>JAQOWM010000791.1:1202500-1799783 GCA_029041755.1 Resseliella maxima
AACATTTCGTGTGATTCGTATGATGAATGTTGTTGATAACGGTATTTATTTAAACGGGACGATGTTGCAAAGCACGTTGTATTATTGGCCGATGTTGATGCACTAACTGCTCTCAAAACGGCTGAATTATCTCTTGGCGATAGTTTTGAATTATTGTAATCAAATGCACGGGCAAAATATTTTGCATCAACACTTTTTGAATATGTTGCATTTGATGTGATATTTGACGTTTTATCATGCGTATTAACGCTACTACGATTGATTGTTTTTGAGTTCATTGGACGCACTTTCGGTGAATATGTCGATGTTTTTACCATGTACGGTAAATTTTGATCAATTTTACAAAATTCTTCATCTTCTGGTGAATGCCATCCAAAACGACTGGTTGTCTATTTTTTTTTCAAAATCGAAATAATATGAAAAGAATGAATAAAATTGTTTAGTTCAATATATTTTTGAAATTTTGTTCATACATACACTGTCAAAAGGATACGTATAAATAACCTCATATGTTACAACTGCTCTGAATATATTTGAACGGAATTTATACTGCGCAAGTTTGAGTGTCTACTATTTTTATACTAATACAAAGATGAATCTCTATTTAAACGTAAATTGTACAAAGTGCTCGTTATTAATACGTATCCTTTCGACAGTGTATGTTATTCAATTGGAAATGAAAATTTTGGAATGAAAAACATTTAAAATTTATAATTTAATTGATCTTTCTTGTTTCTCAAAAACAAACAAAAAATTTGTTCAAAAACAAACAAAAGTCATTCAAAAACCAAAAACCAAAAACCAAAAGAAAATCGTTCAAAGTACAAAACAAAACGATATTCCCACTTCAAAAAGTTTGATTCTATCTCAGCCAAATATAAAAGAGGTTACAACAACAAGATTATTGTAAATTATGAAAATGTTCATGCTAATAAATTAGTTTAAATTCATTCCCATTTGGAATTTTACTCTGAAATGATCCGATTTAAACAAAGCAAAACATTTCTATTTCACATTTGCCAGATACTGTGTGCGGATCATCAACCATGTATAATTGTTCAACATGGAAAAACATGAGTAAATTTTGGTTTCGCAAGTTTTTCCAACCAGACATCACAAATAATCAGATCATTTGCGCATTTGCTTGTTTGTTATCCCCGAATCCATTTTAATTGAATCATTAGTTGTGTGTGAATTTTTAAATGCAAACTATCGCTATTCATCTATATTACACTCATGCTTTTACAAATTTATACTACATTTACCCACACATACAGAGAGAGAGAGAGAGAGAGAGAGAGAGAGAGAGAGAGAGAAGAGAAAGAGAGAGAGAGAGAGAGAGAGAGCGAGAGAGGGAGAGAGGGAGAGAGAGAGAAAGAGAAACATATACACACTGAATAAGTATAGCTGTCAATCTGACATCTTGCTTGGTTCAGTTTAACACCATCTCGTTTAAATGCAAAGAGTTGAAACTCGACAAAACGGACAAAACAATTTGATTTTTTAATGTTTTAAACAAACATTGCCTGGATCTCTTTAGTATTTAGTGTTTTCAGTGTGAATATGAAACTATTTCATTGAAATAATATTGTGAACGTAGAAATAGAAAGAGCAAAAAATAAAGCAAAACTGTTTCACATTCAGTGAATTTGCAAAAAGAAAAAAAGAAAGCTAAAACAAATATACTAAAACCGTTGAAACAAAAGAGGGCAAATATATGCATCTGAAAATCACATCTTTTGCAAAATATTGCATTCGAATAAAAAAGAAAAAGCAGCAGCAAACACAAGTAAAATGCCCGATTCCAGTGGTTTTACCGATGTTTCGAAAGTTAAAACTGTGGGCGAAAAATTTATGAGCGATAAAAGTTCAAGTGTACATGTATTCGATTTAACAAGCGCACATTTGCCACACACACACACACACACAAACACACACACACACACACACACACACACACACACACACACACACACACACAGTGCATTCACATTGAAATAACACATAAAACACAGTACTGAACAACAATAAACAGAAACGGAAACAAAGAAAATAATTCGAAGATTCATTTGAATCTTAAATGCGGGAACACACAAATGTCGACCAAAATGAAAACAGAAACTCGACAAAAGTGCACAAAACACACATATCCATACACACCGAATACGAGAGGGTGCAAAACAAAACAAAACACACACACACACACAGAAAAAAAAAGAACGACATAAGAGACAAATGAATGCAAACTTAATTTACATTTAGAAAAGAAGCAGAAGAGAGAAGGAAGTTTTTCAGAAAAAAAAGAAAACGAAAACGAAAAGCGAACAAAATGTGCAAAAGCAAAGCAAGACCACAGTGAATTAAATTAAAAAAACAAAATGAAACGATGAGTTTTAAAGCTTTGCAAGGCATGAGCAACAAAAAGTGAGAGAAATATAGAGAGAGAGAGAGAGAGCAAGAGGGAGAGAGAGAGAGAGAGAGAGAGAGAAAGAGAGCGAGAAATGAAAAAAACCGCACATAATTTTTGAATGCAACTGAATGCTTCACCCAAGGCAATTTTATTTATAATGCACAATACGTGGCGTCAACATTCACTCATTCGAATGCCATTTTCCATAAAATCATATTCAAATCTTTTGGAAAAATTGCACGAAATTGCAATAATATTCCCTTTAATTACAGCAAACGGACACGCATTACAAAAGTCTGCGCATCCCGCATTTTGAGGGGGTAGGTAGGTGGTAAGAGATGGCAAATGGGCAAACCATAAAAATGATAATGTTAGCATTAAGTGGTTATATTGACAGTGCATGAAAGCAATATGCACTTGAAATTGAACAGTTCATCGTTCGAATGTGGCTGATATATATATGTATATATATATAAAAAGTGTGATGTGTTTATATATAAGTGTGTGTGTGTGTGTGTGTTGATGTGTGTGTGTATATGAAACGATGTCTGATGCATAATACCAAAATGCAAATCATATTGAATGTGACGGTGCAAAGTTTTTGTAATGCAATTTAACTGACAGAAAAGATAAACAAAACGTACAAATGTGTTTGAGTGCTGACCAGTAAACGACTGAAACACAACTATAATATACTTGATTCACTGAATATTCATTGAAAAAATACACAGATAGATCATGAGAGAAATGAAGACCCAACGGAGTAGGATAAAAGAAATGGGGAGCGGGAAAGAAAGAGAGAGAGAGAGAGAGTGTTGTACGAAGAGAAAAATAAAAGAGTTTTGTATTTTTGTTCAATTAAGTTGGTGTTAGTCATTATGCTTTACACTTTGCCAAATAACAGGCTCCATTAATACGAGACAATGTCCTGTTCTGTTTTCTCTTCTTTTGTACTTTTGTTTTATTTTATTTTCTCTTGTATAGAAATGTTAATTCCATTTCGTCTCCTTCTCATTTTGCTTTTAAGTTGTGTCAAAATCAAGCCATTTTTTTTCTTTTTCTTATAGAAAAGCTTATTAAGTGAGTAGCATTTCGAGTTATGGTTTACTCATCTGACGATTTTGGTATTCCTCTATGGAAAATTTCATAGAATTTTCGTATATATTCCGTAAATTATTATGTGAAACTCTTTAGAATTCTGTTTATTTCAACTTTTGCTTTTCTACTCTATGAAATGAGACAATTATGTGATGTACAAACAGTGACAGTGACTCCTGGGATATCAGAAACAAACATGAATCGATGATTGTCAAGTGCATTATCAAAAATCAATATGATTCCGAGATAAAAAAAAAAATGTACGAGAGATGCAGAGACAGGGAGAAATAGATAGACAGAAAGAGAACGAGAAAGAGCAAAAGGAGAGAGAGAGAGAGAGAGAGAGAATGAGAGAGAGAGAGAGCGAACGAACGAGTGAGAGAGAGTGAGAGAGAGCGAGAGTGAGCGAGAGTGAGCGAGAGAGAGCGAGAGAGAGAGAGAGAGAGATAGAGAGAGAAGATGAGAGTGAAAGAGGAAATGATAGAGAAAAAAGAAAGAAAAAAAATTAGTGAGAGGGACCGAATAATCAAGAGAAAAAAGAAAACTAAAAAGCACTAGTCAAAGCAATGGCATCAAAGTAAAATGCTACTACGTAAAACATAAAGAGTCACATCTCTTCACAAGAGCGTTTCGTGTATTTATTTTTTGGTATTTGCTTTAAATTTTTACACTCTCTTTACTTAACTCCGTCTGTTTTCTATATTTGATTGTGCAGTCAATGTGCAGTGAGTGGATTTTGTCAGTTAGCCAAATGTTTAGCAATTTAAAAGCTTCTCGATTTGAAAAAGCGACAACATGACAAATACAAACAAAAGCCAACCGAACAATAAAAAAGAATGACAGAATGAGAAAAATAGAAAGAAAAAGAGTAAAGGGAAAGGGGAAAGGGGAAGAGAGAAGAATGGAGAACATTATAGTGGGAGAGAGACAGAAAGAGCGAAAGAGAGATAAAAGAGCGAGAGAGAAAGATAGAGAGATCCAGAGAGAGAGAGAGAGAGAGAGAGAGTCATCAAAAAATCAAAATGAAGTAAGGGTTTATCGTTGATTTTTTCGTTTTCTTTTGGAATGTTGGTGATGATGGAAATGGTAGAAAAATAGAAATCCATTGATATAGACGCGGCAGACACATTCCATAACACTTGCACACAAAGAGGCAAGATACAAATCGAAATAAATTGATGTTGTCTTCGCGTGTTGTGTTTTATTCGATGTGTGGTTATAGTTATTCTTCTCGAATTGAGCGAAATAAAACGTAAAAGTGCCATGAAACAAAAGTGAGTGAAAAAAAAAAAGAAACAGATGAAGAGCATCTTTCTGAAATGTTAAAATTTCAAGTTGTGTCGTAGTTCCGCGCGCGTGTTTCTTATTTTATATATTTATTTAAACAAAAATAAAGCAAAACCAAAAAGAAAAACGGAAGCAAAAATGAATGAAAAAAGGCACAATCGCGTGTACACACACACACATACATACACATCCATATAACATAACACAGCTCAAAACTATTTTATAACTTTTATAATATTGTGGAAAACTTAGTCGCCATTGTGAGCAATAATAATGAAAAATAATGTCTATATATCATTTAGGTGAATAGACAAAGCGAGAATAAATGTGGAAAAGGTGGAACGACGAATAGAAGAAGAATCAAGATTATGCCGCAGCCGCCACCACAACCGCCACAATGATAAGATAAATGTATGTGTTTTTTCCTGCTTTCTTTCTCTCTGCCTCCCTCTCTGTCACTCTCTCTACCACACTTTCTCTCTCTCTCCCTTAAAAATACACCGACAGCTATTATGAGAGAGTAACTTTTTTCTTGTGGAGAAATCCACTCCGCAAAAGTACAATATAAATTTCGTTATCCTCCGACTACTTTTCTTCGTTGATTGCCGATTTAAAAAAAAAAAAAAAAAAAAAGAAAGGAAAGAAAGAAGAAATGAAAGGAATCTTGAAAAAGAACTACAACAAAGATGAAGCTCAAAGATGTATAAAAATAAACTTAAAGTTTTATTTAAGCATTTTTTTTTGTGGTTCGTTTTCGTTTTTTCGCTTGTGTTTGCTTTTCCAATATATTCTTTTCCGCATCAAGAGTGTGTGCGTTCGATTTTCGCATACATTGTTTTATTCTTGAATTGTTTTTTGTAGCATTTATTCCCTTATCTTCTTTAGTCTCGGTGAATTTGTCTTATTTTTCAGTGTCGATCAAACTTCTTCATCAAAATTGCGAATGAAAAAAAAAAAAAATTGAAAATAAAAAGCAACTATTCCATGGGTGCAACGCTGATTCTGAATATTGCTCAAGACATTCCATGTGCAATTGATGCGATTGTTTTTTTTTTTCTTTCTCTCAGTACAAAATATCTTTGTCGGTCGATTTTGACTCGTCTCATTTTCAGTGCTCATCTAGATTTATTACAACAGTCTGGCTTTCTTTTCACGCTTTGCGTGTGTTTATGTACTTTTTTTTAGTTGAAATGCTTGCCTTTTAGCATTTTCTTTATGAATCACTCTTTTCACTCTGACGGATTTTTTTTCTCTCTTTTTCTCTTTCTCTCTATCTCTCTCTCTCTCTCTCTCCTCTCTCTCCTCTCTCTCCTCTCTCTCCTCTCTCTCCTCTCTTCTCTCTCCTCTCTCCTCTCTCTCTCTCTCTCTCTCTCTCTCTCTCTCTCTCTCTCCTCTCTCCACTCTCCACTCTTCTCTCTCTCTCTCTCTTCCTCCCTCTTTCATCTCTCCCTTTGTGTCCCTCTTTCCTTTCCGCTAAAATGTGTTGTGAAAAATATTTGTTAGTGCCATTCGTTGTCGGCCGCCAACATATTCATTGTCAATGTTAGTAAATGGAGAAACAAAAAAAGAAGGATCACTGAAAGATTTCTCGAAAGAATGAAAAACTATACATGCATATATTCGTTGCGAATTCATATTAATTTCTGCTTGTTACTAAAATACATAATTTTTTCTTTTTTTTTTTTTGGTTTTTTTTCTTCTCTCTTTTCATTTTATGCCATTTTTACGGTGCTTTCATAATACCTTTCAGAAAATTCTTTGCTTTTATATTTGTATTTTCTTTTTATGCATTTCAATGCACTTAATATGCGCATAAAATCTACTTTTCAATGGACGGTGTAAAGGAAATAGAACGGTGTAATGGAAACAGAACGGTGCAATGGATATCTTGAACAACGGGCAAATGGAAAAGGAGAAAAGTCATTGAGGAAAATGGTTAATGGTAATTGGATGCTAGTAATGGCCGCGTCTCTAGAAACAATCACAATAATGATAAAGCAATACAAATTATGGCTTACAGTTTGCTATACATGCATTTTATGCAACAACAACAACAATAACAATGTCGACAAAAATTCAAAGTGCATTGTAACGCATTATGGGAAATGGTTTTATGGTCAAAACAAAAGTAGCCTATTAGTGTGTCTGTATCCCTTTATTGCAAGTTATTAATAGCTAATTCAAGTTTTGTCCTGTTCTTGCGAGTGAAGTGGAAAATGAAGTTGAAGGGAATTAGATGAAGATGGAGACAGCAAATAAAAATGAGTATAAGAGTTCGAGTAAGAGAAAGAGCAAGAGAGAAGATTTGCAGAAAAAGAATGAAATAAATGGAAGAAAGAAAGATAGACAGAGATAGAAGGAGGAAGAAAGAAAGAGAAAAAAAAAAAGACTTGCATTGTGCACTCATCCCTTGGAATTGCAACAACGAAACATAATCATCTTTGATGTAACAACTCTCGACCTCATTCTCTAGCCCCCATTCTTTCCAAAGCAAATAGTAGAGAAATCTGCAACATTCACAACAGCAACTCAAAATTAAGTTAAGAAAAAAGTTTACTTCAAACTGACTTTGTCATTCGCCATTCGCTTACGATTTAATGGTCTAGTGGAGTAATTGAATATACTGAGTGAAACTTTTAAGCGTTTTCTCTCAGTTTTCACTACAGTGCTAGTTTTCAATTTTTTTGTTTTTCTCCTTCTACCCTCTCTTTTTAACTATTCAGTTTTACCGAAATTTGTGTATGAAATATCGATTGTTTTGTTAGGCCATTTTGCAAAAGAAAATGAAAAAAAAAAAAAAAATTAAAATCGTGAGGATTGAATTTTCTGTGCTGTCAGTGCTGGGTGATGATGCATTGAATTATTCATAAACACAAATTTCTCGAACCAATTTACACGAGACGTTGCATAAACTGTGCAATCGGTAGCAAAGCATAGCAAAGGTAAATTCGTTGCTCATTGTCATCATCTTTTCATTTTATAGAAGAATCTCTTGATTTTAATGAAATTCTCCCTCATAAATAATGGCTCCTAAATACAAAGACTACCGTTAAAATACGATGCAATGTAATCAATTTCACAATTCATAATTTTCTCGACCAGTTTTCATTTCTTTCGGGTTTTTTTCTTTTTTTTTTCATCACGAACTATAAGACAATCATTTAGAATGTAGCCAAGTATGTGCATAAAATACATTAAACCACCTTTTATACTGTTGCCTCAAGTGCACATAAATTGAGGCGAGAGAGAGTCGCATTTCCGACGAGACTCAAAATAGATTAAGTGTTGCATTTCATTCCATGACCCGATATTATAAACAAGTGAACGTCAACAAGACGATTGCAACGTGGCAAACATGTAGTCATTATAAATTCATATTGTCGTGCAATAAATAACACTGGGATTATCTGTAATTTTACATTTGGGTTGATGTTGATGGTGTTCGTGTGCAATGCGTTTTGTTCACCGATAGAATGTTCACAAGACTTCATTCAAAAATCAGAAGCTCAAGATGAACGAAAAATGAAAGACTTTGTGCATTAACTAAAAAAAAAAAGTAGAAAAAAAAAATGAATAAACGAAAACACTGGCATGAACGATTTTTATGTATGCAATGCGCATATCATGCTTTAAAATGTGCTTTGTTGATAGGCGAATTTTTGTTTATGTGCAACTTTGTCCGCAGCACGAAAACACTTCTTCCGAGTCTCTTTCTCTCTTTCTCTCTCTCTCTCTCCATCTCTCTCTCTCTCTCTCTCTCTCCATCTCTCTCTCTCTCCATCTCTCTCTCTCTCCATCTCTCTCTCTCTCTCTCTCTTTCTCTCTCTCTCTCTTACTCTCCCTCTCCTCCCCATCTCCCTCTATCTCACGAAAGAAAAAAACAACTCAATTTCAACACGAATTTCGTTCACAATTTCTCCTATTTCAAAATGTTAGCTATCTCGTTCGAAAACTACCTGCAACTTGCATCGAAACATACAAATAAAAACAAAATGCGATTTTATTGCGTTGTCAAATGTAAAATCGTTTAATAAAATATCGTTTGCAAGTCACGTCTTAGTCGGCGTCATCGTTCCGCTCTTCTAGAATTCTTGTTTCTCTTTACTTTTTCCCCGTTTCATAACACTGTCGCTGTGTTTTTTTTTTGTCGTCTTCTTCAATTTTTTTTTTTTTCGTAGCAACGGTTTACTTTTCGACGGTCTATGTTTTATGCAAATAGAATTACCGAACGAATAATGATTACAGACACAGGAGAAAAAAAAAGACGGCAATGTACAAAAACAAGTCCGGGTTTTTTTTATTTATTTTTAAATAGATATGCATCGGGCTGTGGATTGCACATCTCTCAAAAGCAACGGTAACATTTCCACTAACATTTCCGTAACATCGAAAACCAGCTAAAATAATGAGAAAAAAAAAACAATTCATTTTTTAAACCATATTTTATTCATCGTTATGGGCGCAGCTTTTATTTTTCTTTTTTTTCTTTCATTCTCTGTCATATCGACGAAATTGGCAAACAAAATTGTTTTTCTCTTCTGTCTCGTTTGTAAATAGTTCAAAGCATTGTGTCTCGCAAACATTTTTCATAAAATTGGAAATGTAATGAAAGTTTCTATGCGATTAAGCTCCATTATAATTTTGGCATATAAACACATTCGATGGCATGGAAACTATGAACGAAAAAAAAAGACTGAATGAACTCAATTCTCATGACAAACAAATTGAGATGAGAGTTTAACGTTCTCTCTTTCATTCTCTCGCTTCTTCTTTTCTCTTTTTCTCTCTCACTCTCTTTCTCTTTCACTCTCTCTTTCTGACTTTCTCTCTCTTCTCCCCTCTTCCTCTCTACCCTTTGCTCATCATCTCTTTTCCCATATTTTCATTGATTCATTGTCCATATTCGATAAATTTTCATTTATTTTCAAAATGAAAAATTTAATAGTGACTTAGCTTCAAACGGAATCTTGGCTAATCGCAATCTGGTTGATTCGATACGACCGAACCCATATCTGGTTCAATTTTTCGATTTTATCATGAAAACAAGCGATTTCAAAATAGTTTTACAGTTGAATAGCTGGCGTTATTGGATATCTATTGAGTTGTGTGTGTGTGTTTGCTGTTTTCTTTTCGTTCGAAAATCATTTCTATTAAACGTAATGCTCTTCGTGGTTATCCCATTTTATTGCATGCACGAAAGATGAACAAAATCGATTTCATTTCAAACCATATTTTCTTGTTGACTTTGTGTTTTTGCATTTTTTTTTTGACCGTTGTACCATTCATAGAAGCATTGCTTCAAATCACAGACTATTGGAAAACCAAAAAAAAACTCCCACTTTTGGTAGGAAATCAGATAGACGGAAAGCTAAACAGCAATCAAAATCTTATTGAACCAAAAGAAAGATTCTCAATTGAAAGAGCAAAACAATAAAAATCCACAACAAACCCCAGTTAGATATGGAAAATATTTAGAATAAAAAGAAAATGAGAGACGCCAACCGAACAACGGAAACAATAATATAAAAATTTCAAGACGGAAATTATGAAGACCATAAACTATATGTCGTCTATTAGAAATTGTCAAATGACGAGAGAATAAGATTTTGAAAAAAAAGCAATTTACTTATCCAAAGTAGGATCGCAACATTGAAATTGCTTTATTGCGGTAATCTCATCTTTCGATAAGATCAAGAATTTTATGTACGCGACTATAAGAAAGAAGAAAACAAAAATGTTTTGAACGAAAAAGTAATGTGGGGCGAGAACGAGATGAGACTGAGAGATTTAGAGAGAGAGAGAGAGAGAGAGAGCTCAAGAATCTTCATCGAAATGGTTATGAGCATGTTCACAAATAAATTCGCCCAGTTATCGAATGTTATAGCCGTTGTTGATTCAAAAAAATAAAAAATGAACCCAAAAAAAGGAATCGAAAGAAATATTATCAATTATTTCTTTGGCGCTCTCTTCATTCTCTCTCTCTATCTCTCTCTCTTTCTTTCTCTCTTCCTTTCTTTTTTTACTCGCATTCGTGTTCATGCCGAGTGTAATAGAGAGTGAGAGAAATAAGAGGCGAACAAATGCCAACAATGAAAGGCATGGCGTAAAACATAAAAATCTCTATACATGCTGTGATGCTTGCAAACGATGCTTGCCAATATGTACGTGAATTGGTTACATTTTCCGCCTATCTTGGATACATCTTGTGCAACGCACAGACTCAAAGCTCTTGAGCTGCTCAAAAATTCAATAATATTGCAATTCAAGCCATATTCTCTCTTGCATGTGTTCTTGTATTTTTTTTTTTTTTTTTTTTTTTTCAACTTTTCCCCCCTCTTTCTCTTCCTTATATTGTTATTCGTTTCGCATGTTTACATGCTTTAAAATCAGCACTTATATTTCAGTTATATATGCGATACTATCTATCGACGACTTTGAATGTAGCAAAGCAGGCTTGACTCAATATTTCTTTTTTTTTTCCTCATTCGATTTTCAATTTTCAGATGCCTCGTCCCTATCGTTTGCAGCTTTGCTTTTCCCAGTCACTCTGTTACGTTCATAGCATATCGTGCATGTTTTGCTTTCGTTCGATCGTTCGTGGCATGCATTTCTATCTTTATTTCTCATTATCGTGAACGGATGCTCTTGTATATCCCGGATTTCACAGAAGAGAGACAGAGGAGACAAGGAGTGGAAGGAAGACAAAGAAAGAGAGAAATGAAAATGAAAAAAAAAGTTAAGGAAGAATGAAAGAGAAAAAAAAGAAGAAAGAAACACACACACACACAGAGAGAGAGAGAGAGAGAGAGAGAAAGGGAGAGAAAGAGAGAGACTGAAAAAGAGAAGAGGACTAACAGAAATGAAAAAGCTAGAAATAGAAGTAGAAAAAAAAAGAAAGAGAGTGAAAAGGAGAAGCATCACATCAAACTTGATATTGTTCCCATGTACAATGGCCAATGTAAACATGAATTTCTTATTGTCAGCCTCGAAGCAGTTGTTATTGTTACCGCTGCCATACAAAATTGATATAGACGTTCTTGACTTTTCAACTGGCTTCAAATATCATTCAATTCGAGAATTTAATTCAATGGAAACACTCATTCTTGCAAGTAGTGAGTTTGTATATTTACGTAAGATGTACAAAGTTTGGAAAAATCGGCTCATGCCTATTTGCGAAACGAGATCCGATTCCATTCAATATGGGCTGGTTGCCGCGATTCTCATTTTTTTTAAAGCTCATATCTATGTTCCTGTCAATGTTGTTCGGCATTTTTGAATATTTTTTTTTTTTTTACTTCCATTCACAGCATATTTTTCCAAAGCGGAACAAATTGCACAAGCACTTAAAAGAAGAAGTTGTAAGGGATGAAGAAAAGCGCTAAACCATATCACTCTGGCGATGTTCAATTCAGTCCGCACTTGAAAATCAATAAAATCGTTTTGCCGGGTGATGAGTGTGTGTGTGTGTGTGCGTTGTGCGTTGTCTGTGTGAATCATTTAGTGGTTTTACAAGTGCGAAAACATGTTTGATACGCATCAGCTTGAGGCAATCATTTCCTGTAAATGCTTCTGTATGCATTTAAATTTTGTATTAAAATTATAATCATCATATATGTATATATGTCGATTGATGTTGATTTAAAAATGCTCTTTTTCCAAAATTCAATCATATTTAATTGAGTGCCAAATTATTTGTGGAAATATGTTTTTTTTATTCCATTTTACTTTCTCCTTCTTCTTCTTCTTCTTCTTTCTGTGCCAAAGGCAACACTTTGCCAAAATATACTATTTTATGTTGATGGGTTCACAGCAAACACATTATGAATTGCTCAACATTATAATGAAATTGAATTTTATTTACATTTCCATATAAGTTTTACCATTTAGACCAGAAATGTATTATGCGTAAAATATCTTTGCGAATATAAAGAATTCAGAGTTCAGAGAAATTTAATAAATATTCTTGACAGATTGACATGGCATGAGACCGAAGCATGTGTAAATAATTCTTATAGAATATATAATCTAAATGGGAACACTTGAAACATGCTATTTTTAAAAGAATTGAAATGAAGTTTGGTCGATGGGTTGGATAAACAACCAGAATACCGAATAGAATTCAAATAAAAAGGGAAATATACAGTAATAGAAAGTTGTCTCCAATGAATACAATGAAACGTAACATTATTCTCTAAAGATTTAAAGAAAAGACAGAAAAGAAACCCCTATTTTTATGCAGTTAGAGAAAAGTGCAGAAAAAGTCCAATCCAAATGTAAACCAAAGCGTGAAAAATGTAAACCAAACTGAATACAAAATGAAAACAGAAAGAATGAAACAACAAGAATGTCTACGAGAAGCGAAAAATGGCAAACAGAACGAATGAACAAACGAATATTGTTCAAAAGTGAAATAAAATTGATTAGATGATAAAGGGTATGTGTGTGCAGTACTTACATGATTCTGTATGGGCGACACTTCACTACGACGCGCTGGACTACCAACAACGCTAGAATCTTGATTTGATGATATCCCTTTATGTCCATTTTGTGTATTGTTGATGCTTGTTACCAAATTGCCACTGGATAGATCAACGAAACGATGAATACCATCGGCCCGATTGCATATACAGCAATATCATTGTGCATTTTTTTTTTTTTTTATATTGTTGTTTTTGTTGTTGTTCCATTACAATGTAACCCCGGCGCCAGCATAGTTCAGTCAATGTGCAAGAGAAAAAAAATTGAAAACAAAAATACAAATAGATTATTTTATTATTTGGAAATATGTTTAAATTTTTATTCGATTTATTTATTTATATTTCTGACTCTCTCTCACTCTCACTCTCACTCTTTCTCTCTCTCTGTATCTCTCTCTCTGTCTGTGTCTCTGTTTCTCTCTATCTCACTCGTTTTCTCTCTCCACCTTGTCGTCTGTCCCCTTCTTGTTCAATATATGAACACTGTTCATTGAACAGTGCAGTCGTTGATGGCATTTAAAATTCCTTATGCATTCATTCAGTTGTCGTGAATTGAGTTAGTGGCAATATTTCGATGAATAGAAACAATAGTTCAACGGATGAATAAACAAATAAATAATTCAGCAATATGGAAATGGAATACAATTACAATGATGCATTGAATATGTTTTACGATACTTGAAACAAAAAAAAAAAAATGTAGAAAAATGTCGATAACGCAAAAGACTACAAATTCACCCTCACATGAAGATTCTTCTGATGCATTCTATCTCTCTTACTCTCTCTCTCTCTCTTGCTATTTTCATATCTCATGTTCATTGATCGTTTTTATTTTCATGATGTCTTTTTGAAGTGGCAATGCGACATTTGCGATCAGGCCAGAGAGTCAGACACAAAATCAACCGAAGAGAAATGAAAAACACACAGAGATAGACAAAGACAAATAGATAGATAGAGGGAGAGAAAGAGAGAGAAAGAGAGAGAGAGAAATAGATAGATAGAAAGAGAGAGAGAGAGAGAAAGTGAAGCGCAAAGCACATCGGCTAAAATAAAAATATGGGCGATCATAAATGACGCAAAATGATAATAATCAAACGGAAAAGAAAAATATGCTACAAATGAATTTGTATATATGTGTGTGTGTGTCTTTGTCTATATGTATGTTGGAACTTATGTGTTAGACCGTCGTCCTCGAAAAAATGTATTATCTCTTTTTTCACTTCTTATTATGCGGCAATCTTCTGCCGCCATTCAATTTTATCTTATGGTTCGTATTTATCTCTTAAGTAAATCCACATTCTCAGCTGTTTTGTGTTATTTTTTTTCTTTCATCCTTCTTCTTCTTCTTTTTCTTTTTCTTCTTTTTTCTCGCAATCGTTTGCAATCACATTGTTTTGCTAGCTAACAAATAGCCGTAAAAATATTTGTGTGTCGTTTTTCTCTCCCCTGTCTCGCTTGAAAAATGGACATGAATGACTGCCGTCGAAGACAAATAATTTTGAAATCGGCCAGCTATCACATACGCAATGTTTTAGTATGTGCCAGGGCTTAGGCTTACCAAAGAAGGAAAAGAAAAAAAAAAACGGAACGAAACCAAGAGACTACACAAACAAAAAAGACACCCAACGAAGTCGAAACGGTAGCAGTGTGAAAAGTAGTGCCAACAATGGTTACGACATATTTTATTTATTATATGATTATTCCATCGGGAGTTCACCATTCATTTTTACGAAAGATACGCAAACACCATAACCGTCACATTCTATGTTGATCTTGATTCGCAGTCATCATACAACTGATAACTCAATGGCAAAATCCATTGCCAGAAACCATATAGCGCGTAATCGGCATACCGATTTCTAACGCAATAATAACAAAAACAACAACAACAACACCAGCCAGCATATTTTTCATTGCCGCTGTGAGCAGCGCATAAGAACATAGTATAGTTTGGAATTGGCATGTTTGATGATGCAAGTGAAAACATTGCCAACACACTTGAACATTATTTGGGAGATATTGTTGCTCCTATAGAAATCTTTAGACAAATGCCTGGGCAATGCCTGAATATAATGAACAAGATATAGATGGGAGAAAGAGGGATAGCGGTGGTATAGAGTCAGTGAGACAGAAAAAAAAAAACAAAAATAATAAAATTGTGAAATAAAATAAAACTGAAATGTTGCCAAAACAAAAACGGTCAATCTTGTCTGTTAAGACAATCTTCATGTATTCGTCTTATATTCTATTGGGCCCATTCCATGAGCCCCGTTATTACTTTCTAACGACCAAGGATCAGCCCTAACAACAAAATGCACATCATTTCAACTTTTCGTTTTTCGAAAGCCGCACACACACACACACACTCGCTCGCTCGCTCGCCCACTCATGAAAAAACTTTTTCTCTACTACACTAAAACTCTATGGTTAATAAATAGTTTAACTGAAAATGAATGCTTCATATTCTATGAATCAGTGAATTGTGCTCATGTTTTATGTTTAAATGAGAATGTGTCAAGTCAACGAACGGTCGAAAGTAAACTTGCGCTTATCGCTTTCAGTTTTATTAAAAGATTGTAATAATTTTCATTGTTTTCAACAACCCAACGGCCACATTGCGATACCAGTTACAGTGCAATATTCCAGTCATAGCTAGTTTGATTTTGATGCGATAAGAATAAATGTGACCTTTGGTGATTTAATGATAGCCAAATTGCATATTTCAAACTCAAATCTGATAAAATAAAAGTAATGAAAAAAAAGAAAAAAAAAAATGAAATCACATCGTAGAGTTGAATTGGAATGTCGAAAGAAAGCTAGATTGAGAGAGTGAGAGAGAGTGAGAAAGAGAAAAAAAAAGAGAGAGAGAGAGTCAGAGAGAGAGAGAGACAGAGACAGAGACAGAGAGAGAGAGAGATAGAGAGAGAGAGAGAGAGAGAGAGAGACGTAGAGATAGAAAAGAAATGGCAAAAGTTTATGCTTCCAACATGTTTTAAAGAATGAAAAAAGCGAACATTAAAAGGTTCAAACTGTGAAAAATACTTTGAAACTGCTTTTTTTCGATCGACCACACACACACACCATTTTTTTTTGTCCATTCACCTTTTTATTACAATTTTATTATAATTTTGGTCATTTGACGATAGTGAAGCTAAATTTTTAAAGTTTTTCGCACGTCACATTTATTAGATCAAACTGATGTTATTTGAAAGAAAATTACCAAAAAATGATCTCACACTTATTCTCGCCCATTTCTCTCTTTTTTGCTCTCACATTCTCTTTCTCTCTCTTTCTCTCTCTTTCTCTCTCTCTCTCTTTCTTTCTCTTTCTCTTTCTCTTTCTCTCTTTCTCTCTTTCTCTTTCTCTCGCTTTCTATTTCTCTCACATTCTCTTTCTCTCTCTTTGTCTCTCTCAATCTCAATTCTATGGCTTGCTTTCGTATTTTTTGCATTTCTATACTTCGTAATTCATACGCAATTGAATTTCCAAAATCAACGATTGATTTCCAAAGCAAATCAAAATATATCAAATTGATGCGGATACTTTGTTTCATCCCAACTGCCAGAATATCTATTCCTCCAAATTCCAATTTCGTTGTTTTTTTTTCATCACATTTTCCTCGAGCAGTTCGTTTACAATTTGTCTGGGATTGCAACGCTGCAATGTACAAAAGCATTGATTGTCTTTTAGGGTCTCCCCTTTTTTGTTTGTCGGCTTCTCTGCATTAATCAAATGTAATTGTGAATGAGGATGTTCATGTATTCGTATTCAGAGATATTGTGTCGAATAAAATGGGTGGCAGAAATATGGATTACCATTTTTTTTTTTTTTTTTTTTTTTTTGCACTATGGTAATGTTGTCTGGTTGTTCGATACAAACATGAAAAAAAAAACTCCATTGAGCCAAACACTGTGCCATTAAGTTTTTCTCGTTTGACTCGCAATTGAGACAACGATTGCACTGGTTAATACAATTATCCCAAAACGGACGGTGAAAATTGGGTGCATGTGTCGAATACAATGTATTCAGTCAGTGTGAATGAGTGCGTGTATGTATGTGTGTGTGTGCACGTTTGAGTGTACTCGATTTAGGGGATTGTGGTGCGAAATGAATTGGTACAACAGCGATAACCAGCAATTACATAATGTTTTCACAAACGAACTGAAAAATATAACACACAATTGCTAAGTGCAAACGCGTCATGAATAAACGTACTAAACCAGATAGAGAGTAAAACAAAACGAATGGGCCACAAAATACACTCTAACCAAAAACGATACAATGCGACCCCGATTGTATGCAATAGACAGAGAACAAAAGATGAAATGAATAAGCAAGCGAGCGAGGATGAGAAAGAAAGAAAGAAAGAAAGAGAGAAAGAAAGAAAGAGAAAGAGAGAGAGAGAAAACCATTTTGTCCAAAAGAACTCGGACGGGAAAAATTTAATCAAAACAATTTACTTGTATTATGATTACGTGAGCATGGTGCGTAATTATTAGGAGCATGCATTTTGGTAAAATGAAATTCGTCGGTGTGTCGAAATAGATCAGTAAAGACATTTTCCAATGATAAAAGATGGAATGTAAATGGAAGCAGATGAAACTTGTTTTGAATTTGTTTCTTTTCATTGGCAACAAAAAGAAGAAAAAAAAAACTCTGTCCTTGTTGTACTGCTTTTGTTTGGTGATATTGTTATTGTTGTTGTTCAATTCATCTTTTGGCCACGCCAATTACCGTTGAGCGAAAAGGCAAATGGCATTTCATCGTAATAACGAATTGCCATAACTCCCAACATTCGGACATAGACCAAAACCCCATTCGACCGCTACATTCCATTTCGAATCTCTCTCTCTTTCTCTCTCTATCTCTCTATCTGTCTATCTTTCTCTCTCTCTCTCTCTCTCTCTCTCTCTCTCTCTCTTTCTGTCTATCTTTCTCTCTCTCTTTCTTTCTTTCTTTCTTTCTCTCACTCACTGTTAACTCGCATCCAAATAACATCGACGATAAACAAACATAAACGGATTCTGCACGCAAATGCTATTCCATATTGGATTGATGGTTATTCGTGTCGATAAAAATTTTCTTCGAAATGTGAAAAACAGAAGATGTGCAAATTACAAAATATGATGTGTTGAATGAGTCTGGTGTTTTCTCTTATCTTACTGCATTGGATTAAAATATCATCATCATCCATCCATCCATCCATTTTGTTCGTTCGTTTCTGTTGGTTGGTGCGCTTTTGTTTGTAAAGAACTTTTGCTTTGCTAAGTAACTGAATAAATGGAGCGAGTTAGATAATGTTCGTTGAAAATATGGAAAATGAAGAATGCAAAAGCAGAATGAAAGAACAAATCAACGAAGATGAAAAAAAAAAATAGAAAACACTTGAATTTCATCTTCTTTTTTTTCTTTTTATTCAAGCTTGCACACGTATACATGCCATTGCATCGATTATGAACGAAATCTGTCTGATTTATGTGGAAATATTTTACACCGTTACGTTGTTTTCCTTTCATTCATAAATTTTTTCTTTCGACGATAATATTTTTCTCGTTGAATAATGATGATGGTTTTTATGAAAAAAAAAAAAAAAAAATGAGAGAAAAATGAGCCAAAAATGCAGAAGACAGCGATAAAGAAGAAGGAGCAGAAGTAGAAGTAGACGCAAATGAATTGTGTAACGTGGTGAAAGCATTCGTTAGGTTTTGAGTTGATTAACGTAAATATTAGGAAGACGGCCAAGATTTTACGCTTTTCAAAAACACTTAATTTTCGCGTTCGCTTTTCATTCGGGCAAAGACTATGTGTAAAATTTGAATATCAGAATCACCTAAACATTTGCTACCGTCAAGAGCTGTTGATTTTTTTTTTGTCCGTTACTTCCGCCTTCCATTGTTCCATTATTTCGATTTTTTCTGTTTTCTTCCCTTTGTTTTTGTGAAATGGCAAAGAGCAGAGTGTTGTGAGATATGCACATCCATGGGATTTATTTGAATCGATCCAATTTCGTATGTTAGCACATTTTTCCACGAACCATCAACATCACTAAATGTTCAAGTGATTTTAAGCGAGCAATACGTTTGACTTTTGCCATAATGGCCTCGACATCTAAACATGCAAGTCTTTTACCTCTCATTAGAAAGATGAATGTCGATGGATTAGCAATCATTACAATAACGAGAGAAAGAAATTTGTCTAGTTTTAAGTGAAACGTTGATTCAATTAATTTTCACTGATATTTAATTCCCGTTTTTTCTTCTTCTTCTTTTCCTCCTCCTTCTTCTTCTTCTCCTTCTCCTCCTCCATTTTTTTTCGTTGTGTTTTTCAAATGGATCGAGCATTTTGTTTTTCTTTCTTCTATTTACAATGATTTTGTCACGAACCATTTCATTCGATGTGGTGTGGTGCGGTATGGTGCGATGTATGTGCGGCAAGGTTAGGCGAAATGCTTTGGTAAAAATTCCATTTATTATCAATAAAACGAATAAAATCTAGATTCCATTATCTGAATATTGGTTAGTATTCAAGAGTACGTTACCAATAAAATTGTCGTAAAATTAAATTAAACGAAACGGTACAATGGGATTGGCACTGAAAGCACAAAATGTAAAAACAGTAAAATGACTACTTTGGCGTATTCAATCATGATTCAAAGAAATATGGTGAAACGTTGAATGCATTTTGAATCTGATAATGTGTGTTGTGCGTGACATGTGTGAATATCAGTGCGTTGATGGATGCGTTTATTTGACAATTGGCGATTATCAAGTCTTTTCTTTGTCGATTATCATTTCCAGCTCTGTCGAACATAAAATGCCAAATCGTTCAATGTGAAAATGGTAAATCTTCAAATGCGATTTTGCCACTGCAAATGCACACAAATCTCTATACACACACATAGAGAGAGAGAGATAGAGAGAGAGAGAGAGAGAGAGAGAGAGAGAGAGAGAGAGAGAAAGAGAGAGAGACAAACACGCAGAGTCGTTTCCACATAAAGATCGCATTCCAAGCGCGCTCATTAAATCGTCATACGAATAGTCACGTAAATTGAATAATGGCATTTTTATGGTCGTTTAATCTTCTTTTTTTTTTATATATATATATGTTTGTGCACGAATGAATTATTGAAAGAGTCACCGGTGTAAATGCATAACACAAAAACACAGAGAATATAATAATAAAAGATGCGTTAAATCCGTCAATAAATATCACATAAGCTACCAATTCCAAATTCATATAAATTCACAATGGGGAAAGGCAAATCAAATACATTTTACATCTTCATTTGTTTTGGAATATTTGGAGATGTTGTCATAAAGAAAACTGAATATCACAAACCTGTTCAATGTTCTCAATGCAAAAAATAGAGAGAAAGATTGAGACAGATTAGGATAGAAATGAATAGAAAAGGACGAAAATAGAAAAATATCGAGAGAGAGAGAGAGAGAGAGAAAGAGAAAAGAGAAAACTGTACAATTCGTAACGTAATGTAAAGAACCGAAAAAAGAAAACTAAATAAATTATGTTGATATTCATGTTGTCCATACCTGTTTCCATTTTTATTCTTGTTTCCTTTTTTGCGTGGCCGAACTATATGATTTTCCATCCAAGAGCGAATTTTCAAACCGAACATTATTGCTTTGTGCTTTATGCGTTGTAAAACACTCAGCCACTCTTCAGTTGTTTTGTTTTGCTTTTTTTTTGCTTCTAATGTATAATTTTTTCTCTTTCTTTGTTTTCTCTCTTGGTGTCTCTTGTGTTATTTATTTCAAGTGTCCTTATAATGCTGTGCACACAGTGTGTATATAAATATTGTGTTTTTTTTATCTTTGCGTTGTGTGATTTTGTGAGTATTTCTTTTTTTTTTTTTTGTTTATTCTAGAGATTGAGTAAGTAAGTGAGTGTGAGTGTATATTTCAATTGTCCAATTGCATACAAAAATTCGTATTCGTTGTTTTGTTGCAATTTAATTATTTGAATTCAGTTTGTATTTGTCGTTGATGTTTATATATTGTTTTGAATGTTTGTTTTTTTAGTTTGTTTTTGTTTCGGAATGTATAGACACAGTGTCGGAACGTTTTTATTTTCCTAATGTAACACTACTTTTAGAACATAAAAACAGCTTTTCATTAAGTTTATTAGTTAGTTGATTGGGATGTAAGAGAAAAGGAGTGTTTCTTCGTGTAATTCTTTTTCTCCTTTTTCGAAGATTTTCTGTTGTTGTTACACTATTTTCTTTTCTCTTGTTTCGTTTCGAATACACAAAAATATGGTGAATATTTTTCTTAAAATTGAGTGGTATTTTTTTGCGACATAAACTACAATATCACGTGCAATGTTACAGTCCAAGTATACGAGTCACATCAACATCGAAAATGTGTGGATTACATTAACAATATTACTGGGTGAAATGAATTTAGTTCGGGGTGTGTGATTGGGACACAATTCGGTGAAATATAAGTTTTTACCCTTCGATCGAACTAAATGGCAATGTGTTGGTTTTTATTTTGCTTGCAAAGCTCCTTTTTTCACTCGGATTTTGTTGTCGGTCCATTCACAAATTTATATTCTGAAAAAAATGAGAGAGAAAAAGAAAACAAGAAAATACGTTAAACAAATTAGATATGTTGCAAAAACTTATCTTAATTATCTAATCAAAAATTTATGATTAAATTTAAAGAGAGGTGCTCAGTGTGTGCTTCGATGCTTTCTCAATTAGAGTACTCAAAAGTCGAGAAAATGGATGAAATTGGTGAAAGACAGAGAGGGAGAAAAAGATTGAGAGCGAGCGAGCGAGAGAGAGAGATAGAGAGAGAGAGAGAGAGAGAAGGGGAGAAAGAAAGAGAAAGAAAGAGAAAGAGAGAGAGAAAGTTGAACATAGAGAGAGGAGGACAGAGGGGGTGGAGAGAGAGAGGGAGGGAGGAAGAGAAAAGGGTAATTTGGTCGGACCGTTAGCTTGTTATTAAGTCAATTTTCTCACTAGTTTTCTCATAGATAATGAAAAAATCGTTTTTTTTTTAAACATTCTCAATATGAAATTTCCTTATTCAAATGTTATGTAAATCAAAGTGTATTCGGTCTGCTGAATCAGAAATGTAAACTAGCAAAAAGTGCTTGCGTTGAAATTGCATTTCAAAATTGCTATCTTCTTCATCACTCAACTCTTATTTCCGCAATATCCAATGGGAAAAGCTAGAAAAGCCACAAATGCTATTGATGTAGTTCAATATGTATAAAAAAAGAAAGAGCAAATCGGTATAATAACGAGTCTTTGGTATTATCCGCAATTGTTGCTTAATCAGTTGACCCTTCAATCGAAAATAAATACCTTTTCGAGAGGAATCATATAACATTGCAATTTATATGCAATCATTTCGGAGCATTATTTTAACTTTAAGCAATCACAATCAAGTAATCAAAATTGGATACATCGACCTCGAGACATCGGATTAAAATACTTCGATTCGATCATTTTGTGGGACATTTTTTCAGTTTGTTGTATTTTGGATAAGACATTTTAAGAATAGCTCATGGATTCAATGAATTGAGCGATTCCCATTATGTTGAACAAGCACTCAATAAATCAGAATTGTACGGTATTTTCGATGTTGAAATTTGTGTAAACATTGACCACTCTGTTTCCGATTCGATTGAAAGGATACCATTTCTGTGGAAAAACCATTGATTGAATTTAACACAGCACAGAATCAAAATGTGTGACCTGAATAAAACTGAAAATTGAATTGAATTTTCGCTCAATCGATGGAGCTCGTTAGTTTATTGAAATTTAACTTAATAATAGCCGGAAATATACAAAGAATTCGCTGTTAAACGAACAATAAGGGCAATACGGATCCAATTGGAAAAGTTTCATGTGAATAGAATAATGCAATGATCTCACAGTTACTCCATTTCCATCACCGTATGTATGCCTCAAAATGCACATTTTTGAATTTACTTGTCGGTCGATAGCACAACGATTAGACAAATAATACAAAAGTCTATGAATGATGAAGAGAGGAGAGAGAGAGAGAGAGAGAGAGAGAGAGAGAGAGAGAGAGAGAGAGAGAGAGAGAGAGAGAGAGAGAGAGAAAGAGAGAAATGAGGCAAATTTCATTGAATACATTATTGATATATTTTATTGGCAGACAGACACCATTTAACTATGAGGCACACACAAAAGCCGAAAATTGTATTATGCAAAGGCAAAAGGCACAGAGCAAACCCCTTGGGAGCAATCTATGAGTGTAATATTATGTTGGTGGCATTAGATTTACAGATGTCGAACACTGTCAAGTGTGGTACACATAAAATGAAAGGATTCAAATGCATCATCGATATTTGTAAAAAGAGAAATACTCCACACACACACACACACACACACATTCACACACAAACACACTATCTTCACTCTGGAGCTTTAGTTTCTCACTCGTTGATTCTCTGGCTCTCTAACACTCGGTACTTTTTTGTTTTCATTGTAAATGCCTGACAATGTTTTGCATTTAAAATCAATATAAAATGGGAAAATTGTAAAATTGAAATGAAATACGAAAGCGACTCGTTGTTAAAGCTGAATTTATTGAAGAAGAATGATAGATGTTGAGACTGAATGTCTAATGTGGATAAACGATTCCATCTACATTGAATATACATGAATAAACGCACTCACTCACTCACACACACACACACACTCACTAAAAATGTGATATACTGACAATGAAAACAGAGAAATTTAATCCTCGACAATGGAATCAAATTGCTAAATGGACGCAAAAGTAAAGTAAAACGATGAACGTTTCATATGCCGAACATTCATTGATTTAGCCAAAAAACCGATCCGATGAATAGAAAAACGTAACACAAACTCAGACCACTCAGCGAATGCATGTCGAAACTTTCGAATAATAAATGCTAAATAAAATGGGCGTGTTGTTGTAGCAGTTGCTGTTGTATGAAAATAAGAGCACAATTGAATTTAGGCGAACGCATCCTAGTTGATGAAATGCACATTTTACCAGCGGTAAACTTGAAATTCAATTAATTCCATGTGTATGTGTGTGCGTGTATCGTGAAACAACATGCAACAACATAGAATCCAACGTCATCGATTGGTTGTATGGAAAAATGCGAATAAAAAAAACATGTGAGAGAAAAAGTGAGAGAGTGAGAGAGAGAAAGAGAAAGAGAAAGAGAAAGAGAAAGAGAAAGAGAGAAAGAGAGAGAGAAAGAGAGAGAGAGAGAGAGATAGTGAGAGACAGAAAGGGAAAGAAAGAGAGAAAGAAAGAGAGAAAGAGAGAGAGAAAAGGGGGGCAGATAGAAAGAAAGAATAGATAGAGAGGATCCAAGCTAAACAACGATAAACTTTTCGTCGCTCATCAATTGGCAGTCATATAAAACCGAGCGCAAATCTTTTGATTTAGTGGGATGCGAGGAATTCAAACTCATTTTATAATGTTGTACACTTTAAGTTATGGACAATGTTAGCAACTGAATAGCGAATGATAATCAGCAGCAATATTCAGGCACGCACATGTCCATAGCATACAACATACAAATGCGCAATTCACCCTTGATGATAACGAAGTTTTGTGTGGTTAATATAATTTTCTCTTTTGTTAATTAATTGAGCACGCATTGACTTTAGACAAATGGGTGCATGGAACAAACTCGGTCATGTAATTCTAGCAATTCAGAAATTTGTGCATTTCTTGTATCACCGCCAATCATTTTGGCTGCAAATAATTTTCAAACTGGCTTCCCTACACTCAAGTGTTTGGGTAAATGTTTTGTTGACATCTTCACTACAGTGAAATGGAAAAGTCCCGTATGCAGTTGCCAAAGTAAATGACATCAAGTAGAAGCTCATGGTATGTCTTTTGATGTTTTTATTATTTTTTTTTTTTTCAAAGGAACTTCAATGCAAGTGACAATTAACATAATAAACATGTAAATTTGTGATTCATGCCACAACTTTTAAAACATAAAAATTAAGACAATTTTTGCCAATTAAAATGTTACAACCTCCATCCCCAATCTCCTTACGTTGTCAATGTTTATTTGATAACAAAATATGTTATAAACTAACTCGATGAAAAAGAACTGAATGAAAAAGTCTTTTGAGAAAAGTGATTAATACAAAAATAGGGAAAAACTTTGTCACAGTTTTTATTGCTATCATTATTTTGTTTCGCTGATTTAGCTAAAGTGATATAACATTTTATGTGTTCGATATATTTGCTATTGTACAAAAAAGCAATAACCATCAGGCGATGACAATCACAACTGAATGAAAAGAATATGGCGAAAAGTGGAATAGATTTCATTCAAGTAGAATTAATGGCATCGCTGTTTTGGATTTTCACAAAGAGCCTTTTGAACGATGTGAAAAAAAAAAACAACCAATGAAGAAACGAATGAAACGCAACATCAACTCAGTGCCAAATTGTCCCCGATTATGTGTCTCAAATGTCGCATCAAATGCCGTTAACAGCCCTAAAATCACATAACACAAACACACACACACACAAATATCAACATTCTTACTATACATTGTATATGCTCATTTATATTTATTATCCAGTTGTTGGCAGTTATTATTGTTTTAATCGTATCACGCTCATACACATTTCCCATTCATTTTGAATTGATTGAGATGTGGCTAGAAAATCTATATAAAATCGCGTAAAAAAACAAAATATCCAAAAACATTCAAGAACAAAAGATGAAATAATGATGTTGTTTTCATTTCATACCATTTATTCCAGCCAACAGTAATGTATAAATAAGCAAATTCAAATGCTTTTAAATTGTTTGGCTAGCGATTTAATAGAAACCAAGCTTGCATTGAACATTCTCATCATTTTATTTTTTCTCCTTCTTTTACTTCTTCTTAATTCTTCTGTTCTATTTGCCTCTTATTCATTCACTCATCATGCTCGTTCATTTTATTTTATTTTCTGTTATTCCATTTTCAATCGGCGAAAACAGTTAAACCACAGAAATCACGATTATGGTACGTGAAGATTTTTTTGCCTTAAGAAAAACATAAATCCAAGGGAGAAAAGAAGAAAAAATGCGAGCGAGATTCATTTGTGAAAATTGGGAGGAAGAAAGAAAGAAAGAACGAAAGAAAGAAGAAGAAAGAAAGAACGAACGAAAGAAAGAAAGAACGAACGAAAGAAAGAAAGAACGAACGAAAGAAAAAGAGATAGAAATCGAAAGAAAGAAAGAGGGAGAGAGTGAAAGAGAGAGTGAGAGAGAGTGAGAGTGTGAGAGAGAGAGATAGAGAGAAAGTGAGTGAGTGAGAGGGAGAGAAATAAAGTGAAAAAGAGGAAATGTGCCAAGAATAATTTGCAACATGCATCCCGGTATTCTATCATATTGAAGAATCACAGTGTTCGCATTGGTGCTATTTAAGGGCGTGTGATTCCCTATTCAGTTTCCATACGAAAAATGCATTTTCTCATCATTTTACTTTGGTTTTGTGCAAACAAAAGTGCATCTCCATTTGAAATCGAACTAAGGATGTTTTTGAAAGAGAGACAAAAAAAAAAAAAAAAAAAAATGCGGCTCTCAACAACCATTTTTTCACATTCGTTCTTTTTTTTTATCATTTTTGTTTTGTTTTTGTTCTCAATATTGGTCTTGAAATTTGTTTCTTTCATTTTCCCCCTTCGATAATCATCGTTGTAGCGTTTATTATTTAACGAGTAAAGAGCGATGCGGATCCGATTACAAGAAGTGCCTTTCGGGTGTGTGTGCGTGTTTGCTCATTTATGCTCGTTTCAGCTCTTATTGTATGCGTCAAAGGAGCAATGCAAGCGACATCGCGACGAATGGATAAGCAATGTGCAACCATATGCTTCACTTAATGCACTTGTGCGTTGTTGTTGTTGTTTTTTTTTTTTAAATGTATTTTTATATCCCATGTCTGCGCTTAATTTCAAATCATTATTTCAACTTGTCGCTAGATTTTGAGGAAAAAATACCGAGGGGAAAATGAGGAACACAGTGACTGACTGTGACTCACTCTTGGATGTAGTGCTTCATTCTACACAATTTCTTTGTTTTTATTTTGTCAACAGCAAAAAATGAAACAAAAAAAAAAAAAAAAAAAAAAAATTCCATGAAAAGAGAGATGAAGCATGTGCTTGAAAGATAGATATGCCGTTCGATTTTAACTCGGCACATTCACTGAACCATAAATACACGTGGATTTACATAATTGCAATTTTAATGTTTTTTTTTTGTTTTTATACACTCACTTTTTCATGATTTGTTTTATTCTTCGTGTTCATTTGAGGTTTTTTTATTTTCGATTTTTTTATTTATATCATTTTTTTTTTCTCTGTACCAATATTAATTCGAGCATTAACATGAATCAAATCTTTGATATAGTTGTTTCAATTTGATTTTTTCGACAGAGAGACAGAGAAAAACGAAAATATGAGATTTTCGTAGGAAAAAAAAAATACATAAAAAACATCGAATAATCTTTATTTCTTCATATTTTCGACATCTTGTTTGTTTCTATAGCAATGTCATTTTCACTTTATGGCAATCGCAATGTGTTTGATTCATAAAGTGTTCCCATTGAATTGGCTATTCGGTATATTTCCATTTTTTCATGCAAGCACGAATTCATAAAGACTAAAAAACAACAATTCGCCCTCTACGTGAGAAATCGCGGAGGTGTTTGAGAGCATTTATGGTCAGGGATGTGGGTCTGTGGAACACATAGGGGGCTTTGTGTTTATTTTAAGTTTAATATACAAACAATTCGAGCTTGTTTCATGTAATCTTTTGGCAAATGGAAATATGAAACATTGCTTGGTTTTCTTTTTTTTTTTTTGCGTTGCCTTTTAAAAGGGATAGTAGTCACATGGGCTCATAGTCATTATGTGCCATGTAAACGACTCCGCAAAAATGTTATATTCACTAGCACAAGTAGTATTATGGTAGAGAAAAGCGAGACAGAAAGAAAAAAAAATCCGCCGCACTTTAGTTACGTTGAATTATGTTTGTTTGTGTGTGATGTTTGAAATGATTATGTCGAAACATATAAAAAAAAAATCCACATTTACCAAAATTCATGTGGAATATGATGTATTTTTATTGTATGAATGTATGACTTGATTCTAGAGACAGAGACAGCGAGTGACTGCAAATGAAATACATAAATGTGTGTATTTGCGCGAGAGAAAAAAAAAGAAGAAAATCCAAAAAAAAAAAAAAAAATTTGCGGCAACATGGTAATATTACACATTTTATTTATTCACAAGAGAACAAAACACGTTTATCATGCGCGACCGCTCCCCCCAAAAAAATGTAAAAATAGTCATACACCATACAGTGTCGAGAAAGACGTTTGTGGTATCTAAACATGGTAGTTACGAAATGATGTTACGATTAGCCGTTGCTCAATGTCAAGCTGATTTATGAAGATGCAAATGTGACTTGTAGATGAAAGAACCAACTGGATTTTTCTTCATATTTCGTATGGGATTTGTGGCAACAAAGTCTCCATTCGGTGCTTACAATATATAGGGTAAAAATAACAACAACCTATGTATTAGAAATTATGGCAGCTCTAAAATGATAACATATCATTTGCATTATGCAAATTGCAAGCCAAAAGAAATATGGAATGTTTGATTCAGGTTTTTTTTTTTTTTTTTTTTTTTCTGATCCTTTCGCAATCAAACAGTACATCGAATGATATGGAAATAAATCGAAAAGCAAAGCAAATGAATAGCCTAATTTCCAACTGAATAGAGTCAGAAAAAATTACAACGATTAAATCACTTCGTACATTTTCGACATTATCATGTAGAGTGCTTTTCTTATTTTTCCCCATTTTTGATGGCAAATGATTGTTGGCGGTGTTGATGTTGGTGAATGCAAGTTTGCCACAGGGCAAAACACAAAATACGGGGATTCGTTGTGCATATCTTACATCACGTCATTGTTAAAAGCTCACTTATCATTTCAATCACTTATCGCATTTCGATATGAATATGTACGATGTGCGTGAGCGAGCGCATTTTCATACCAGACAGAGTCAGAGAGAAAGAGAGGGAGAGAAAGAGAGAGAGAGAAAAAGAGAGAGAGAGAGAGAGAGAGAGAGAGAGAGAGAAAGAAGAGAGAGAGAGAAAGAGAAAGAGAGAGAGAGAGAAGAGAGAGAGAGAGAGAGAGAGAGAGAGAAAGACAGGAAGAGAGACCGAGCGAGAGTGTATAGCGTGTGCACCGAGATTTCTATCTAAAGTTCCAATGAATGGTAAGGAAATTATTATGCATTCATGAGACGTGTAAATATGCGTGCGTGGTTTGTATTAGCATTTATTATTGATAAAAGTACTTCGGGTTTATTATATGACTCATGAATGTGCGTATTTTATAGCGTATGTGTACAATTTTCAATTTTCAAAACAGTCAACTGATGAAAAATGAACTTTGGCACAAATCAAGCGATGAAATTGACGATTTTCCCTTTTTTCGCTTACAAATACAGTATATAGTATGCCAGTGAATACAATCTGAATAACTTTCGTAATGGAAATCTAAAATGAAAAATAAAAACCCCGAGACATTTTTATGCTCTATTTGAATAATAATGATAATTTTTTCGTATATGTGATACGATGGAATTTTACACATAAACATGAAATGAAAAAGTTCGCACTGGATTGCAATTACCAATGCGCAAAGTGTAAGACTTACACTGTAAGTACAAGTCTCTTCGCTTAGATTTTTCAACTTGACAATTTTTTTCTTTCTTTTATTCTGGAAACTACACAGCTGTCAAATCAAGCGTTTTTTGTTTCTCCACAACTTGGCAATTATATTTTGTCCATGGCAGCACAAAAAAAAAACTCACACAGCACAAAACAATGAACACTTGGTGAAACAAGTAAATTGGCTCATTTTCATTTTGACAATGAAAAGCACAGTCGCATAACAATAGTAAAGTCTAGGGGGAAATGACTCGCAGGAATCCAAATTTATTAAAAAAAAAAAAAAAAATTAAAAGATGGTATAATGAAAAAAAAAAAATGAAGGATTATTTATTATAAAAAAAAACAAAAAACCTAAAAAAAAAAAAAAATAAAAAAAGTAACAGTACAACTATAAAAAAAAAAGTCCCATTGAACAAGATCCAGGCTAAAAATTTCTATTCCATAATGCAAACGTTAGCAGATTTTTCTTGTCAAATAAAGTAAAGAGGGAGAGAGAGAGAGACGAGATAGTTGGTGTGAAAAATGTTGAATTTATTTTTTCCTTCATTGCAATTGAACCTTCTGAACAAAGAGTACCCGAAACACTCGAAATACAAGAAATAACAAGCAACTGTCTTACTTCCTATTCATCCCTTTTCGTTCTCTGTCCCCCTTCTCCAAGACGTGTTAAAATGGACCAACAAAAAACGAACATTGTTTGTGTCCGTCCGAACAGGGCCGAAAAAATATTTTCAAAATTTTCAAATCCGGCCAATGAACATTTACAAAATTCAGAAGGCTTCCAACCTGCTTTTTTTCCCTTGAATAAATTATTCCGTTTCACATGACACAATTATACTTTGGTTTCATCCAAATGATTACACCGCAATAGTTACACAAAATGAATCATCAGTTTTACAAGAAGTTTAATTTCAATACTTTATATTTTGTAAATAATGAGAGCTACTGTGATATAAATTGAATACATGTGTTTTTTTTTTTTATAAAAAAAAAAAGAATTTAATTTTCAAGCATTTTTGGCTTTTCATGTCATTTTTTTAATACAAAATTGGAAAGAATATTATTGAATTATTTTGCGATAGTAATTAATTGGATTTCTCGTATTTCCGGTTTGTTGTTCGCGTGTTTCTACCTCACATTCGTTTTTTTCTTCACTTTTTGATATCGTGGAGATACAATTCGAACCTAAATTCGGATCCAAACACGGACAGAACTTTATTTTACAAATATTTTGTCACGGAGATAATCACGAACGATACGGACACGGACACGGATTTGAACACAAATAGTTTAATATTTCCTTTTCTCTTACTCATTCTGTCCGTCTATTTTATGTCTGTCTCCATCTTCAATTACAACAGTATAACTCATAAAGTTCGAAATGTTGCGCTGACATGAGCATAGGATTGTGCTAGAAGCTATTTCATTGCCAGACATTCATTCTGCTTGTATGCCGAACGAAACCGAGAAAAAAAAATGCCATGGCTTGGCAAAATGTTCACAATGTAAATCGAATGGAATCCAGTGATATCGTATATAACAGAACAAAACAAATCTTCATTAAATGTGAATAAATTTGTATTTTTGGTGAAAATGTTTTGTCACCGTATCAGCAAACCGAAAAATAAATAAGGATAAAAAAGGAAGAGAGAGAGAGATAGAAGAGAGAGAGAGCGAGAGCGAGAGAAAGAGAGAGAGAGATTGAAAGCGACCAGAAAAATGTTATATATTGGCCATGACGATCCGGTTCGGTTCGGCCAAAATAAAAATATACCGACTGGATTCTACACTTGAAATGGTTAAGTACATTCATCAAGCCGAACGGAATGAGCCAATATTTTTCCCGTTTTTATGTGAATGGTGTTTTGTTTGCGCGTCATACGTGATCATGACCTGCATATAAATTAACCTTTTTATCTTCATTTTTCATGCGCACAACTGTGTTCGACTGGTGTAAACACCGTTTCTTGTCTGAATGAGAGAAAAAAATAAAGAAGAAAATGAGATGAGTTCGTTGATGAAAATGATAAACGGAACGGATCGGATATTGTGTCAAAAAAAAAAAGGGAAGAATAAATGAAAAAGAAATAAAGAATGAGACCGGATTTCTCATCTCATCAGTACCAAATGTCGAAGTCAGCCCAATGAAAGACACCAACAAACACACACACACACACAGGCACAGAAAAAAAAAATCACATAAATTCCTTAGCATTTGACAAAGTCAAAATAGAGGGTGAGGAAAAGAATAGATCAAAATGCACTCGTACCGTATGCAAACACACAAAAAAAATGCTATGCTGAATTCGCGAAATTGGTTACTCGGTGTTAGGGATTTTTTTTTTTTTTTGTAACGAATATAAAACACGGATGAAATGTCGTTGAATAACGAAGACAGTAGATTTTCTCTAAAAAAAAACTCACTTTTGTCGATTTGTAATCTCTGCAAAAGTGAAGAAGTTTATATTGAGCTCGCATTTGGATTATTTTTATGCAGATTAACGAACAGTTTAAGCTCAGCTCTTGACAAAAATACTTTAATTTATTTGCTTGTTTCACGGTTTCTTGAATACAGGTCAAAAGGTGATTATCATTAGTCGAATTACGGAAAAATCATTTGCAACGCTTCAACAGAAATGTTTACAAAAGTCTCTTAAATATATCCAGGCATATAATTACATTGAGTAACAACGATGGGTGTTAAAACTATGTTACAAAATCCAATGCAACCCCCCTTCCTCCCTGTATTGCTCGCTTGCTTGCTTTCTATCTCTTTTAACACACTTGTCTGTTGCTGCACTGCAGATCATCATCTTCATTCACTGCAGGTGCATCGCTCACAAGACAATTAACCAAATTATGCACTGTTGCAACTTATATATTCACGTACACAAAATTGTTACAGCACATAAATTTGATTTGAATTTTACTTGAATGCAATTCACTTTTTTGCTCTTCCTCTTTTCTGCCGCTCCTTTCTTCCTCTCTCGCCATATCTCTGGTTTTCTTTCTTTTTCTTTCTCTTTCTCTCTCTCTCTCTCTCTCACTCTCTCTCTTTCTCTCCTCCTTTCTCTCTCTCTCTATCTCATTCTCCATATCTGTGTACCTTTATGTATTCACTATTTTGCTCTTCCTCACACGTTCCATCTTATCTTTTGTCGTTTTTTCGCTATTTTATGCAACAAATTATTCTTTATAAATCGCGACTAGATCTTTTGAAAAAAGACCAAAAAGAAATAAATATGACCTAAAATTTATGTATGATCTTACAAATTTATTTGCGGTGAACTGTTTAATGCAATTCTCAAGTGGTTTCATAATTTTTTTTGAATATTTTGCTTTGATGAACTCTCTCTCTCTCTCTGTCTGATTCTCACACTCTCAATCGATCTCTGTCTCTTTTTTTGTTTTTGCTTTCTATTTATCTCTTCCATTCAAATAAAATCGTTTAAGAATCTGACTTGAGTAGGAGATTACACGATGGCAATTCGAATACAATTCTTCTGCTTTAAATATTTTCTCAACATTTGAAAAAGTAGAAGAAAAGAAAAAAACAACCGTTCCAACAGGCTTAAACATAATTTTGAAACAATCATAAATTTGTGTCTGTGGCTGTGTGAATGAGTGAGTGAGTGAGTGAATGAGTGAGTGAGTGAGTGAGTGAGTGAGTGAGTGAGTGAGTGAGTGAGTGAGTGAGTGAGTGAGTGAGTGAGTGAGTGAGTGAGTGAGTGAGTGAGTGTGTGTGTGTGTGTGTGTGTGTGTGTTTGGAGAAAACGACAAAGGAAAATGACCCAAATTTGTAAGCAATCTTCATTCCTTTGCGTTGTCAGAATGTAAATGAAATATGTGTAAGCGATGCCGTAATTCATTCCACAATTTTTCTTTTTTTTTTTCTTCATTCCTTTTTTAAATTCATGAAACAGTATTTTGACAGAAGCAAAAAGGCCAATGGAAACGGGAATAACCTCATATAAATTAAAATCTACTGAACGAAAAGTGGAATATCGGTTTAAATTTGAGCATGCTTTTTATACAAACAGAAAAAAGAAAATATGGAAAGAGGCATATAGGCAATGAGAAAATGAAAAAATCGACGGCGAAATTCTTGCGCGCTTATTTCCGAGTGCGTGTTTTGAGTTCACTTCGTTGTTTAAGTAAATGTAATTTATTCGTTATGCTCATTTTGCTGGGCTGACCCTTGCGTCTAATATATGAGTTTTTTTTTTTTACTTTCTTTCTTTCGCTCCGTCGTCTTCGTCGTCTTCTTCTTCTTCTTCTTCTTCTTCTTCTTTTTGGAATGTTTTCGTCTTTGCCTCACATTCGACACACTGCAGTGGCGTTTATTCCTTATTGTAATATTTACTTTTTTGATGATGGTGATTCTTCTCGTTGTGCATGAGTTCCGTTCTTTACCACATTCACTTGCTTATTTCGAATATCGTCGTACTTTTCGGCCAGAAATTTTGATTCTTATTTTTAAGGCAAAATGCCTCACGAACACATATTATATTTCTCAACCGACCCCAAAACCAACACACATATTTACACACACACACACACACAGAGAGAGAGAGAGAGAGAGAGAGAGAGAGAGAGAGAGAGAAGGACGCAACAAATTTATGTGAAGCAATTTATATCCAGAATGTATGCGATGAAAGCCAAGTGCGAACGAAGAAAAAAAATATTGCGGAAACGTTACCAGCATTTCGGTAATTATACAAACAAATAGTGTGAGCGAGCAGATAAGACACACACACAGAGAGAGATAGATAGAGAGAAAGAAAGAGAGAGAGAGAGAGAGAGCAAGAGAGACAGAGAAAGAGAAAGAGAGGGTGAGAAAAAGAGATCGTCAGTAGGCATGGGGTAGTCGGCAATTCCATCATCCTTTCGCGACGGCATTCTTTGATATTGCTTCAAGTCCATCTATTTTCTTAAATAAATTTATTGTACCGAATGGATTAGTTTATTTTCACTTGATTTTTGATTGCTTGTTTTCGGTTGCCATTGTGTGTTTGCCATTTGATTTAGCATTTTATGAGCAATTTTTGGTAGTGTCTATACAGGACTCGCGCACACTATATATGCATTCATTTCGGCGGAACTGTGTGTGTGTGTGTGTTTTTTTTTTTTTCATTCCATTTAATTTATGGACAAATGACGCAAATAATGTATTTAATTCGTTTACTTTAATTCACACGTTTCTGTGGGTTGCCTCTGTTATTTTTGTTTTTTATTGAGTTATTTTGCTTTGGCAAGGGTGTTAAGCTCATTGTTGGTTCCGAAATGTGTTGATGAGAATATGTTTTTTTTTATTCTCGGTGTTTGTTTCACAGTTTGAATGTTGTTTTCCTTTGTGAGTTTGTGAGTTTGCATGTGTGTGTGTGTTTTCGATGGGATTATGCAGTGCACAGCATGGCAAACTTTCATTGTGTGCAAAAATTGTCCATAATATTATATTCCATTTGTTTGGCCCAACAAAATGACAAATAATAATAATGATAATAATGAAAACGAAAAAGTCCATGAAAAATAAAAAGAATAAAATATTATGGTGTAATTTATATGATTTGTGTAGCAACATTAAAAATTCGATTTAATTCCGAGTGACGTACATAAAAACATTTTATGAATATATTGTAATCGTTGAACGAGCGAATTTCAACGTTAAATTGAACGACAACGCATACGATTGTCGTATGCCATCAACAAATGGCTGGCAATTTTCACGCATAAAACTTAGATTAGGCCACCAATTCAAATTCATTTAGTAGATGAACAATTGTTTGTTATTTTAAGTTATTTTTCTTCTTAAATAGGTTCCTTTTATATTCATGCATTGGCTTCATTAAAAACGATTTAATTTCATTTGACGATGGAATGTTTATTGTTTGCCCAAATTTAGAAAACCCAATAAATCATAAACGACTGGCCGACAAGAGAGCATATTGTAATTTTTGGTTAAATTACGGTGTTGCCGACCTGCATGAAGTAAATCCAATAGAATTTTTTTTTTTTTTTGATGAATTCCGGTCATAATGAATACCGTCCCTTTTGAACAGGCAAAACCGATGCTCGTTGTTGTGGTTTTCCCGAATCGGAGATATTTGCCAGAAAGAAAGAACAAGTGTGAGAGATGAATTTTTTTTTTTATTTTGCCTTCTGTTTCTTCGTGTGCATGCTAGAAAACATTTATATTTGGGGCCACTAAAAGCTCTGTGTTAAACATCGTCATTAGGTTTTATATCACTTTTTTCAAATAGAAAAATATTTTTTTCCTTTTTTTTCACTCTCTCTTTCTCTCTCTCTCACTCTCTCTCTCTCTTTCTCTTCTCTCTCTCTCTCTCTCTCTCATTCTCTTTCTTTCTTCCTTTTTCTATATCTCTCTCTCTTTTTCCTCCCTTGCTCTCTTTTTCTACTCATTATTCCCTCTCCCGCACTCTTTCTGTTTGCTTGTGTATGTATGAAACAGATGCGGCACGTATTTCGGGTCGATGGATTTAAGATGCAACAAAAGCAAATACCATCGGATGTATACGAACGGATATTAAACATCGGAAATACAATGCGATATAAATAAAAACGATATATCGAAATAGAAGGAGAGAGAGAGAGAGAGAGGAAGAGAGAGAGAGAGAGAGAGAGAAGGGTCGGTGTGTGCGTTTAAATATGCTGTTAGCTGTGATGCATGCGCTTTATCGGCATCTCGATTCCGACTTTGCGAATTAATTGAAAATCAATATATGGTTATGGCATCCGCAGCCACATCCACAACCACGTCCACATTTTACATGGACATTGATATCGAAATCCACATTCGTATTACGTGTATAGTCATGGCAAATTTAATTATGAACTTTTAAAAGGACTTAATTGTATTCGAAGTGAAAACAACAACGATTGCAAAGCAATTTCAACATGATTTCGCCAATGCTTACCGATTATGAAGCATTTTTTCCTGAATTATTGATCCAGGCCGTTGGTATTTTTATCAGCAACATGTCCGTTGCATTAAAATGATTTTTCAGTTTTTTGTTTTTCGTTTTTTTTTTTCATCATTCTCTCTTGAAGTTCATAATCAATAATTTATTGAAAATCAAATCATTTCGATGGTTTGTTTTTTGTGTTCTTTCATTTCTTCATCATGAAATAACGTTTAATATTGCACATAATTAATGCACCAACCGAAAAATGTTGAATGCAAACAATTTAACTTATTGAATGGATATGAATATAACGATAATAGATTGGATTATTCCATTAGGAGTTATCGTTTGAAATTCATATGTTGAAGAGAAATGCATCTTCTTTGGTCGATATTCTATTAATAAATTTGAATTTACAATCACAACATCATTGAATGTTTGCCAAAATCATTTGTTTTCGTTTGCTTTAACTGCATTCGTTTTTTTTTTTTCTCTTTTGTAACTTATTTTCTATCCAATATACTCAATCTATTGAGACGATTCCGTTGAGATTTGTCGACAAAACTCTAATGCTTTCAAAACTCTTATGTTTTTGTTTTTTTTTTTTCTTCGTTCTGCATTCAGAGTGCATTCGTTTTGTGCAACAAAGAAGAAAATCATGAGAAAAATAATGGTTGGAAAGTCATCAAGAACTGAATAACACATCCATTTGTTGCAAAGCAATTTCGATTGGGAATTTGGTTTTCTTTTCGTAAATGGATTTTCTATTCTATTTCGACCAAAATTCAAATCGAAAAACGAAATACTCATCCGTGTTTTGATCAAATACACGATGCGGTTGTATCGAAAACTTCAATTTGCAATAGATAAATCTGATTGCGTAGCACGATTTACTTCTCATCAATTCAGTCATTCTCCTTTTTTTTTTTTTTTACTTTTTGTTTTGTTTCTGTGGGTTTTGTTTTGCTTTTTCTTTCTATTTTTGATCTCAACATTCAATTTTAACGCAATATATCGGGCATTGACACTACGCATGAGATAACACTGTCGAATTCTGACAATGACACACGGTACTAAATTTCCACATATCACATCAACCACAAATTCAAGCATTTTGAATTGATTGCACACATTCATTTTGCTATCACAAAATACCTATGCGAAATACAATTTTGAAATATGTTCAACATGCTCCAACAGCAACTTGTCATCGGGTAATCTGCCCATTCTACTCATCTCTCTCTCTCTCATTTTCTGTTTCTCTCTCTCTCTCATTTTCTGTTTCCTCTCTCTCTCTCTCTCTCTCTCTTTCTCTTTCTCTTTCTCTCTCTTTCTTTCTCACTCTCTCATTTTCTGTTTCTCTCTCTCTCTCTTTCTCTCTCTCTCTCTTTCTCTCAATCTATTTCTTCAATGCAATTTATTTACCTTGTGCACATTTCGATCGAAACGCACATTTCTCGCACAATAACCGTTTCACATACCGAAAGAGAGAGGTGAGAAAGATGTAGAGAGTGAGAGAGAGAGGTAGAGAGAGAAAGAGAAAGAGAGAGAGAGTGAGATAGAGAGAGAGAGAGAGAGAGAGAGAGAGAGAGAGAGAGAAGAGGAATGGGGGTGTGCAAAGAAATACATTCACAACAACATTCACATAGATTCATCTCACTAAAATTTAAGAGACACTTTCAATCGTGTCAATCAAATTAAAAATGAAACATTTGAACATCGTCTATATTTTTGAGATACGCACATGAATTATCATGTATACATTTCTTGTTCGTGTTACTTCATCATGGAGTCTCCATGTTTGAATTGGTTTATTTGATGAGCTTTTTCCACACAACAAATTTCTAACCATGAAACTTTATAATTGGATTGGTAAATAATCGCAATGAAAAATAAACTAATCAAATTTCAGATTAAATCATTTTGAAAATTTTTGTTCTTTTTTTATTTTTTTTCTTTTTTTCATCATCTTTCATAAAGTCCATTGTTTATGTGTAAATAGATCAAATCCATTTTAATGGCTTTTATTCACCCGAATTTATTTATCAAAATGTATAATATTTCAACAAAATTTAATTGGTTTCATTTCGGAAACGTTGATCCCAAGTGCACAGTGTGTAATTTCATTTAACTGGACAAACTGGTTGAATCAACGGTTAAAATGGTTGCAATCAATAATGAAAATGCGGGCATTCGCACACAGTACAAACAGTAAATAACTTCTGTGTGACACTTAATTTTCGGAGATTTTCGACGCAAACGACTAAATTAAATCTTCAAGTTAATTAAAAGTGTTCGACGATGCCATTATGGTGTCTAAGCAAGTTCTAATTTCTTCATTTTTACTGTTTGGAAACCTTTTTTCTTCTTCTTCGCACCCTTCCCAATCATTCTCATTTGTGTGTCACATTAAAAGAATGTCCTTTATTGAGTGTTAAGTTAATTTCAGGTTGTGCTGTTTGCATTTGCTTCTTCTTTTTTTTTCGCAACAACAACTCACACTCACTCTCATCCGGTTGGCAATCTTAATTATTATTCACAACGTGACACACATTTCAATTAAAACTCACACAATCACTTTTCCATACAAATTGCAATCGAAGAACGAAAAACGAAACTTTTAATAGCATTTTTCGATGTTCAAGGTTACAAAATTGGTTTCTATACCTGATCGCATACGATGCTGTTTCTTTATTGACAATGTACAAATGACAAAAACACTACCAATAGATAGATAGTAGATATAATGGAATGAAATCAAGTTTCACACGACTAAAACTGATATATAACTCTTAATTATTTCGTGTTGTTTGCTTTTTTTTTCTCTTTTTGTTTTTCGTAACATTCGATTCGAACACTCATTTCGTGACTCTCAATTACTAACCCTTTACTGAATGGAATCAACTTTGTATGTGTAAGGGTAAAGTTTCCATAGACACAGAGAAAAACTTTTTAAGATCAATGAATTTCCTTAATGAAAATTTAATTGAATTGAACTATTACTCAAATTACTATACTCAGGTGTCACAACTATTACTCAAATTTCTATTGGAAAAAGAGAGAGGGGAGAGGGGAGAGGGTAATGTCAAAATTGAAAAACAAAATAAAAATTTCCAAATTACTTATCAAACAGTTCTTTATTCGCATGAATTTTTTCCATTTTTGGAAAGAAAAATGTTTAAAAAACGCTTAGTTTTCAAAAAAAAATAAGTGAATTCCGAAGGGTAATGTTTAGTTTTAGCGTTTCCATTTAGAAGTAAATTATCTACTGAATACATTAGGTAATTTTTGTAAAAATGAAGAGAAAAGCGACATGAAATCGATACCATTTTCCATATTAAAGTCTCACTGTGTTTATGTGATTTTTTTTCCTTCATTCTGTTGTTGCAAATCCACAATCCAATAAGTCAACGAATCTTGATTTGATTTAATTTGACTTGTACAACGAGTACAGATAGCACAAAATGATTTGATGGCTTACAAAAATAAACTCAATCAAAATGACTGGTAACAATGAGTGATTTCTCTCTAATTCTCTTTGGCTTTGTTATGTGTTTGAATTGCCGTTTTTACATTGTTTGTTGGTATTTTTTTTACTTCACTTTCTCTCTCGCTCCTTCTCTCTCTCCTCCTTCTATTTCTCACTCTTCCTCCTTCTCTCTCTCTCGTCCTCTCTCTCTCTCTCTCTCTCTCACTCTCTCTCTCTCTCCATCTCTCTCTCTCTCTCTCTCTCTCTCTCTCTCTCTCTCTCTCTCTCTCTCTCTCTCTCTATTTTTTATGTTTTTATTGTGAAGCGAATGAACTCACTTTTCTATGTCACATTTTGACGAGAAAAAATGTTATGCCACTTGACACTTCATACATTATTCATTTTCATACATTATTTATTAGACAACTCTCTCTGGCTCTATGCAGCCATTTGTATGATGAACTAAAAAAAAAAAAAAAAAAAATGCCGTCCAACGAAAGTCGTTAATTATGTAAGTTCGATAAATCAGATAAAAACATTTAAGCTGGGGAAATTGGAAAATCTTTTTTTTTTTGTGTTTCCAGTTAAAGCATATGGAAAAACTAAGCATGGAAAAAAAAAGTATAGAAATACGAACTAACAACGATGGATTAGAAGTAGAATAAAGGAATCTGAAAGGTGAACCCCAAAATGCGATTGATCTGATTTATGCTCGTGCCATTCAGATAAAAACCCATGCTAATACGTTAGAGAATGCGGAAGACGAAACGAGTAAGAAGAAAAAAAAAATGCGTCTGTCATTTTGAATTCGTCATCATTAGAATGATATGAGATTCCATTTAGAAAACTTCAGCACATGGCCCATGGGACACGGTCGCGAAAACTTTCCTAATCGCAAAATACTTTTGAAAAGTTGTGACTCATGCACAATATTTGTCTATCGTTTCAGCTTGAATTCATCTTTTGCATTGACATAAATTTCGATTGGAACGGGGTCCTTCTGTTTACAAATTTCGTTAGAATCGATTTAGTAAAAATTTAAATCAAATTGGAAATAAAAAAAACAACAAATAAAAACAAAAAAATGAAATGTTGTCTTTGTATGCAAAGCAATGTAGCGTAACTAATATTGACGAAGAGTTAAATTACTTTGCATTATCACATTGATTCGAAGACAGACAATCACATAGCATTCATTGGCCTTTTGCATCGCATCGCATCTAATTGAAGTGTTGTGATTTATTCATTTATTCATTACACGAAGCATATTATAATCGGTAAATGGTAAAATGGACTTAGCGTCATTGCAATGCAATCGTATAAATTTGTGGATATTACAGTGACCATTAGGTTTTAGATTTACGATTAATTTAATTCTTGAGCTAAATCACTGAACAATACGTTCAATAATTCTCATCTCAGCTCAGCATTAGCGTTAGCTAAGTTCAGCTCAGCACATCTCATTCCAATGACAAAGCAATCAAAATCCAATTGCACGAAATGCGTTGAAGCCAATAGTGTGAGATGGACAATGTCGACGTGTATTATCAAATAGACAGGAGAAATATGTGCAAATAAATCGATCGATGATAAAATGTAACGTATACCTGTAATCGAATACAATTTCTATAGAAATATCTTGCATAGTGTGTTGAATTGTATGCTTTAGCTTATTCTCAATTCACGTTTCACTGTATTGAAACGATTTGGTGTGGATTTCGTTTGTACTCGCCATTTCTATTTGTAATGGTTCATTGACAAGAAACTATCAGCTTCAACTGAATATCAAATACAGAGTGAGAATTTATCTCACTATAAATTGCGATCGATACGAAAGCAAATACAATTTATTCGAAACACATCATCGTATTTTCAACCATCACAGATACACACACACACACGCACACACGCACACACGCACACACACACACACACACACTTTTCTACTGTGAGTTATATTCCTTTAAAAACTTTAAATCATTATTTATTCATTTTAACGATACGGATGATGTTCATCATTTACGAGGTGAGCAAATGCTTCTCCTTGTTGTTCTCTCGTATCCACATCATAGTCTTTGTTGTCGGCATTTTTTGTCTGATTTTCATTTCGATTCATTCAGCAAAAAAAAAAAAAATATACACGCATCAAGAGCGGAGGGCTGCTTAATGGACACTGATAATACTTAAATAAAAATGAACACGACCGGAGTGATTATAAGGAAAACAACGACTATGAAGAAAAAAAGAAAAAAAAAAAAAAAAAACAAAAAGAAAGACAGAAATGCGAAAAGAGTGCGAAAAGGAAGGAGAGAAACGAGGAAGAGATTTTTTTTACAAAAAAAAGGGGTCGATTCTTTCTTTCCTTCAGTCGCGGTCAAGAGCCTTCGTGGACGTGCTTTTATACGTATCTGCTATCGCGATATATTTTTTTTAATACTTTGTTTTGTTTTTTTTTTTTTTTTCTCGCCCAGTTTTGTGTACAAAGTTTATGTGATGCCGACATTTCATGTGATGAGTACTTTCAAAGTTTTTATCAACGAAGCAATGAAAATAATTTAATTTTTAAGCCTTTTTCTCATTTTTTTTTTTTTTTTTTTTTTTATTCGCTCTTCCGCCTTTCTTCATCTCATCTCGTCTCATCTCTCGTCTCTCTTCTCATTCTTTATCTTGCCTCGTCTCCTCCCAAGCACTTCGATTATAAAATACGATGTAAAATAACGAAAATCATTCATATGAGATTAAGCTTAACATTTAAGCGCAAAATCTTTTGGGAAATCTCGCATTTAATCAAAATTTCCGAGAAAAATTACAAAAATGAAACAAAACAAAAATAAAAAGAAATTTTAAAGACACAGGCTTAAAATCATAATAATAATAAATGCCATGATTTAAATGAACATTTAATGATGAAACTTTTTGTCCAAACAAAGCTCAAGTGGTCACTTTTAACTGTTTCACTTGAGCGTATTTTAAGGGAATTAATATGCTGTTTTTTTTCTTCGTTTTTTCGTTGGTAATTTGACATTTTATCATCTTTATATTATTGAAATGTATTTGTTCGTCATTCGTCATTCGATAGAAATGGAAGAACAGCATTTTATGTAGCTAAAATGTCCAATGATTTTGAATAACAAAATATAGAACGAGACGATGTCACAAGAACTTTTGTTCAGATCCTTTAAGCATTCATTTGGGTAAATCGCTCTTGAGACTTACACGGCAATAATTTAAACCACTTGTACAGCACATATATGTACAAAACCCACATATACACACACACACAGCAATCAGCTAATACTACATACATTTGATTGGATTTCTGCTTTGAATACATTCATCGACGTCTAATCGAATTTAGACGAAATCAAAATCGTTAAGCAGATGATTTTCACAAAAGATCATGTTTACACATAATGACAATACATATCGGTATATACTACAGTACTCGGCCTGCTTTATCTGTGCTCAATGAATGAAACGATTTATCAAAAGTACACAGCACAAAATCGGCCTCGATTTTTCCCTCTTCCGGTATTTATATGTGTATGTGCGCGGAAGAAGGTGAATACGTATATATCGATATTGTTGTGTTGTGATATTTGTGTATATTGTTTTCATTATCGTTGGCATTAAATGGCGTTTGCTTTCTGTGTAATGTGTAATTTATGTGTTGCTTGCTTTTGATTCTTGTTCGTATGCAACAAATATAATTTTGACGATGAACTTACTCTTGTTCATTCACTTATACAATCTTTTTCACTCTCCCATTTCAATTGTGTATTTTTCTCAATCGTATTCTTGTTCTCTTCATGTCTATCTGGTTGCTTTTTTGGTTTCTTTGTGTTTTGGTATTTTGTTGTGGATTTGTGTGTATGTTTGTGTGTGTGTGTGTGTGTGTGTGTGTGTATGTTCGTCGGTGTTAAGAGCCTGTCTTCCATGTTAAAATGTGTGTACTCATCAATTTGTAATCGACATAAGCCGAGAGAGCAGCTAGAAGGCACTGGAATTCGAATCCGAATGCGAAAAGTAAATTTATGTTTTGCTCTGCCCTAAGGTGGCTAAATGCAAAAAGCTGAACCATTTTCTAAAAACCAAATTGTTATATAACAACATTTCTATTTATTTATGCTTGTTCGCATTTCACTTAAATTGCGATGCCACTTCTTTCTTTTTTCCTTTTTTTTCTTCTTTTTTCTTTTTTTTCTTCTTTTTTCATTCCATTTTGCACAAATTTTTCTCTTGCATGATTTTTGAATAAGTGTGTATGGAATTTATGCATATTTACATTTTTTTCGCTGTTCGCAAGAAAATATAAAAAAAGAGGAAGATAGAGAGGGGAGGGGGAGGGAAAGAGAATGATAGAGAGAGGGAGATTGAGAGAATTGAAGAAAAAGAGTGAATAAAAATAAAAACCAGGACTAGCGGGGAAAAAGGAGGGAAAAATGTTCGTATAAAAATATATTAGCTCATTTTTTGCTGTTACACTTTGTGTCCCTGTGGGCCACAATATATGTATCATGCAAGCAAACATTTGTACATGTGTCTCAGAGAGTCCAATATATCGTAAGCTTTCAATGTACATGCAAAATAATTTCACAGCAATGTAATTTTACCAATGCAGTAAAATGCGGCATTTCCATTTCAATCATTATACAAAACTGTGCGCTCTCTTCAAGACTAAAAAATTATTTACATTCTCTTCATGAGTGAGATGAAGAAAAATTATATCAAACGTCATATGAAAATTCGTTTATTTAAATTGAAGAATAAGGAAGAGAGGAGAAGAGAGAGAGAGAGAGAGAAAGAAAGGGAGCGAGAGAGATAAAGGGAGCAAGAATGAGAAAGGGGACGAGAGAGAATGAGAAAAATAATAATTTCATACTTGATCATAATACTTTGCATTTTTGTTAAGTAATACAAGTGTTTGATGTTTGCAGTCGGCTGCCAGAGCAAGCAATCTTTTCATCATCCATTGCAGTTGAGAACAGCAGACGTTTCATTGTGTTTGCATGTGTATTTCACTCATTTGATTCTATGCAATCGCATCACAGTTGGCTCTAAATGGAATAGAAAGCGGCCGCTGTTCATTATTAATGATTTTACTGCGAACTTGCGCTTACTTTTCATCATTTTCTCTCTTTTTCTTCATCTCTATTCATCATTATCATCATCTTATTCTCAGATGCTTTGTTTTTTCGATCTTTATTTTCTATCTGCTCTTTGCTGTCACTTTATTTCACTTGACACGAAACTATTTTATGACATATATTCTCAGTTGCGTTGTCGTCACTTGTGTCCCCATCTTGGTTACTCAATCATTAATTTTCGGCATGCCAACACACTCACAGTTACACTCACAATCACACTCTTTTTCCTTCTCTCTTCTTCTCCTTCTCCTTTTCCTTCTCCCTCTCTCTCTTTCTCTCTTCCTTTCTCCCTCCCCCAGCCTCTCTCACTCTCTCTTTCTCTATCTTTCTCCCTCCCCCACCCTCTCTCACTCTCTCTCTCCCTCTCTCTCTCTTCCTTTCTCAAATTAATTGTTTTCTCTCTTCATTCCCACGTCTCATTCATTCATTCAGCAGAAAGTTCCAGTTTCATTTAAACGAAAAATAGTCCTACTTACATATCATTTATATGCACATTTCATTTGTACACACGAAAAGCTTTCACGTAACAAAAACTACAAATGAAATGTAATTATATGATTTTCGAAAATGTTTTGCGGTAGGCAAAATATATTTATATAGTTTACTTTTCCCATTTCTTTAACCAATTTTCACATTTCACATGAAATTTTGATTTATTCGATCATTCATAAAGTGATATTTCTCTCGTGACATACAATTTTGCCACTTTTCATTCTTCGAAAGTGATTATAGAACGAAGTTTTCTTGGGAAATTTTTTCATTCAAAGTTCTTTACAATGAGCGACAACGGCAACAACAACAACAACATGTTACAAACAAATCAAGTTTACGCTAGATTTGGTGTGTAAAAAACCGAGTCAAGAAATGAAAACGAAAATGAACGGGGAGAGAGAGAGAGAGAGAGAGGAGAGAGAGAGAGAGAGAGAGAGAGAGAGAGAGAGAGAGAGAGAGAGAGTAAAAAATGCATTCCGGAAGAAGTAAAGAGAGAGTGGTAATAACAATGAAAAAATGCGATTCATTAAACGCAAACGGAAACTTTGATCGCACTCTGGATTGAAGCAAGCGAATTTTGAAAAGTTTTTGGTTTTTATTTTTTCTTATACTGTGTGACATGGCATTTTGGAATGTAGCTAAAAATGAGATTACAAGGGCTGGACTCTTTTTTTTTTTTTTTTTTTTTGTTTTATTATTCGGTTTTGCACATTACTTTCTCAATGGCATCAAGTACACGGGCAAGTTTACGTTCGTATGAAAGTTTATCGTCACTTTTAGGCCCGAGCATATAAAAGCCAAACGAAATCGAGTAAAAGAACGGAACCGTACGAAAAACGACGAAGAATGCAGACGGCTTGAGAACAAAAAAGTCCAAAAAGAACGAAAAAAAAGAAAAAAAAAAAAAAAAAAAAATTGAGAAAGACACAGAGAGAAATGAAGCAATTACTCATTTCATTTCACGTGGTAAGCGTGTCGTTATGTTTCTCACTTTTCTACCCCGAAAAAATTGCCAGTTAACAGTTGGTAGTCAGTCGACAGTAAATGAAATTCCGAAAATAAGAAAAACTCTGTATAAAATATACAATTCATCATAAATTTTCTGCTTTTCATTCATTTTGATGAACTAAAATGCGAGAATGTTTTGTACAATCAGAGCTTGGACTGAACTGAGTTGAGTTGAATTGAGCCGAACGTTTGCATTCGCAATGCCGTATAATTCATACAAACATTTTCTCCCAAAAAATACAAATTTACTGAATCATGCCAGTTCCGCTGTTTCAAATATCAACTTACGTACATAGTTATGGTAATATTTAACTCAGTTTTGTCACCGGCAGCTCAGGTAATTATTGTTAGCAAAATGAAATGTGAATAGCATTGCATGATGTGATACATCAACCCAAACTGGATTTCTGATAAGACAACCGCAACCCGAAACGACGTCCAATGTCATGAAAACATATTTTTCTCTCGCCCCGTAATATCAACAGAAACAAGAAAGGAAGAAACAACAACAACAACAAAAAAAAAAAGAAAAACTTTTTACCGTTCGCTTACGTTGTGATATATGATTGTGTGCATATGGAATGAAGAACGATGAATAGTCAAACTTGTAATCAGTTTGGACAGGAAATTCGTTTGGATATTTGATCGTTCTAATATTTGTTTACCGTACACTAGTAGTACGAATGTCGGTGGTTGAAAAGGAGTTGGCCACCGAGAATCGTTATTAATTGAGCCGTAGGGTAATTTTGTGGTAGATACTGTCGTTCGGGTGTTGTCATTTTGAATTAACATTTCGTTTTTTTTTTTTTGTTTTTTTTTCTTTTCGTTTTCATTTCTGGTTAGTTGCTGTTGAATCGAAAAATAATCGTAAAATTTACGACGTAAATCAAAGTGATTTTTACGGAAATAATAGCGCAAAATTTGTTGAACATTGTGTAGCCAAAGGTAATCCAATTCGACTATGCTATTTAAATGAGAATAATCGATAATTTTTTGCCGCATGGATTATTTTAGCAAATATTTTAACAAGCAATTCAAAATTAACTTTCGTTCATGGTAATTAAATCCAATTGAAATCTGTGGCATGGCACAGGAAACACTGATTTTTTGGTTTGTGGCATGAACCATTGTTGCTAGTTTATCTGGAAACTTTTAATCATTTGGCGTCAACTTCATCAATAATCTTATGCTTAGTGGATGTAGGCTACATCATGTTGCTTACATTTTTAGGCCTAACGAAGCTTAAATATAAACATTTTGAGATATTTTACACCAAATTCCAGTGTTTACTCTACAATATGCAAAAAAAAAAAAAAACTGAAATATTTCGGATCAAACAAACATAGAGAGGAGGGATCGAACGAGACACGAATATAATATCCGCCGGCTCATAGGAAATGAAAACTGAAGCGCTAAATTACGTCCCCATGTGAAAAACACACGCACCTATAATTAAATAAAGTAAACAATTTTACTCGAAGGACTTTGTTGGTGGAGTTTTAGCATACTAGGCAACAGCAGTCTATTTGTATTGGTTGTCATCAGGCCAACAAATGATTCATCTAATGCACTGCAAATACACTTTGGCTAAATGGTTGCTCTTTTTGTCAAATCATCTCAAGTACACGCACAAGATGTACAGACAAGAAATGTGGACAATATTTGTTTAACGATGAGGTCGTTCGAATTCAAAAGATCCGCACACACGCACACACACACACACACACACACACACACACACACACACACACATACACATACACATACACATAGAGATAACTTTACTATTCGTACAAAACGAGAAACAGCAACAAAATGCCTAAACATTCTTTCCTACGCACATTGGCCTTGTTGCTTGATGTGTGTCTGTGCGTGTAAGAGTTTTTTTCGTTGTTGCTGCGTAAATTCATTGCTTGTTAGTTGCCATAATGGCACCCAAAAGATTTAAGATTTCATTGGAAAGAGCGCGCGCGTTGCTCCATTTCCGAACAAACGATAACACTAACTGTATGCCAACACAAAAGAATGTAATTACACATAACAACCATTACATTAATTTTATACTGTTGGCATCAGAATAAGAAACGCAAAATAGCTAACTGAAGAGCGTGCACGAATAAGAGAGAAAGAGAGAGAGAGAGAGAGAGAGAGTGAGAGAGTGAGAGAGTGAGAGAGGTAGTGAGAAAGATGAGATGGCCGAACGCTAGGAACTTTTATCGATACGATTTCTGGCATCTATTTTCTTTACGTCGACTTTGTTCTTTTTCAACTTGACAAAATCTTCACTTCATCGTTTAGATAATAATAATATTCAAATCAAATTTTCGCGCATCTAATGAGATGGCTCTGAAATGGTAAATAAAAAAAGAAGAAAAGACGAACGATTCGTCGTTGTGTTTAACGAATGTGCCAAACTTTGTATGCTCAACAAATAAAAATGAATATATGTTTGTTCAAGTAGTTGTAATTAATTGAGAATGAGCCTAGGGGAATGAGATTTGTACACGCTATGAGCAGTGTCCTTTGGGACACATACGCACAACTTTGTTTCTTCACTTTTTCTTTATCATCAACAGTAAATGTTATGTATTGACTATCAGACGATATTTTTTGTTTTTCGCAGTAATCGTATCACATCTCCTTAATTCTCACTCTCTCTTTCACCTCCTCTCTTCCTCTCATCTCCTCTCATCTCTCTCTCTCCACCTTCTCTCTCTTTCTCTTTTGTCACTCTCACTGTCTCTCCACACTCTTCTGGACATTTATCGATAACTGTTCAATAGATATTGACACTAATAGCTGCGATCACAGACAAAGCAAAAAAGATTCGTGTAAAAACGAAATAAACAAATGGTGGAAAATGTCTTTGTTTCACCAATAAGCAACATCTCAAAGGACTGAAAGCATTTTTCTGTCTAACTCAATTCTCTTTTTTTTTTCTTTCAGAATTTTTTCTATATTTTTTTCATTCTTTCCTTCTTCTTCCTCTTCTTCTTCTTCTTCTTCTTCTTCTTCTTCTTCTTCTTCTTCTTCTTCTTACTTTTCCTTTTCTTCTTATTCGTCAACTCAAATTTTTACTAAGGACATTGCTTTGTCTTTCTTATTCTTGTTATTTTTCATTCTTTTTCATCATCATTTTCTATTTTTCACTTTATTTTCTTCATTTCGGTGTCCTTCATCTTCTTAAAATTTTAATATCCATTCGCTTGGATTTTTCAGAAAAATACATCCAACCGAGGAACTAAGTGACATGCGTCAGTTGGAATTTCAAAAAAGGAAAATATTTTGAATGGAAGAAATGATGAAATTGTAAAAATTGTGCGGGAAAAAAAAATGAATATTTAAAAAGCATTTCTATTTTTGGATTTACTAAACAACTTTTTGGTGAGAAAACTTTTGAAAATGGTAATACCAAATTCATTACAAATCGACTATGGTTTATTTTTCCGAAAAGCATAGAGAGAGAGAGAGAGAGAGAGAGAGAGAGAGAGAGATATTTGACTTGAATATTCTTTCTTCTTGCTTTTGGTTTTTTTTTTCAGCTTATTTTTACCTTCTTCTTCGGCTTCTTCTTCTTCTTCTTCTTGTTCTTTTTCTTCTTCTTTGGCTTCTTTTTCATTCAATGGAAAAATAAATGATATCAAGTGCTTTAGGAGTTTTGGACAATATACAATGGGTACGTGTTTATGAATGACGATGCGACAACGGAACGAAGTGTGACAATTTCAATGCCATCTAAAAAAGAGACAAAAAAAAGGCATGCAAGAAAATTCCATGTTGAATTGAAAATGTTGTGCATGCATTTGCAAACATTGTATCGTTCTGCATCGTAACGTGACTATCATGTTGAAAATGTTTCTTCGAGAGAGAGAGATATGGTGAGATAAAGAGATCGAAACAGAAAAAAAAAAAATGTTTTCGAAACATAACAACCAAACAAATGAAGTTAATGAAATTGTTCGGTATGCATTCAATTTGATCATAAATTGCATGTCCATCATGAGCGCATCTTAACAACATTGCCATTATGTTACATTACATTTACATGGACAGATTTCAATTTAAATTTATTTTATTGAATTTAGCGCATTGCTCATCATTCTCACTAAAGACGAACGAAACTTTCGGTTGTTGTGAAGACAAAACGTAAATTAGTGCATCAAGACACTTGAAACGTTCAAGTGAAACGTAGCATGTAATTTAATTATAATATTGAATATTGAACATTTTCTATGCAATAGACTATGAGCAAAACATTGGTACCGCGCGTAACTCTGACCAATTTTTAGTACTCTCTGGAAAAAATACAATCATCCAAATTAACCTAATTTCCTAACAAATTTCCAAGTTTCGTGGTGAATATTTTCATTTACTTGAAATTGATTTTCAAGCCATAAAAGCGCTAGATTATTCGGTTACTGATGAAGTTTTTCTTTCTTTTTTTTTTTTTTTTTTTGTTATTCCACTTCTGTTCTTCGAAAGTAAAAAAAAAGTCCATTAAGTTTTGTATATTACAAACATAATGAATGGATTCGTTATTTTATTTTGATGAGATACAAAAATGAAATGTATGAAGGGTCCATGTTTTACATCGAATTTCAAAGCGCAAACGAGATTTATTTGTTGAGATGCAAGCAAATATAAAGTGATTGAAATATTTTGCTCTGCCATTTCAATGGATATTTTCAACGTAATGGTCTCATTAATATGACGAGAGATCAAGAGAGAGACAGAGCCAGACAGACAGACAGACAGAGAGAGACAGACAGACAGACAGACAGACAGAGAGAGAGAGAGAGAGAGAGAGAGAGAGAGAGAGAGAGAAAGAGAGAAAGAGAGAGAGAGAAAGAGAGAAAGTGACAAATGTAGATGAAAAGACTGATATCGAAATGTGGAAAGACCGAGAAGGCAAGTCAAAAGTGGAAAATATACTCATCGATTTGAAATGCCGTGGACATTGAATGTCCCAATTTAAAGATAACTGATTGTGGTTCAAAGCACATCGTTTATTACGATTGCGCATTAATTTGTTATCAAATGATACGAATTAACAGTTGTTAAAGAGAATGAATGAAGCAAACCCGACATTGCAACAAAATAATGGCTATGATTATTTTCCATGTATATATTTTGGCTTCAACATATATGGAATAAATGTGGAACATTTTGGTTTTATCAAATTACGGTAATAATTTAGATAGCGCTTTCATTTTGTATGTGTGACATAATTACGAAACAAAAACGATTCATGTTCATATGAGGCACTGATTTCGATACACACAAATCGGTCTGTTTGTTTGTTTTGTTTTTTTTTTTTTTTTGGAGAGAAAGAGATGAAGGTCGGTGGGAACAATAGAGAAAACAACTAAGAGAAAGAGAGGAAAAGAGAAAAGGAGATGGACAGAATGAGCGAGAGTGCATAGACAGAAATAAGAGATAGAGAGAAAGAGAAAAAAAATCGTTCATTTGACTGCTACGCATACGCCATACAAAATGTACATACAACTTGACACTGATTTGACACATCTTTACATTTCATTTTATTTTCTAATCTTTTCCTATTTCAATGGGATGTGTGGTCGACAGTGCAAAGCAAATTCGAATGGGCTGTCGAAAAAGGGTGACACGAGAATGTGGTAGAACCACCGAAACCGGTTACACATCAACCATGTAATAAATAATCATTTGAATCCTCTGCACACATGATAAACGCATTATATGCCATCCATGTTGTTGTTCACGTGAAATGTTCCATTATTATTGAAAGAAAAAGAACATTTGGTCTTTTGAAAATGGTGCGTGTAAAGCATGGATTCATCGAAATCGTGCCATTTACCATCTTACAAATTGTGACACATACACGAAGAGAAGAAAAAAGAGAAAAAGCGAGAGAGCGAGAATGAGAGTGAGAGTGGAAGAGAGAGAAAAAAAAAGGAGAAAGAAAGACAGAGACAGGGACAGGGACCTTGACTGTGACATCAAAATGATGTAAAAAAAAATATGTTCAGCCTAATGCTCTTTTCAACGATTTTATATGCAAAAAATTCGGTAATGAAGCTCCACAACGAAATTGAACGAGACGAGGAAGCGAAAAAAATGTGAAAACAATGAATTCGTTCCACATTGTTATTTTTGCGCTTTGCAATTTCCCGTATTTCGATCGCTCATATATTTGCCGCCAATGGCAACAACAACAACAACAGCAGCATCAACAAATGTGAGCACATAAAGTGTCTGAGATGTCAAGCCCCCCAATTTTCATTATCTACACAAAACCAATTTTTCAATTATAAATGTTGCTGATTTCAGGGAAAAATAATTTAAAATGTTGAACAAGATCGTGTCTCGAACACGGTTGACTCTTTTCAGTCGAATTATTTTCCAAAAATTTCATACCAAAACCTGCACACAAACACCTCATCACACTCGAAAAAATATTATCATTTTGCGTTCAACTCGCACACACACACACACACAAAGCCGAAGAGGCACGCACAACGTGCACATTTTACCCGTTTATGCAAACGCGTGTAAAGAAACGATGAACATAATATGTAATCATGTTTTGGGCTCTAGCCGTTTTTCAGTCTTTGTTTTTGTATGCGAATAAATGAATGATAGACATTCTTTGGAAAACTTTATCCCCATATATACATATATATATATATATATATATAGATAATTCAAAAATTTCTTTCTTTCGTTTCTTTTTTTTTAGTGATTCCCTTAGCTTGGCTTAGCATAGTTCCATGTCATCATTTGAATTGATTCGAAATTGTGGCTCGTAAATTCAAAGTGTGAATAAATTGTTATTGTGTGCATACGTTGAAGACGTACTTTACAACTTTTCGACATTCATCGCATTCAATCTGTCGTATTTTCCATCTTATTAAAATGTAATATTTATTTATGTTTAGAAAATGTTTGCACATTCATTTTCGTTTCGGCAAACACGGTAACGATAATGAAAACAGCATTTGTATGGCAATGCATATGAGTGAATCGCATTTTTGCTTACTTTGCAGCGGAGTAGCAGTAGCAGTAGCAGCAGCAGCAACAGCAAATTCTTGTAAAATAAGCAAAATAATTACCCCTTTTTTCATCTTATCATTCGTACACATCTCAGTTCTCACTCTTTCATTCGCTTACGCAATTTTGCATGCATTAATGCGGGTGGCTTAGACACATTGGATTTTCCAAACCAAACGAAATGAGAAAGGAAAAAAAAAATACTTTTTCCTCAATCACTCGTACTCCACGTTAATCTTTCGCTCTTTCAGTCTCCATAAAATGTGTTCCATTTAAATATTCTTTTTCAATTTGTGCAAGTGTCACTCTACTGCGCCTGTCTATTTAATAGCAAACATTTTGTGTGGAGAGTGTTTGCAGGGAATGTTATCGTGAGAGAGGGGGAGAGGAGGGTGAGAGTGTACCAAGATTATCAAGCCTATGAATCTCAGCTTGTCGAAATGTTGCATTTGTGTACGAAAATGTGTAATCAATCAATATTCATTATTCAATAGACAGCCATTATTCTTTATCATAATAAAATGGCAAACAAAGAATCACCATTTAATTTAATTGATTTGCCAGTGATGGCCAACAACCACTGTTGCCAATTTCTAATTATTTTTCTTCTCTCTCTCTCTCTCCTCTCTCTCTCTCTCTCTCTCTCTCTCTCTCTCTCTCTCTCTCTCTCTCTCTCTCTCTTTCTCTATTTCATGCATGGTGCAAAAAACTTTTGAGTAAACTTTTAGCATTTCCCATTGAACAGATGCGAACTCAAGAGGAAATAAGAGAATGAGATGTCGAGGTGAATGGTTGAGGAAAAATGAATTATCGCAAGCTAATTAAAAACTTGATGGAAAATGCTATTTTCTGTGCTAGTTTTATCTTTTAGATGAATTTATGCTTAAGACGTTACAAAACTCGTGCGACCAACGGTTGTTTAGTTCAGAACCGCTCTTAATGTTTGCAATATATCATGATTTAAATCGGCATTTTGGTTTTGCTTTTGCAAATAGTTTTGATTTTGACTATTTAATTAAATTAAATGTTTTCTTATTTTGCTTGGAATGGGCGAATGTTCTTTATGATGTTGCATTAAAAACAAACCAAAATGTTGTATTGCTCAAAAACTTGAAAATGTTTTTGTTGAAATTGGAAATATTTTTGCAAACGAAGAACTTTCCAAAATTGCTCATATATTTTTTTTACTGTATTCGTATATGGAAAGTAATCATACATGTTTCATCATCATTTTCAATTGTGTACATAAACGAAATATCCATAGAAATAGAATATGGAAAACGATAACAACATTTCAAAATTCATTTAAATATTACATGCAAACGGGTGCAAAAACAAAATGGAAATCATACAACTGTCAACATCATTCATATAGGGCTAGAGCAAACTCTTTTCTAGCTGTTGGATATTTTAACTCGAAATGTACTGGCAACTGAAGTTTGTGCTTAAACCTTTCTAGTTAGTTTACTCACTTGGCTGGACTGTTTGTTGATAGCATAAAGATTTAAGTAATACATTGCATCTATGCTCGTTTGCCTCTTTTTCGATCTTTTCTCTTTCCGCATTCTGTCTCTCTCTTTCTCTCTGTCTTTCCCGCTCTTCTCTCTCTCTCTCTCTGTCTTTCTCTCTCTTTCTCTCTCTTTCTCTCTGTCTTTCTCCCTTTCTCTCTCTCTCTTTTCCTTTCTCTCTCTTTTCCTCTCTCTCTTTCTCGCTCTCTCATTCTCTCTCTTGCTATCCCTTCTCACTCCAAGTCCGCTCCACAGAGATTCTCTTCAAATTCCTGTTTCACATCACCTCACACTCTATTAATTTTTGAGATTTTCTTACTCTCTTCCTGTCCTCAAATCTCTCTCCTCTCTCTCTCTCTCTCTCTTTCTCTTAGAATTTCTCATTCGGAAATCCTGACAGCAATGAAATAATACATTTCAAATTGTTGATGTATCTTGACATGCTTCTCCCCGGCGAACGGTGTGTGTGTCTGTGTGATTTCGACGACTGTTCCTTTCAGCAGGCGCCAAAGCATTAAATCTGTATATTGTATGGGTTTTTGTTTTTGTTTTTATTTTGGACTATCATCAATTTGAATGCAATGACCGAACAAATATGTTGCATGAAATAATCGAGAGACAATAGTAAAATGCTGCATAACAGCATCTCTCTGGGCAATTTCATCTCCGAGAATTGATCAAAATGCAAATCGTTAACGTTGCACAATAATATATACTATATTCGGCCAAACATTAGAGGGGCTGCGCGCATCACTTTTAGATGATTTAATCGCTTTAATACCTTCATCACTGACAGCTAAAAAATTGCTTCGGCTTAACACTGTAAATATCAACGATTTATTATTATGCAAGCGAATACTTTTTTTTTTCTCCCCCTTCAATTTCTCGCTTCAACTTTATCGTTTTGTATCGCATCTCATCGTGAAACATGTCGTCGTTGTTTGTGTCATCGTTGCCAATTTCGGTAATTGACACGCGACGCGATTAAAGCGGTTTAGTCTCTAAATGATAATATATGACAATTATGTTTTATGTAAATGAAATGAGGATTTTGTTTTGGGCTGGATAAAATTGAGCCGACGTATTAAGTGTTTGGCAAAGAAAAAAAAAGAAATGATGACAAACGAAAACGAGACAAAAAAAAAAACTGCTGTTCTCTGCTAATATTCTTGACTTTTTGCTCGAATTAAATTCAAATTGGCGTATGAATCCGATGAAGATTTTAAGCTATTTTATTGCATCAACAGTTTATGAAAACTCGATATTGGCAACGGTGAATATAATCATAACAATAACAGCCAACAATAACAATGGATCACGTTGGGCCAATTCATTGTAAACTACGATAAACTCCAAATAGCAACGAGAAATAGAGAAAATGTAGATAGAAAAAGAGTTTGTGTGTGTGAGAGAGAGAGAGAGAGAGATAGAAAAAAAATGTAGTTTGTAAAGTAATTTTGAATCATCAGCAAAATCCCGTCGCAAAACTTTCCTATCTTTCAATACGTTGAATTCACATACATGTGAAAATGGTTTTTGCAAAAAAAAAAAAAAAATAAAAAAAAAAACATTTCACTATGAAATGCACACGTACGAATCGTACAGCGCGAAAATTGTGTGGTGATTTCCCAAAGCGAAAGACACCAATCGAAATATAACGGTTGAAAATGCCGGGCTTAACAACACATGTTATACACTTTTTCTGTGCACTTGTACATGTGAGTTCAATTGAGTTTGATAAGGATTTTCATTTGACTTTAAATGTGTTGAGCGCGACGGGCGTGTGCATATAAGAGATAGAGAGGACGGGAGGGTACTCGTATGCGGCATTTGAACGTGAAGACATTGCTCTTAATTTGAAATTGTATTACTGTTTTCGCCCTCAGACCTACAATCATCCTCTTTTTCTCCCTCTCTTCCTCTCTTTCCATCTCTCTTCATCTCTCTCTTCTCTCTCCCACTCTCTCTCTCTCCCCCCTCCCCCTCTCTCTCTCCCCCTCTCTCTCTCTCTTCATCACCATCTTTCTCCATTTTTATCTCTCTTCGTACTCCCTACTAGTCAAAGAATTTGAAGATAACAAGATGATGTTTAGAAGAAGAAGAAAGAAAGAAAAAAAACGAATGAACGAACAAAGAAGAAAAATAAATGAAGCAACAACATGGATAAATAAATACAAAGAAAAAAAAACAAACTGTGCATTGAAATGTGTTCACGTAGGGCTTTTCTGCAGAAGTAACTGTAGAAAAGTTTACCAAACAACATTGTGAATACAAGTGCATTTCAATGAAATAGAGCGCAAACGAAATGTCTTGAATGAAAGACAAGTTAAGGGGGAAAAAATATTGCACAAGTCTCAAAATGAAATTAAACTTGATTTCGACAGCATTCGCATTTCGATTCGGAAATATCAAAGCATTTACAATGAATCAAACAAAGTTTTTAGGCAAAAACAAAATAAATCGAATCGATGAATGGTTACATCATTAAAGTTTTGGTTTTGTGATGCAATTCCCCTGTCTGGATTCTGGAAATTGAATCGATTTTTGAAAATTGACGTACATTTTCTAAATCGATTAAAGTAACTATTGGGGATAATGGTGGCGGAGTTTTCTGAATGAAAAAAAAAAAAAAATCGGAATGGTATCGGTTTATACTGAACGTTAATGTTAAATTGTTTATTATTTTGACGATATTACTCAATTCGTACAAATCCGTAAAAATGGATACTTTGGCACGCAAAAACAAACGAGAAGTACAGCAAGAAAAAACAAATAAACAAAAAACAAAAAAAAAAGAGTCACACATTCGGAAACAATGTCACTCAATCACTGTCTCGACATGCCTGTTGTATCAAACATATTGAACACATCAAAAACACTGTGCCGGCCCGTTACACAGTTTTATTGTCAATACAATTTATTTGTAGCTATTTTTAGTTCCAATATTAAAATACACAATCGATGATTGCTTACCATGATGGATATATCGAATAGATTTGAATTGCTTGCTTGCTGTTGTTTTATTCTCATTCACTTCCAGTCCCAATCCCTCTCTGTTACTCTTTGCTCTCTATATCAGTCTTGTTATCTCTCTCGCTCTCACACACACAATCTTTATTTTCTGGTCTCTCACTCTTTTTCTGTCTTTTAGTCTCTCACTCGTTCTCTATGTTTCTCCGGTCTCTTGGCCTCTCCGACTGTATCTTTCTCATTCAATGCTCACTGAATTTCGATCGGTATCAAATCCGTTCGGTAAATTTCCGGATGAATGGCCTTAATTTTTCGCTCAGTATTATGCTGTTACGATATTACGATGCGGTGAGACTTGATGTGCGTTTGGTGTTGTTATTTCTTCTCTCTATGTTGTGTGTTTTTTTTTTTCGCTTCTCGTTGAATCGAGTTTATTATCGCGTCAAGTATCGTCTATTCAAGCCCAACGTACAGTAGCTCTCGAATTACTTTTACGCTTTATTGTTTTTGATGTGATATGTGTTGTCTGGTCATCTGATTCACGCGCGCTTCAGGCTGGCTTTTTTTAATGTCGCTTTTCTCTCTCTCTCTCTCTCTCTCTCTCTCTCTCTCTCTCTCTCTCTCTCTCCTCTCTCTCTCTTTCTCACTCCTCTCTCTCTGTCTGTCTCACAATCTTTGTTGCTGTTATTTGTTTTTGTTAAGCCTTTATCGGCGATGAAATTTCACTGATTTGTGGTTTTGAGATTTTCTTACCGACTGACGAACAAAAAAAGGAATATTTGATAACGCGAGAGAAAAAAAAACTCAAGTTATGTGATATGCAAGGTGATCAAAGCTTTGTTGTTTACATTAAAAATTCTCGTTTGATATATGCACACTGCACAGTGCACGCACAGACACGTTGGTTTTGATTAATAAAAAAAAAAAGCCTCAAAATTGTTGTGGAAATTTGTTGATGCCGAACGATTTATTGTATCATGCAACACAATTATTCACTGGCTACTCTCTCACTCTCTCCCGATGAATGATGCTTATTGAAATCGACTTGGTTTCAATTCACACGGCACAACACTTCTTGTAAATTGATATTTCAAACACATGAAAATCAAGAAATGACAATAACAATAACAGCATCAGCAACAAAAACAAAAAAAAAAACCACCAACAACAATCACCGTATTCGATGTAAAATACCAATGCACCGTAGACAGCAAGCAGAATTGTTCAATACCAACATGTAGATACCGATAAATTTGGTTGCTCTGACAACCATCCAAATTCCTCAAATCGATCTTCTTGCCACTAAAACAATTTTTTTTTCGTTCGTTTTCGTTCGTTCGCTTATTGCTTGATTTTACTCTTTCTATTCTAATGAATTTGACTTAAATTTATAGCACATACACAGATTGCAATTTTTGGCACGGATTTTAACGTTAAAATTGTTGATGATAAATGAAATTGTTGGAATAATTGGTCGATAAATAATAATATGTGATAAGCAACAATATACACACAATATTTCAGCAATTCTGTACTATTGAGACTGATGCTTTGATACAATATACAACGAATTGTACACACGATATCAATATTCCACAGTAAGCAGCAGCGACAACAGCAACACCACCATCACAAAACAACAACAATAGCAAATAGCATTAACAACTCCATTACCAATACAAATACAAATACACATTTGCTATGTATACGAATATGGTACGGGAAATTTTGTGCACAAATAATATGCGATTGTATGCGTTTGAAGATATTGCTCGCTATGCTATTTTAACAAACAAAAAATGTGTATGGCATTTCTTCAGAATATATTCCCGATAAACAGAGAGCAAGCGAGAGCGAGAGCATGAGCATGCGCACAATGACAAACAGGACATTTATCCGTGCATATTTCAATTTCCTTCGTTTTTCATTTATGCGCTCGCTTGTTCATTCGCTCATTCTTTCTGCTTTTCTCTCTCTCTCTCTCTCGCTCTCTCTCTCTCTCTCTCTCTCTCGCTCTCTATCTCTCTCGCTCTCTCTCTTTTTCATTCCATTTATCTCTCGCGCTCGCTATCCCTCATTCCTTCACTCGTGTCGCTTTCTTTTTTGTATGTGATTGTGTTTGTGCTATTGCCGTTTATATCGATATGAAAGCAACAATGTATACACATATCTATGTGGTTGTGCATTTTATTCTATCGTAAACAGCAAGTGCTTCATTCGGCTAGTTTGAAGCGATGAAATGCCGTTTTTTTTTTCTTCTAAACTTCTATCTATTGTTAAAAACACTATTTCTCAATTATTTATGTTGAAATTCGTCGTATTTTTTGAATTGTATTGCATCAAAATGGGAACAAAAGTGCATCTACTCAATATGCCAAATTCAATTGAAAATTGATACATGAACATTTCTTTTTTTTTTCAGCATAAATTGGCATTTTCAATGGATTTAAACAAATGCAGTGAGTCAAGTGCAAATGAAAATGGGCTGCGGTAAGTTGCCTAGTAACGATTTGCTTTCATTCAGTAGAGGGAAAGACTAACACTAACACGCGTACAATTAGCAAAATGGTCCAGTAGCTTCACAACAAACATTTTATAGACAAATTCAATTCAACATTGTTCGGTATAAAGCTTGGACATGTTCACATTTTTTTTTTTCTCTCTTTCTCTCTATGAACTGGCTGTTGAATTTTTTAAAACAATCATAAATGCGATAATGTTATCTGTCTGCAAAGAGTAGAGTAAATGAACGAAAGGGAGAAAAGAATGGAGAAAGAGTAATGAAAATGAGAGAAGGATTGAAAGCAGAGAGAGAAAAAGGTAGAGAGAGAGACAGGGAGATGGAGGAAAAGAGAGGAAAAAGAGATGGAGAGAAAAGGAGGAGAGAGAGAGAGAGTGATGGGGGGAAAGGGAAAGAGAGTGAGAGAGTGACGGGGGGAAAGGGAAAGAGAAAGAGAGAAAGAGGGAAAAACAGAGAGCAGGAACCATAACGGGAAAGAATAGTATGTTCATTTGGCACCGGCTGATCTGTTACAAAAACATGCATACACTGGATGAACATCGACATACATCGAGAGAGCGCAAAAAAAAGAAAAAAAAAATACTAAAAACAACAAGCTCGGCTCAAATAAAACATTAGATAGAGTGCAAAGTCAACGGTGAATAATTTCAATCGTTCAACAAACCAGACAGACAGCCAAGTGTGTACATGAGCAAATATCTCAGGTCTCGTCGTTTAGAGGCATTTGGATGCGCTTGCGTTTGCATTTATCCTCCTGTATATTGCAACCCGTATGCCTTCCAGCCTGCCTGCCTGCCTGAATGGATGGATGTGATTTCAGTGTTGTGATTTGCATATAGTTTAAGTTTAGTGAATATTTAAAATGCGAACCATCTATTTATTATTGAAGTTAATGTTTTTCTATTTTGTCGCAATTTTGTAGTTTGTGCCTCGTCAACAATACTAGCAACTGTTTTTCCATCGATATTAAATGTTTTGACATTTAAATGGGTTATGACATGTGCCATGTACAGCACTCAAAATACATCAAAATTCCTTAACGGAAGCAATTTAAGTTTCTTAATCTTTTGCTTCGTATTTGCATTGGCCATATGAAGTGCTTGAATGAGAATGAGATTGAATATAAATCGGTCTCACATTGTTCTTTTGCATAATTTTCAACTAATGTGAAAATTATCGGGTTTTTCCCACTTTTTTCACTAGAAATATTCTTTTTTATATCGTTGACTATTTACGCATAAATTTTCGCACAAAAGACTTTCAATAATGGCCTCTACTCTTTTTCTCTGTGTATGCGTTTTTTTTTCTTTTTTATTTAATATAAAAAAACAGAGTTAAATCTACTGAACTACTGAAGCTGACCAAAATGAACCCTTCCGCATGGAGGCGTTTGCTGTAAAAAAAATACGGAAAAAGAGAAATGTGCACTTCAAAAAAAAAAAAAAAAAACAACAACACTTGATGTGAAATCTTAAAAATCGTACTGAGCAAAATGGCATTCAAAGAAACCGGCATATTCAGCAACATATCGACATTCATTCAACATTCAACCGACAATCGTCTCATATATGCAAATGCGCGCACTCTAAATGCTTGACATAATAAAAATAAAAATAAAACGAAAACACATATTTGTCGTGCACACACGACCAAAAGGACTACTGCGAGTTAGCGTCAAGTGTACTGACTGGCAAATGTGTTAGATCATCGTCGCCTTGATGATATTTGATTCGATATGAAACAGAAGACAAAGAATAAGCAAAACAACAACAGCAACAACAGCAACAACAACAACGGTCGCATCATAAGCACCAGCATCCATTCAAAGAAACATACTTGGCATGTATTTACATTTCGTTTTCGTTTCCGATTCTCTCTCTCTCACTCACTCTCTCTCTCTCTCACTCTCTCTTTTTATCATTCGCTGTCAATGATAAGTTTATAGGATTGGTAGTCGTGCAAGTTGAAAAAGCAAAATTGAAAGCAATAAAGTAGTTTCCATTTTATTTGGTCGTCGTCGTTGTCATCGTCATCGCATACATTGTTTGTTTTGTTGTCGCAAGGCTATTATTTTTGTACTGAATGCATTTGCATTTTATGTATGTGTATTGGCGAAAAACTTTTGCTTGTCTTTCTTCCACATCACATTTGTGCGTATGTGATGTTTTATACCGTTGATTTCTGCCCGAAAAAAGTATGCCAAAAATTACGCATCATCAAGAACAATAACAACAACAACAACAACAACAAAAACAGAATATCTCCAAAATAAGAAAACTCCATCTGATGCAACACATATACGCAAAGCGAGATTTATACGAGATAAGGGAAAGATATGCAAATTTCACAAACGGAAAAATTTTCTTCGTTACATTTGTGCCGGAAACAATGTGAAAGAGGAAAATGTGAGGAAAGTGAGGGGGAGAGAGAGAGAGAGAGAGTGAGAGAGAGTGAGAGAGAGTGAGAGAGAGAGTGAGAGAGAGAAAGAGGGATAGGGGGATAGGGGGAACCGCAATACGAATAGATAGAGAGTGAGAAAAATTGAATTGTCTTTGTTTGAAATCAAAGTGTACACATAGCATACATTGACGAATGAAAATTGAAAATCATCCATTTCATCGTCTACTGGCATTGCTGCCTGGTGTCTTGCACTTCAGTGACGATGGAATTTCCATTTTACATCAATGATCATTTTTCACGTTTTGTTGTTGTCATTTGTTAAATGATTTTTCGCCGTTTTTATTTCACATTCGGCTCGACTTTTATTATTTTCATTTCGGGTTTTATATCTTTTTGTTTGTGAGCATGTGTGTGTGTGTGTGTGTGTTTGTGTTTTTCGTTCCTGGCTGACAACTCCATTTATATATTCAATTGGATTTTCGTTTTGGTTGTTTTTTTTCTCTCTTTTCTCTCTCGGTTCGGCGAATATTTTAAAGTTTCGAATAAAATCGACAACGTTCGTATTAGAACGACTGGATAAACGGGACAAACATCGACAATGATTCTTTATGTTTATTATTTGCTTTGAGTCTATGGCAAAGAGATGCTAATTCAAACGAATAAATGGAGCCAAAAAAAAGGAGAAGAAGAAGAAGAAAAAAGAATAAAACCGCATTGGCTCAAATGGCAACCCTTTATGCCATATTTCGATTTGCTTCATTTCAATTTGATGGCGATGATGACATTTCAATTCAAATTGTAATCAACCATCACTGCTGAATAGCAAAATAGAGAAGCATAAGGAAAAAATGGGGAGGAAAAAGAAAGAGAGTGGAAGAGGAGAGAGAGAGAAAGAGAGAGAGAGAGAGAGAGAGAGAGAAGGTAGACAAAGAAAGGAAGAGAGAAAGAAAAAGAGGGAGATTACTATGTTTGATTACAGAGAGCTTTAATGATGGCCCCAATCATCATGATCCATTTGACGTTTTGTGCGTGTCGCATCAAAAATTCCCGTCGTTCGTGGAAGCTAAAATATAAAACATTATCTAATATTGTTTGTTCAATGAACAAGTTATCAGCATGAGCTTCAGGTTAAATAATGATCAGCAAGTGAAAGCGAACAAGATTTACATAAAATTTCCATATTTGATTAATTTCGATTTTCATTTCGTTTCCTTTTCCATTTGCACCGTCTCTCTATTTCCTTTCAACACTAAGGTGGTAATTCTTGCTGCTGGCATTTTCAACATTGTTGCCTTGTGTATGTTCCGTTTTGATAATCAAATGCATTTCCACCATTGGCTCTCTTTCTTTTTTTCTTTTTCTTTTTCTTTTTCTCATTTTCTTTCTCCTTCTCTTTCTCCTTCTCTTTCTCTTTCTCTTTCTCTTTCTCTCTCCTTTCTCTCGCTCTTCCCATCTCTCTCTTATTTCGGCTTTAAGCTTTTGATAATAATATTCTACCGATATCTATTCCTCTTAGAGCAAGATAGAGAGTTAAGGTGAATTTCCATCTCAAACTCTCTATCTCGTTCCCTTTCATTATTTCTCTTTGGTCTCTTCTCTGAATTCTTTCTTCCCTCTCTGTCTTTCTACTCCTCATTATCACTTTCTCTCTCTCTCTCTAACTATGTGTCTCGTTCACTTTAAATCACTCTCTCACTTTCAAACTCACCCTCATTCTCTTTCCTTTTCCCAATTTTTTTTTTCTGGTAGTTATTTGCTACCAAAATGTACTCGTTTACGTCGTCCAATCGCCACCAAAATTCAATCCGACGTCTGTTCTTTTAGTACGATTTTGAGGCAAACAAAAAAATCTTATCTTTTGGTTATAATCTTTTCGCTTGAGCGCCAAACGACTTGAGGGTAAAAACAAACGGTAAAATTGCTTGAGTCGTCGTTCGGTGTTTCCTTTCGTATTTTTATTTTTTTTTTTTTTTTTTTTGTTGCCCACTCTCATTCATTTCGAAGTTTATCAAATGTACTTCATTCCATGTGAACATGAAAATTTGTCTTTTCCTTTCTCGCTTTTTTCCAAAACGAAATGGAATGCAGTGACAATTGGACAAAATAGAAAAAGAAAAACACCCGCAAAATGAAATCGAAAAAATAAAATATATAACAATGTTTGCCAATGGCAAAACTTGCATCAGTAGTCATCGTTCTTGAATCAGTTGCAATATATGGTTGTCAATAGTTTTTTTTTTTTTGTTATCAGCAAATGTGAAAAATAGAAGAATGGAATAGGATGAAAAAGGTGCCAACGTGAACACGGTAGAGGAGTCACATAAAAAAAGAGAGGAAAAAAAAAGAAAACTAAAAAAAAAACCACAAACAAATAATACAAGTCGATTTGCACACATGATATATTACTAAAGCCGACTGAAGTCATTTTGGAGACACAGACACACAATTTCAATGAAAAATCCAATGTGTGCTTACATAAAATAGCGCTTCTTATGCGCCACACATTTGACCAATAAATATTGAGAGTTGAATGTTGAATGGTGAATTTTGTATATGTGGCAGAGAAAAATCGCATGTGTAAATATAAATTGATGAGTCTCGTTCAATGTTATCAATCGATCAATGTGTGGAAGTTTGTATATGAAATGTTTGTGTGTGTGTTTGTGCAGGCAAACATGGAATTGTCGGATGTGACGATGTCGACCGCATTAAATCGCCAAAAATAGACAATGTAATAACACAAAATTCGAACGACCAAGCGCATTTGTTTGAAAGTTTTGTGAATAGCACGCGCGCAAACACACACATGATTCATTTCGTACGCCAAATGAATATCGATTGCCATTGTTGTTATTGATGTCGTTTCTATCTCTCTCTCTCCTCTCTCTCTATCTCTCTCTTTCTCTCTCTTTCTCTCTCTCTCTCGCTCTCTGTCTCTCTCTCAATCTATCTTTTCATTAATGATCACAAAACAACGACATTTTTCATATTGTGATGAACGTGAAGTGGATTGCAATTTAGTTTGATCGAATATTTTCGACAATGACGCATAGCATCTGGGAGGGCGGCGACGGAACGAACCTACAAACCATATTCATGTGCATGTCAATGCAAAGCGACCAATGTCAATATCAATTATGGAAATGTCAAAAGTTTATTGAATTGCACGAAAATTGCGGTAAATTAATTGCCTTTATTACTCTCAAACTTGATCGAAATTGAACATCGAGATCCCGAAGTTTGCGTATGTAGTTTGTGTCTATTGCTGACCGAAATTGTATGAGTTTGTGTGTTATTTGTTTCGGTATAAACTTTAGTATTTTTGTATGATGGATGAGAATCTTTTTGCATGCAAACAATTTTATTTTTCCTTTTTTGTTGACAAACATAACACTTCTAATGAAATTATGGTCAATTGATTTTCACCTTGATGCCTCTTCTATGTATGCGCGGTCGGGTTAAATATCATTTATTTACACAAATGGTATAAAAGCATATCCGCATTTGCCACCACTACTACCGTCGCCGCCATCATCATCAACAGCCACTGTGTGTGGGTGGGTATTTTTCTCATGCCAAATCTAGGCAAAACCACATCACACTATTGGCAGATGACGGAAGACCGACTTGAATGACAGACGTAAATTGCATTTTCGTTCGGTAATTCAGCCAATAATCGTTACACATGAAACGTGCTTGTTCGCACATTTCGTATAGTTGTAGTTAGTTTCATTTTTTTGTTTTTATCTTTTGTTCTAGTCATCATTACACTGCATCCAACATATATTATAATATGCCATTGATTTTGAAGATTTAAACAATGTGTGCTGTAAGGTGAATAGCTTACAGGCTTGAGATTTATGAAATAAATTTTAGTTTAAAATAAGTTAAAAGATTGCAAATGAGTCAGTGAGATTGAAAAATGGCTTGGATAATAAATAGGGAACATGAAAAATATCCAAAAATATGAATTCTTTCGAATTATGTACCAATTCCAAAATGGTCATCGAGTGATTAAAGGAAGCAAAAGCGAAAAGAATAATTGAACTTTTCTAATAGAATCAATATTCAATCGATTTCGATGTTTCAATTTTTTTTCGTTTGTTTCAGAAAAAATCCAATTTTGATTGATACAGTCTAGTTTTACTTACCAAATTGAGTGTTTAGTACAAATTCGCTATTATTTCGATCGTTTCAAAAGTTTTTGTTAACTGGATTTTGAGTGTCAGGTTTCATAGAGTGAACGATTTTGTAATGGTGTCGATGGGAATTGATAGTGCTGCATATTTAAAAACGTACACGAAGAAATACTAACAACATCACGAAATCACTGTCTTCTCTCTCTCTCTTTCTCTTTCTCTCTCTCTCTCTCTCTCTCTCTCTCTCTCTCTCTCTCTCTCTCTCTCTCTCTCTCTCTCTCTCTCTCTCCTCTCTCGTTCTCTCTTTCCCTCTTTCTCTCTCTTTTTCTCGATAATGTAAAATATCTATAGAAATTCACGTGCCAAGCAAGTTGGCAAGAATTCCCATTCATTATGTATAATGTGTGTATGTTTTTTTATGTGTGCTGGGGTTTATGCAACACAATCTTAGCAGTTTTGTGTGTGTAAAATTTTTTTTTTATTTCGATTTCGGTCGATAAATGTATCGAAAGCATGGATTCTCAGACATGTATATGAGGTGTGCGTGCTTCAACCCAAATGCAAATAATTTTGATAATGTTTTCCAATTGATTTTTCCGTTCATGTGCAAACATATCATTTTGTCCGAAACCCATAATATACAATGAAATTGCTCAAACCGCACCAAATGGGTTGAACAAATCTGTCGAAATTGGAAATGTATTGCATTGACTGAAAACATACAATGAAATGAGTAAAAAAAAAAAAAATTTTCGAGAGAAGAATGGGTGAAATGAAGAGAATGATGAGAAAAATACGATGGAGAGATAGAGATTGAATGAGTAAAATAAAGTGGAAAAGAGAGAAAAAGAGAAAGAGAGAGGAAAGGAGATAAAGAGAAAACGAGAGAGAGAGAGTGAGAAAAATAAAAGAAAGATCGAACAAGAGAGAGAGAGAGAGAGAGAGAGAGAGAGAGAGAGAGATAAAGAGAGAGAGAGAGAGAGATAGAGAAAGATATCTAAAGAAAAACGAGTACATTTCAGGAAAAAAATAAAAAAATGTTATCATTTGTGTGCAGTGGAAAGCTGAATGGGACCTTTTTCGCACCTCTTTGCAATTGTGTTGGCAAATAACGTAATATTTATTCCGAAAGTGCAAACAAAGGCCATTTCGTTGAATACCGGGGCATTAAGGACATTTTAACTTGTCTTTTCCCGTTTGTTTGGTATGTGTCTGCTGAAATTTTTTCTTTTTTTTTTTAACGACACATACATTGTTCCCGTGCGTTAATTTCATTTGAAGTAATTCCCGTATATACAGTACTCGATTTCAAGTATTATTTCTGTTGTTACAAGAAATGGTAGTGAACACAATTGGGCTCACTTGAACACGTAACGGTATTTAAATGTTATTTTAAATTCTAATTTGTGAGTTTACGTGCCCGAACACACACACACACACACACACGCACACCCACAGAGTGTAAGAGAGATATATATACATGTACATGTTTGTATATGCACATGGTGACATACGTTGAAATGAACACACGGCAAATTTGTAAAACATAAATGCAATAATACAAGAAGAAACCTCCCATATGCATTGCCGAACAATTTACCCAAATGCTGTACTTATTTGATGGTTTATTAAGAGCGAGCAAAAAAAGAAAAAAAAAAAAAAAAAAAAAAGCGAAAAAGAAAATTGTATGAATGACGGAAAGAAATAAATGTGCACATTTTAGTACTCGTACGAGTACAAATATACAAGCGGAAGAACAAAAGTGTCTCGGCCTCTTAGTTAAGCCCCCGAGAGCATAGTAAGGATTTCAAATTGCACTATTAAAAAAGGAGTATTTTGCAACGTGCTTTCAGGATGTTTTGTTTTATATTTATATTCCAACACAAAATGGCACACACACACACACCCACACAATCAACTTGAATACAACAGTGTGCAATTTTAAATGGATATTATAATATCAGTTGGTAAAAGTGCGCATCAACTTACGATAACTATGCGATTTTCATTTCAGCAAACTCAAAATAATAGTAATATGATTTTAATTTCGGCACATGGGTAAATTAACCACTTCAAATCGCCCATGCACGATCGATTTTATTGGCAAAGTAGTAAAATTTTATTACAAAAACAAATGTTTGTCACGTTATGTACCGTCGTTCAATTGATTTCTGTATTTTCGCATTTTCCACTTTGCAAATAAAACAAAACAAAAGAAAACGAGAAGAGAAAAAAAAAAATTGAATGGAGCGAAAAGGGGACTCTTTGTGCTACCCAAAGTGGCGCGCGTATATTCAAGGGAAAATTGCTATATTCAAATGGGATTATTCGAGCATTGTTTTATGGATTTTAATTGAAATCATTAAATTACTACGATTTTAGTACACATAATTTTTCGAAAATTGACGCCTCCTTTAACAATCAACAAATATTTAAGTTTTAATTAAATAAATGTGCATGCATTGAAAGAATCATTTTCATGAAATTTTAAACAAACAATTGTGTTGATATTTTCCATCTTAATCACACTGTTTTATATCATGAACCAATGTTTCACATTCACATTTTGACACACAACACAATCTATTTCGTTGTTAAAATGAATATATATTTGACTTGATACAATGGGACATTGGCAAAAAGGAATCATATTAATTCACTTGATTGATTAAACTGAATTGAATGTATTTTGCATGTGCATGGAAATGAAAAGAATGAATCGAAATGAGAAATACTTGTGAATGATTTGATACACAAAATGCTTGCAATTCAATATCAAATAGACCGTTTAAATTGATTAAAAACATTATTTATAAGATGTAATTTATTATGTGGACAATAGAAATTGAAATGGAGAATGAAAAGGGCAAACAATTTGAAAAGGATTGATTTGCATGTCATAGAATGAAATACAATGTATCAATGTAATTGAGTGAAAAATTGATGAAATTCAACCGGTTTAATGAACTCAAGCATTTTAATTTAGTGTTGAATGTTATTCTAAATACAATCACTGCTATTTTCATTTTGATTTGGAAAATAGACAACAAATTTGTGGCTTCAAATCTATGTATATCGATTGGTCAATAATGGGCTTCAATTGATATTTTCGATATTGTAAGCTATATTAATGATAAAACAACGCGAAAAAATTTCCCGATAAAAATGATATGGTGAGGTTTGCATATCAGTTTCAATCTATCCAATAATGTATAAAATTGAAAATAGTAATTAAACGTTTTGTATGTGTCATTCCAAACGGAATTTTATGCGAGTTTTTTTTTTTTCCTTTTGATATCTGGTTTAATGAAACTGTCGCTAATATTCATTGTAATTAAGTTATTGAATGTTCAATTTTCGTTGTCATTCTGTTCAAATATTGCTGTTATTACTGTCATTCTCATAAATTGGCTGATTCTATTGGAATATATCACACGAACTTATCATCCATCGCTAGATCCATCGTTTTCCATTAAATATTGAAATAAGCTCGTTTATGAAAATCAAATTGCAAAGATCCGCACTTGATACTTCGTTCAATTATGCCATTTTCTCACAACTCCTATCTCTCTCAATTTCTCTCTCAATTTCTCTCTCAATTCCTCTCCCTTTCTCCTCTCCCTTTCTCTTTCTCTCTTACTCTCCCTCTCTCTCCCTTTCTCTTTCTCTCCTACTGCCTCTTCCGTTCTCTCTCTTCCTCTCTCTCTCTCTCTCTCTCTCTCTCTCTCTTTCCCTTTCTCTCTTTCTCTCTCTCTTCCCCCTCTCTCTCTCTCTCTCTCTCCCTTCTTTTTAAATTTATGACTTTTGCATATTGTTGCATTGAACGATTTGACACTATCGAGCACTAGTCGTTTTATCTCTCTATGATTCCAAATAGTCAATTGATTGCACTATATTGTTTCTGACATTTTCGTCATTCATTTACCTCCATTTTCTCTTTCGCTTAGTGTTTTTTTTTTTCATTTCTTTTTTATTTCTCTCTTCACTTTTTGCTCTATGTCTCACTATCTCAATTCAGTGTCGTTTTGATTGACACTTTTGTTCTTCAATTTTCCGGTACAGTTTTTGATTGCTCGATCAACTTTTGTATTTAGTTGCAATGATAAGTGGTGCTTGTCACTAGCATGCATATTTTGTCAGGCAACAAGACAAAAAAAAAAAGTGGAGAATAATGCCACAATTCAACGAAAGAACCACATGTGCACATTGTATCAAATCGAAAACAAAGAACTGCTCCACTTTTGCAACACTTGATATGTCACTGTGTAATAATAACATTTAATCGCTATTTTCCTATCACAGATTTTATTGTGAGTTGCCTTGTTTGGCAAGGCTTTTTTTTTTCTGGTACAGTTTCAGTTGCAGTTTCAATCCTATTTTAAACAGAACATTATTGAGAGAAAGCGAGAGAGAGAGGGGGGGGGAGACAGAGAGAGGAGGGAGATACCAATTGCAGCTATATTCGTTCAAATACAATCTTCCTATATCTAATTTTCTCTCATTCTCGATCTTTCTTTGGAACCGCGTTTTTTTTGCTCTTCCATTCTCTCTCTCTGTTTTCCTTGTTCTTTTTCCTCTCTATGCTTGTCCTTCTCTTCTTTCTCTCATTCTTCATTCTCTTTCTGTTTTCTCTCTTTCTCTTTCTCTTTTTTTTTATCCTATCACAATTTATGTTTCTCTCAATTTTATCTATTTTATCTGTTTTTCTTTCTCTTTTTTTTCAACTCACTCTCTCTCTTTCTCTCTCTCTCTCTCTCTCTCTCTATTGCCTATCTCTTTACGTTATAAACTCAATTATATTATGCAATTCAACTGAACATCAATTGAAAGTCAGTAGTACAATACATAATGAGCAAAATGTGGAGAAAGCATGTGAAAAACAAAGAAGAGCCGATCAAGATGACACACATAAGCGAACAATGCTAGAATTTATGTATAACGATAGAAATATTGCCGCATATACGCAAAAGCCAAGAGAGAGAGAGAGAGAAAGAAGAGAGAGAGAGAGAAAGAGAAAGAGAGAGAAAAAGCTAACCAACGGGGATGAACACTGAACATTCAACATTGAATATAGAGAAAATATGGGAAACGGGAAGGCTTTTGTTTCAATTATTTAAATAAATCCATTGACTTTCGCAATAGTGCATTGACTCGAAAAGTCAACGACCAGAAGCAATAAATCGAAGTGAATTATGAAAATAGAAAATACTATTCAGCGGCAGTAAAGCGCACAAGTTAAGAAATCGATATTTAAAATATTGAATGAAAAGATTTGAAAATAAAATTTTGCTCAAACAATATTTGCAGATAAATCTATCCATTTGAATGGCATCAAAATATAATACAATATTGTGTATTAATAGAAATGAAATCAATTATGAATCAATTCATTGTGTGGAAGATGGAATGAAAAATGGATCGTTTAGTAAACATAATCGTACAATTCAGGGAGCAAAATGAAAATGAGAAAAGTTCACATTTTATTGTCCAACATCAAAATGTACCGAATTTCAACCTTTTTTGCTCTTATCCCCCCCCGTCCCTCTCTCTCTCTCTCTCTTTCTTTCTTTCTTTATCTCACATTTTGTACCCAATTCAATGTGAAACAGATTTGAATTGTTGACATGTCACTGGACTTAAGTGAACCACAACGGCCACAACATAAATATAATAGGCGCATGCTGTTGTTGGTCCCAAGTTGGGACTCCCAACAAATGAATTTAACGGTCAAAATGAGCAGCAGATGTGATGCGATTCGAAGGTTACTGAAGAAAAATGATGAAGCTTTTAGATATGTATGTTAGAGCTGTCCACGAACAGTTCGCGAACACTTCACCAACAAACAATTTTTTTTGCTTCAAATTAAGTAAGATTTTGTATTTATGTTTTTTGGGCAAAAAAGAACAAACAATTTTTTTTTCCACGAAAAACAAAATTTTTGTTTCTGAAAAATGTTCGCGAACTGTTCATGGACAGCTCTAATGTGTGTGTATTTTTGTTTCATACAAAATATGGTTTGAAAGTAAACGATGCAACACTGGCGTCCACTAGTATATATACATTTGTTAGAAACGGAAATGAATTGTGCGGACGATAGAAAAAAAAAATGTCCGCGTTCTCATCACATAGTCCGCTCTTGATTCACGGTCTCAATTTATCAATTTTCAAATCCCAATACGATCGACCATAAAACCAATAAACGAAATAAATGTGCGGCAATATTGCAAAGCATTTCCATTGGAATGGTTCAATAGAGAGATAGAGGGAGAGAAGGGGGGGGGGGAGTTTACTACTTATTGCCCACATTCTCTGGTCTTCCATAATAATACGATCCATCGCATGCCATCGAAATGTTTTTCAACAATTTCAAAATGGGCTTGAGAATGAAATAAACGATAGAAAAATATACTTTGCAATCGGAAAATGACGGCCCATCGCATCCTTTTGTGTGAAGCAGTTTTTTTTTTTCTTTTCTTTTCGTATTTCTTGTTGGGTTATTGCCTTCATTTGCACTCATACTGCTCAATGTCTCGTCAGTCAACAAAAGTACACAAATTCGATAAACACCCACATACTGGCAATCATGTGTGCACAAACACCGAAACGCAGTGAACTACAAATGATTTTCCTATAGATCGTTGTTACATTTTTTTTTTTTTCTTTTTTTTGGCAACGATTTTTTTTTCTTCTACTTGCTTTCGCTCGCTTCGTTTTTATTTATTAGTATTTTGGTAAGTTTTTTCTCTCCTTTCGTCGTTTGTTTTTTTTTTTGTATGTTCGACGCCACGTCAACTCGTTTATATATTGTGTTCGAACGCTATCGAATCAAATTCAACACAAAATACTGAACGTGCACAATATATTGGTTATGACTGCATGTCGAAAGAAATATATACCAGATTCGAACAAATCTTTGGGTTTTTTGTTTTATTTTTTCACTTTTTTCTTTAAATTGCGTCATCGAAGCACAACGGAAGAACACCAGCATTGGAAAATAATTCGCAAAGTTTGTTCAACATAATATTTTTTTTTTCTTCTTTGTCTTATTGGAATTGTTGGCGCTGCTGATTGAATGTGCCCTTAAATAACTTTTTTTTTCACATTTGTTCCGTTTCGTGTGTTTTCTTCCTTCTTCTTCTTCTACGTTTTGATTCAGCTTTTGTTTTTCCGAACAGAGGAAGCGGAAAGAAATTGCCAAGTTTATGAAAGGGTGCAAAACAAAGTGTTTCGCCAACAATATTTTGCACTTGTCGTTACATATCAATGCTTTATTTAATATTCATACAGGCAAGATCGGGAATTTTTTTTTTTTTTGCGTTTCGAATCTTTCTGCTTTACAATACCAATAACAATTGCATCAATATTTTCACGCAATTGTTTTTGTGTGCTTTCATTTTGTTCATCAACATTTACTATCGATCGAACAAGCTGAAAAGAAAAAAAAAAACATTTCTCATTTATTTGGCTCTACTTAAGTTATGTGCCTATGAGGAATGTGGTGTTTTTTTCTTCCTCGTGTGTAATAAATTGATTAATGAATTTTATATTTTTCCCCAACAGCAATTCAGTTCACATTGCCTTTCATTCTCGTATAAATGACGACTGGTGTTTATTTTTTTTTGTCGCTTTTCTGATTTTTCAATATTTTTCTTCACATCTTTGTGCTCATTCTGTCCTTTCAGATTTCTTACTTTTTTATTCTCTAACTCATTTTCTCTCTCTTCCTCTTTCTCTCTCTTTTCTCTCTCTCTCTTTCTTTCTCTTTTTCTCTCTCTCTCTCTTTCTTTCTCTCTCTTAGTCTCTTTCTCACTCTTCTCTCTCTCTCTCTCTCTCTCTCTCTCTCTCTCTCTCTCTCTTTCTCTATCTCCCTATGCCTTTTTCTCTTTATCTCTCTCTTTCTCTTTCTCCCTCTTACCTCTCCCATTTTTTTTTTCTACACTTCTATTTTTGCCAAACTCTTTTTCCGCGAACAAATACATTTGAAGTTTATCAGATTCATGTTCCCATCGACATAAACACATGTTTCTTGAGATGGAGTTTTGTTTTTGCTTTTCACAATTTCGATTATGTAATTGTGTCGTTGTTTTTGCCAGAATTGGTGTTCGTTTTTTTTTTCATCATAAGTAGTCATTTGATAGCTTTTGATAGCTTCGGTTATTTCATGCTCGAATACAAATTGATGTTAATAGCAATTGTTTCAGTGAGCCTTTGCCATGGGCGTTCCTGTGATAATAATAAAAACTGGGAGAAATGATGAGTGGAAAAACGAAATCACATAAAATTTTTAGAGGTTCATATGGTCTTTTTTGTTCGAATGTAGAAGGGAAAAAAAACGTAAATGAATATACATATTAATTTTTTTTTCCCCTGAAATCCTGCATTCCATAAATTGCCCATCCTTCTTACAAATATTTCCTTTTTCGTTCGTGTTTACTATTTTTCGAACAATTAATAATACCAAGCATGGGTCAACTCAGACCACTTGTCACTATCAATTAATAACACACACACACACACACACATTAAAATACACACAGTAATTCAATAATACATGTAAAACAACACGCATCAGCGTGACCAGTCGATATTGATTTCAATTAAAATCTGTTTTTTTTTTTTTTTTTATTTTCAGTCTACATGCACCAAAGATGAAGAGGGGAAGGAGAAAAAAAAAATTCAGAACCACTCAACGGGAAACCACATCGCTTATCGAATGTTTCAATAATTATCGAGAAAAATTGAATTGAAATTACTGGAAAATATCATTGAATATTTATGTATACAACTGAATTGCTATTTATAAATTGAAAATTACGACATCAATCAGACGAATTTTGATCGAATTTTATATTACAAAGTAAAATAGTTTATTGACATATACGTTAATAATAAAATTTAAAAAGTGTCGATGAATCATGTATATAAATTTTTGGAAACAGAAACAGAAAAAGAATAACTAAATTATTCATCGGAAAATGGTTCGTTGTCAACAGAAAAATCAAAATGTTTGGTAAAAACGAATTATTGAATAAAAAATTGAATTCTTTTTTTTTTTTTTCTTTCTTCCAATTCTTTCACCCTTTTTCCGTTCTCTCTCTCTGTCTCTCATTTTCTCGCTCTCTCACTCTCTCTCTGTCTCTCATTTTCTCAATCTCTCTCGCTCTCCATATAACTCTTCTTCGACCCCTAAGAATTCCTCTAGTTCGTAATATGGAAATAATTTTGATTTGAATATAAAATGTGTGTTATCGTTTAGTTTTATCGAATTCATGTCATTTATTGATTTTTCTCTCTTTCTCAAATCGTCTGAATTATTTTTCAATTTGTACTCTATTTTAGATGAGTTTGAGTTGGGTCTGTCCGGCCCAAAAAAAAAATCCGAATGATCCGTGATGTGACATAGTTTTTTTCCATTCTCATTCTCCTCTCCTCTTCTTCTTCTTGTTCTTTTTTTTCTTCTATCTTTTATTTCATCAATTCTCATTCCCAATAAAAATCAAATTATCATTTCTTTCGATTGGGAACAGAATGCGATGCGATAATCAAATGGATACTCTGTTGAATGGGCAGATGTGGAAAATGATAAGTAAAATGATATTCATAGGCGAAGTGGTGGTGATTCAATAAACTTTTTTTTTCTACAAAATGAATGTTTCTTTTTTTTCTTTTCGTTTTTCTTCGTTTGTTTGTTTATTTGAATGCTTTTGCTCTTATGTAAATCGTTGAATGGAATGCTTCCATTTCCTTACAAAAGTAAAGGTTTTAGTGAAAATGGTGACCGATATATAAGTGGCATTGCCAAGTTGAAATGTTACAAATACAATAAATTACACTTATCTCAGCGGCTACATATTGAAGCTTAACCGTATGTTTACCTTTTTTTTCTTCTTCTTCTTGTGTGCTATTATTGTTGATTTTTTTTCCCGTTCGTTTGTGGATTTTGTTTGCCATTTGATTTGTCCATTTGATTTGTGTTTGAAGCACAAAGAATGTCACTAGATCAAAAGGACGATGAATTTTTTAAGACAGTACAGAATAAAAAAGCTCATTGCATCGATTCGTGTGTTTGTTTTTGGTTTCATTTCATTTTTTATGCCATTGCCATTGATTTGAATTCATCGTACGATTATTATTATTACTATTGCCAATATTAACATTTTGTCATTTCACTTTGCAGTGCACGTTTTTTCTTCATTTTTTCCCTTTTAGTCTTATCTCTCTTTTTGTGTACTTTTATTCTTTTCACCTTTTTTTTTCATTCTTCTTTAAGATAGAATTTCTCTTGTATAGAAGGTATCTATTTCTGATTTCATATAAAAAGACAAAAAGTAATAAGTGTGTCATAAGATCTAAGCAAAATGAGCTACCGATTGACGTTCACTAGTATTGAGTCACTACATTTTCAAACATATAAGTGAAAAAGGAAGAGAGAGAGAGAGAGAGAGAGAGAGAGAGAGAGAGAGAGAGAGAGAGAGAGAGAAACACTAGAAAAAGAACGGGAATCACATGCAGTGATTTCAATACCTTTTACCAACATAACATATATCAGAATTTCGTTTATTAAACGGTAAGGCAATGCAAAGTGATCCTTTGTGCTATGTTGTTTACGTTGCATAGACTTTTATTCGTTGTCGAATATAAATTGTGTGTAATGTGCGATGTATCTTGAGCATCAATGATGGGTTGCGAAAATCACATTGTACGTTTACCTTTTTTTTGCACAAGCACAGTGATAGAGTGAGATGGGGGCATAGAGTTAAGGACAGAGAGAAAGGGAGAAGAAGAGGGGGATAGGGGGATAGGGATGTAAAATCAGTGATTGGTTAAAAGTGAAAGAGATGGGAGAAGAAATGAGATAGACACCGAATTGTGTAATACTTGGCCATAATGTTGATCTTGTTTTCGGATAAATGCTCATAAATTTGAACGGTAGCAGCGGTAATAATAACAACAAAAATAACATATAAAATTGTAGTAGTAAAGAGAAACAAACAAACAAACGAAAGAAAAAAACATCAAATCAACTCAAATCTCGGGCGTACTGATAGCACTTTCAAATGAAGAGAGAGAACATTGCATCGTTCTTACATTTTTGGGCAATTGTGAAGTTAAATAAATATTTATGCCGTTGCGCATTCACATATGCGAATTGCTTTGAATATTGTATTGTCTATTTGCAAAGAAAGAAAGTGGATCACTTAAAAATCGTTCATCTTTCCTTCCCCGGGAATTTTCGGGCGTTTTTTTTTCTCTCCCTCATTCTTTCTCTCTCTCTCTCTCTATCTATCTCTCTATCTATCTCTCTATCTCTCTCTCCCTCTCCTCTCTCTCTCTCTCTCTCTCTCTCTCTCTCTCTCTCTCTCTATTTTTCGCTCTATTTTTCTCTCTCTCCCTCTCACTTCTTTTTCGGTCTTCTTTCCGAAGGTTTTCCGTTTTATTTAAAAAGTCTTTCGATTCGATTTCCCTTTTCCCGACAATAATTTTCCGTTTAAATCACACTGAAAATATATGTCTTCACCAATTCAAAAACAATTTTTGAAGGTAAATTTTTCCAATCAGCATTTGTTCCATATTCAAAGAAAGTAGTGCCGCCTTTCGTTGTTCATTTTCTTCGTAAAATAAATTGAATGCTTGGATTTCTGCCCACTTTCAATTCATAAATCCGAAACCATGTTTGTGGCTTTCTGATAAAACCTCTTCGATATCAATTTTGTAGCGAAATAAAGACCACAGAGACGATGATGGCAAAGTGAATGAAGCAGGAAGTTGGCTTGCGTCAAGAGTTGGCAAATTAAATTATTCGACATGATTTTGTGGCTTGGGATTTTCAAGCCTCGTTCAATTGATTTTGACCGAAACGATTTTTTATCCAGTCTGTTAATCTCACCTTTGCAATGATCTTAATAATCCATTCTGAAATGTTCACATTTCCTTTAGTCGATTCTCATTTCCTTTTTGGCAGAACATCAGACAATTCTTTCAAATGAAAAATCACACACAACAAAAACATTACAATAAAGTTTTATATTTATCCTTTTCTGTATCTGTTCCTTTTTTCTTTTTTTCTTCATTTTTCTCATCATTTTGACAATATTTCATTCGCCAACCATAAACCCATGGCTAACGTAATGAAGAAATCCTTTGTAAAAGACTGCAAAAGAGTTCACACAGGACAGAGTGAGCGAAAGAAATAATTTTACCATAAAAATGTTTTTTTTTTTTTCATACAATAAAGTATATAGATCATGATGATAAAATAAAGAAAATAAATCCTAGTAAATTAAAAAAAAAAAAAAATTACAATCCCATCTATTTATATCTGACTGAATATAATCGCCATTTTTTTTATGTTCGCATGTTGTCATATTGATGACTACAAAAATAAAGGAACACAATTTCATTTGCAGACAGAAAAGCACATTGAATCTTTTTGATGTGCTCCAGTGTGGAATGCAATTTTTTTTATTACTTCCATTCATATAAAATGTAAAAAAGAAAATTATGGAAAATTATGTACTGAAACATATTTTTTTTTTTTTATATATTTTTAAAATGAAAAAATAATTTAAAAAAAAAAAATGAAAGAAATTGAAATGTCAAAAAAAAAAATGAATAAAAATAAACGTTTGAAAATGATGGAATTTCAAAATGATTAAAAGGGTTTCCGAAGAAAAATGTTATTTCATGTCATTTATTAAGTGCAGTCAATGAATCAATCAATAATCGTGAATAAATAATAATTATTTTAAAGTTTGTCGAAGAAAAAAACGAACATATTTCTCTCTCTCTCTCTCTCACACACACAGACTCTCTGTTGATCAGTGAGTGAATTTAAATGTTAATATTGTATTTCTGATGATATGTTGAATTTGTTCATAGACAAACAGCGTGTATATGTTAAATATAGTAAAATCGCTATTTACCTGCTTTTTTGTTCACGAAAATAACATATCTCATGTCATACAGGCTGGTAAAATTATTTCTGCTTGAGAAACGTGCACACACAGCATTCAGTGCTGAACCCATCATGATGGTTTTGTGGCCATCCGTATGCCAAACACTGAACATTTTCTACGTATCAACATGATGAAAAATTTAATTTCCCATTTTCACATATTCAATCCTATTAAATGTTGAACAATGTGTGCGTATAGTTTATTTATTCTTCTACTCGTTGTTGTTGGTGTTGGTAATTTTGCTTTTTTTTATATTTTTTTTTTTTTTTTTTTTGTTTTTTTTTTTGGTTAAATGCACTTAACGTTCGTGTAAATGTTTCATGAAATGTGACGCACGTATTCGTATAGGCCGTTTTGTCAAACGGTGCCCAATTTAATTTGGCGATAAATCGTTTCTGACAAAAGCCAATTAATAGCGCTAAATGTGAAATGGTTCACTGGTAAAACAGGACAGGTCACATTAAAATCATCTATTTTGGGTTCTATCCGCACGAATGAGAGGGAAAGGGTGGGTGGTTGTGAACGCACCTAACCAATTCGTGGTAATAAACGATGAAACCAACTATAATGACTCGACTTGATTGGACTTCGAACATTCAAACACCATATAACAGTCTTTTATAAAGTGCAACGACCGGTGAATGAATGTCAAAAAAGAAAAAAAAAAAAAAAAAAAAAACAGAAAAAAATATGGAAAATATTAAAAATTATCACAATGTTGAAGTGAAATGAAATGAAATGAAATGAAATGAAATGAATGTGTTCCGCATAATTGGTTTTTGATTTCATCTATATGGGATCAAAGTTACTCAATTTTTTCAATTTTCTTCAATGAATTCAATTCAAACACAGTCAATTTTTATGTTTTACCGGCATACAAATTCTCAAGCATCAATTCACTGATTAATTTGCTGGAAAATTGAGTTCAATTTGTCACAAAACACACAGAGAGAGAGAGACACAAAATTATCGCACACAATCATCTCGCAAATGACCGTTAACTAACTTTATAAGTATGTTGAGGAAGAAAAAAAATCGACGGTAACGTCACACAAATTGCACAATAAAGTTTTTTGCTTTTATCAATTCTTATTTTAATTGTTTCTTTAGTCTTTTCAACTCTTTTTCTGTTTAATTGTCAAAACATATTGTGTCCTTTAGCACAAATTCAAAATTGTTCATACACAATGTTTTTTTTTTTTTGTTTTGTTTTTCAAATTGCCACTTTCGAAGAAAATTCGGTTGTCGACCGTTTCGATCGAAGTATATTTGCGATTCGTTGAATAGCCGCCCGCAAAGTACGACTTATCCAATCGACAGTTTTCCATGAACTGAACACAACACTGAATATCGAATGTGTTCATTGCCTGAGTGTGCACAAACATTCGACGATGTCTGTTTACCACAGCATTTTCCATCGTTGTGGTGCACGCATGTGTTCTTGTTTACACTTTTCTTTTGAAACTTTTTTTTTTTTTTTTGTTCAATTTAACGGTTTCAGTACCCAATTCGAATGCAATGGGATTTTGCATCAATTCAACAATATCAGTCTCATAATACTTTACCAATATAGAATTGAATATTCTTAGCGTTACATTGAATATTTATTGAAATTCTCTTCAATGAAAATTCAAAATTTTCTTATAGTCTGTGAGATAGAGAGATGTTGATATTTTTTTTTTTCTTGTTTTGCATCAAATGCAACCTTTTTATTCATGCAAATCACTTCTTATGGAAAATATGCAAAACATTTCGACCATTTTCAACATTTGATTATGCAATGATTTTGCATTCAATGCAAGACATTGTTTCGGTGTGTCTAATTCTATTTTCACAACGAAACTTTTGAAAATTTACTCTTTTTTTCTCGTTGAAAATAAGAAGATTGAAATTCTTATTTTCAACGAGAAAAAAAGAGTAAATTTTTACAATTTGTTTTGCAATACGAAATCTGAATTCAAATCTGAAAAAATTCTAGACAGAATATTATAAAAATCTATATCAGCAAAGAACATTTGATAAATCTTTTCTTCGATATTTTCCCTTTATCAATCCACCAATTCTAATCTAACAACGCTTATAGACGAAGCCATATTTTCATGATTTCATTTTGTTGATTGAATAAATTGTATTGTGAACCATGTGTTCTTGTTTACAACTTCATTTGTGAATGCTTAGTGGATAAAGTGAGAACCCATTCAAACAGCTGTGAATATTAGAAAACACATTGCGCCATCTATTGACAACTTAGAACACTAATAAACATTCTTATTCGTTTTAGAGCTTTGAAATGCATTTTCATTTTGGACTTTGATGGTAATATTGAACTTTGCTCATCAAAAAATTGTTTACGTACATTTAATGATGATACAGATAGAGCTTATGGAGGCGATTCAGGTTAAAAAAATATTCGTTCGCCTGCGTTTTTTTTTTTTGCATTTGTGAATTTTTTATTTTTCATTCGTATTTTTAATTATTATTCACTATAGGTACTACTTCACTAATCAATTTTAGTCATACTGTTGATGGAAATGAAGATACTGTTGATGAAAAAGAACGCATGGTAATTTAGTCGCCATCGGCATTCTAAGTTACGATATTCTAGGAACCAGAAGAAAATTTTCTTTTGTAATGTCAGTAAAAACTTTTCATTAGTGAAAATTCTTTTTTTCTTTTTGTTTTTGTACTGATTTTCATTATATTTTCACAGAGAGAGACCCAAACAGTTAATTTTCTATGTCAACAAAACGATGTGTCGTTATCCGCTGCGACTTATTTTTGTACTGTTTATTAATCAGTTTATTCCAAGTTTACTCTCAGTTTATTCTCAGCGCTTCATATGACGATCATATCCATTAATCCAAAGACGATTAAGACTTTTCAGACTATTTGCTAAAATCTCCAAATCCTTTTCATCCATATCAAGGGATCCATACCTAATGATTATTTCTCTTAAATTGGCCATTTTGAAACTAAATTTAAGGTCTTTTGAAACACTGAAAAGTGTAATATTTCGAAGTCCTTGACCGAAATAAGAAATTTATTGTAAGATTCAACATAAGATTGACTGTTGTGAATGTATAGTCGCCTATAAAAGCCTTGCTCATTGAATTGATTTCATAATTTCTGAAAGCAGTCAGTTGGGGCAAAAATTTTACCAAATACTTGACTTTTTTTATAATTGTGCAGTTGCCATCTCGTAAGACGAATATGGTTTGTTGATTTAAACGCATTTGTATTGTTATGAGATTTAAGATATTTTTTAAATTTCTTATCATCATAGAATGTAACACATGGCACATAAAGTTATTGAAACCAGTGGTTTCCATTACGCGACGCCAACAACCAGGAAAATAGACCGACTTGGTTATCATTCCATTTTTTCTATAATATTTTTTTGGCCGATAGTTAATTTCGTTTAAAATATTATTCGGCCACTTCGTTCATTCGCCTTCATGTTTGACCGAATGAATGCAGATCTTTAACGCTCAAATATTCAAATATTTCTTCAATCATTATTCAATTGAAATATTTTTGGTTGTTGCGTTTTAAGTGAGCGTCTCTTTCTCACGAATGGTGAATACAAACTTTTCAGAAGATTCATCCGAAAAATCGACACCTTTTCTGGATTTGGAAGACACAATTTATGGAACAGAAAATGAAATTTCCAACTGTTTCAACAACAACATCCATGCCATAAACAACAACCAATAATTGGAATCCAATTACAACAGCTACAAGAAGCCATCCATGCCAAAAACATTCATGATATAAAACCAAAAAACGATAATTTGCAATCCAAGTGTTGAATTATTGATAATTTTTTTTTTTTTTTTATTTCAATAAAAATTCTTTTCTTGTTGGAATTCACATGTTTTTGTTTTTCGATTGGTGAAAATGAAAAAAAAAAAGAAACATTCTGTGTAACTTTTTCAATGTACAGAAAAAAAGATATGTACATTTCGTCTGTCTTCTAGCTGAGTGGGGTAATTGTAATTCTCTGCACATGCGTATAACTAATAATATTTTCCACTTTTTCCCCCTCCGCACATGCGCATGACTGTGATATTTTCCTCTTTTCCCCCCCTAGCACATTACCCCCCCACCTATGGTTGGACGAAATGTAAATATCTATACTACTAACAAATTGTCTAGATTATAAACTGTATGTTTTTATGAATGTGAATTTGTTTTTTCTATTTTTTGTTTTTTTGTTTTTTGTGTTTTTATTTTATTTCCTGCATGTAAAATTCATCTAGTCGAGACACAAACATTGAGCTGACATTTCAAAATGTGTTTGTGTATATTTTGTTGTATTTAAATGTATAAAGAACCATCTGCCGGTCCCAAATAATGAAGTGATATGAGAATTACATCGATTAACGTCCATACGCCTAAACCACCAAAACTAAACAATTTTCCAATTCCTTCCTGCCAATGACCTAAATAAAATCTGCAATAATAAAAAACAGAAAACTCCTTTAAACTGCCGTTTAGAATAAAAAAAAAATTGTTTGATTTTAAGTTTAAAATTAATTGTTCACCTATCGGCACCAAAACCACCTAATGTTATGCTAATAAATAAAGCAGTTGACCATCTATATCCATGGGTCCAATTGCATCTTAGTTTCTTTGGAAATATTCGACTACCTAAACACAATATATCTCGATGCACTGAACAATTTGTCCTGTAAATAAACAAAAATAAATCGAAATTATTACAAAATGATGATTGATTCATTTATTTGAAAGTTTAACACTTACAAATAAGGTGATGTGGATAAATTACATTGATCTTTCTGTATGCATGTATGCTCCCAATGTTCAGTTTGCCAACAATATCGACAAATCATACTTCGTTGAAATAATCTCTGCCCCTGAATATTATTATACATGAGATTATGTTTTTTTGGAAAATTTTTTCAAATTACGATTTTTTTCATTTCATCAATTGTTGAATTTAAAACATTTTTTCTTTTAACACTTACATTACACATCACTTTATTATTAACAGTGCACGTAACCATTTGCTCTTTACCTAAGGATTTATAAAAGAAATTCAATATTTTCGATAAATATTGTATAGTTTTAATTGACACATTGTAAATATTCCAAAAATTTACCGCTCTATTTTTGGAATATTTATTATGAAAATTCACTAAATATTGAAAAAGTGCCACTAGTCGTTCTTACCATAAATACAAGAATTATTTAAAGTACATGATAAACATGAAACTGGTAATTGTTTACATTCGACCATCTCGGAACTGCCCTCCATCGGACATGATTCTAATTCTGATTGGCCCTGTTCAAGAAAGGTTTCAATGTGTGACATTTGTTGTCATGAATTTCGCATTGTTTTGAAATCATTTTGTTTTGTTTTTTTTTTTTTTTTTTTTTTTTGGTTTTCTGTCGATATGGACATTTCAACACTTACATAAATTGATGGTATACTATAACCAGAACTTGAATTATTTTTGTGGATCTCTGATTTGGTTGGCTTTAAACCTTTATTATCCATAGAATTGGCTGTGTTTATGAAAATAATAAAAAAACAAGAAAATTATAAAGAAAAAAAAAAGACCAATGTTCTTGTTGATAAAAGAAAAAAAGATCAATGTTTTTTTATGAATTGATTTACAAACCTTTGCTGCAGAATATGTTACCGTTTAAAAAGAAGCACAAAACAATCAATAGCGCAGAACGTACATTCAACCGCACACATTGTGTTCCAAACATTATGAACAACACATTATTTGAACCATTTAAATAAATGATAAAATCATGCAATTCAAGTTTGTCTTCACATTCATCAAATCAATCGAAATTATGATTTTGTTGGCCAACAAAAAAGAAAAATTTAACTTTCAATTTGTATATATTGGAAGAGATTGATGATGGTATCTCGTTAAATTTATATTTCGTTCTATTCATTTATTTAACACTAAAGAAAAAATAATGCATTGATTTTGGTAAATTGAACTAAATTTATTACATATAATATATTTTGAATTTCTTCTTTTCTTTTCTTTTTTTTATTTGTGTTTTGACGTTTCTATTACAAGAGAGTCAAAAGAGAGCAAAAAAACAAAAAAAAAAAAAAAAAACAAAAAAAAACATTCACTGAACTAGTATGAAACAGAGCAGAGGGGCGAACAAATATGACAGCTCATATTGTTTAGCAGCTGAATGACAGTTTGACGGTTGAAAATGCAGCAGTGTATGGTCTCGTTCACACGACTGGCGCGCAAATGGAATATTTTTCTCATTTTGTTTTTTTCTCTTAAATATGAATCATCTTGAATCTCATTTGATGAGTAATTGAACTATTGAAAAGACAAAAAGCAAAAATTGAAAATGAATTAAATGTCCCAGAGTTGGACCAAAAAAAAAAAAAAAACAAATGCATTCAAATGCATTCAAATCGGTAAAAAATTTAAGCAATTTGAAATTTTATCAGCACAATTTTATCCAGCACATTTGTATTTGTGCTGTCATCACAGTTGGCAGTATGAATGTTTGTATTGTGCAGTTTTTATATTATGTGATTGTATGCGTACGCGGGCGTACAACTTATGTTGTATATGTCAGAAGCATCGGATAATGTTTTGTGCAACCAATTCAATAAAAATACAGAGTTTTCCACCTTAGAACTTGTTTTGCGTTCATGATGTGTGTAAGCAAAATACAGTATACAGTGTGAATGACGACAACTACAACGACTGCAACAACAATACAATCATTTGTGACAGTCAACAATAATAATTCTCTCAAAATATCTATATCAAAGTAGTAGCAGCAAGCAGTATTATCTGAGTAAACCAAAGAGAGAAAAAGAGAGAGAGAGAGAAAGAATCACACAACATAAAAAAAAAAAAAAAAAAAACGAAATATATCTAACAACTAAAGAAAAAGGAATCAGTCAACATTAAGTCACCAAATTTATCGGAACGATTAGAAGGCTAATTTTCAGTCTAACCCGCGTATAATATTCTTCGTTGATTCTGACGAGGCGCCCAAAAATTGACAATTTCCCAAGTCAATTGTGTGAAAAGTGTGTTGTTTTTCTATTCATTTTAATTTCTGTTATTGTTCAAACGACAACAAAAAAAAAAAAAGTGAAGGAGAATATTGTACATACTTTGATTGTTAATAATGTTTCCTGTGATTGTTTGCAATGTTTGCAATGTGATGTCAAACAAGAAATCAATGTGCATGTGAATGAGTCAAGAAATCTATTTGGTAATTTTTACCGTTTTATTACAACTGGGCAATCAACCGTGAATCAAAAAGTGTGAACATTTTTGAATTTTAAATGAAAAAAAAATCATATTAATGGAAAAGTCAATAATTCAATGACCATCGGTAACCATTTGCTGTGAGCTAAAACAAATTGCATTGGAAGGCAAAGTGTTTTCATTGATTTGAGAAAAAGTTTTTTTGTTTTTTTGTTTTTTTGTTTTTGCTTTTCTTTTTTGTGATAAATTTGGTGCAGAACAAAATCGGTACGAAACATCACGAAACACCACACAGCTGCATAAAAAAAAACTCGATTAAATAAATTGAGACGAACAAGAAGGAAGAAAAATAATAAACGAAAGGCAACAGTGGCTACAGAAGAAAATAAGAATAATAATTAAGTTTGAAATTGTATGTGCAGTGTGTGTGTTTGTGCATTCGTGATATAGATATATTTATTACTCCGTTCAATGCCTCTTATGTTGTTGATTTTCATCTTGAATCTTGCCGCTACCACGGCGCACATTTAATGCAAACGATTTTTGATTTATTTGAATTCAACACCGAAACACATCTCAAGTAAATAACAACAACAACAACAACATAATAATAATCATCATCATCATCATCATTGAGTGTGTGTGTGTTTTTCTTTTTGTATTTTTATTTTTGTTGAGCATCAACATTTAGACATTTGTGCGAGTGCATATGTGGTGTTTTCTTAATCACAGGCTCGTGTTGATTGTGCGTCGTTTTTCAACTTGTTTGATAACAGCGGTTTGTGAAGGTAATTTCAAATCTTTTTACACATTTCATTTGTTTATTTAACGAAAAATTGAAGAAAAAAGCAATTTGTTGTTTACCAACAAGGAAAAAAAGTTTTTTTGAATCTGTCTGAGATGGTTGACAGAGAGATCTTCGAATGTTTTGCAAAATGCTCGAAAATACAGTTTGGGGAAGAGAGAGAGAGAGAGAGAGAGAGAGAGAGAGAGAGAGAGAGAGAGAGAGAGAGAGAGAGAGAGAGAGAGAGAGAGAGAGAGAGAAGAGAGAGAGAGCGAAAGAGAGAGAGAGAGCAAAAGAGAGAGTATTGACCAAATGGTTCCAAAAAGGACTTCGAAATTTAATTTAAAAGATGAAAAATTTTTTGCATCAAGCAAAGTGTCGAAAAACCGAAAATAATAATTCAAGTGAAAATAATAATTATTCTGCATTAAAAGACGCTGTTGCATATCTAGACACGCGTTCATTGGATATTTTTTCATTATTTCTTTGTGTTTGACAACGGATGACCAATATTGTTATGCGAATGGAATGCGCAAAATGTGTGTGCGTGTACTGTACACATGCGAATACCATTGTCAATTACAGTTGTGCTTTTATCCTATCAAATTCATGATAGCTGTTCGCGTAGATGAATCATCAACTAACTTGATTTTATTCAATGTTCAGTGGTTCGTTTTTATTTTTCTTGCCCGTTGGTGTTTGTTCTCTTTCTTTCATTCTCTCTATGAGTTTATATGTGATCAAATAATGTGCAAATATCACCCAATTAAGCTTCTGGATTCGTTTGGATTTTCGTAGTGACAAAAAAAATAATAATACTAAAAAAGGCCAAGCGTTACAAAAACCAACGTTTAATTAAACAAAAAAACATTTGGTTTGAACTGTATTAGTAACGAGCCGCCTGCTCAACGTTTTTGCTTCGATGCCGATTTTTGCTCTTTTCTTCTTTTTCACATTCTGATTGTTTTGTTGTTTCTTTTGTGGTTCATTTTTTTTTTTTATTTTTCGTTTAAGCTAGAGTAATTGAATTTAACAAATATGAATGAGAAGCTGTTGAAAAACTCAACTAGAACTGTACATTGGTTTATTAAAAATACCTTTCAAAGCAGGACGACATAATAAATTTGTGATGTAGGCCGATTCAATGCAATATCTTGATATCATTGTGATCAATAAATTTGTGTTTTATTTAACACCGATGTGCGGAGGGAGAAATAGAGAACGAGAAAGACAAAGAGATTGAGAGAGAGAGAGAGAGAGAGAGAAAGAAAGAGAGAGAGAGAGAGAGAGAGAGAGAGAGAGAGAGAGAGAGAGAGAGAGAGAGAGAGAGAAAGACAGAGAGAGAGAATGAGAGAATGAGAGACCAAGAGGTGGAGGAATAAACCACATTCAAATTTGGCCACGAGCCACTTTTCAAATTGCATATGCGTTCTTATTCAATATGAAATATTGAACTGTCAAATCATATTTCTCATATCATATCTATAGTCAAAGTGAATTTTGTACAATTTGAGAATGGAAACTATCGCAATATGAACAAGTGCACATAAAACTGGCCACATTCGAAAACGAGCAACAAGAAAACAAATACTGGAAATTATGTCACATAACCATTTTATCAATCACGTTTTGAACCATGTTAATCGTTTCCATGCCGATCACATAGCACACCAGTTCATTTTGTGCTAATTGCTAGTATGTTTCAGCTGTTGCCACCAATTTAAAATCTAACTTTTTTTTTTGCCGCCACCATAGTTTTTCCCATAATAAATATACAAAAAAAAAAAAAAAAAAAAAACTGTTTTTCTCCTTGCATAATTTTCTTTCTGCGTTTATTTGTTTGTTTTTTTCTTTTCGCATTTCGTTTGTTTGTTGTTCGAGTTTCGTTCATATCATATATTGTTATGAATTTTTTTTTCTTCTTTTTACTGTTCCATCGAAGAAAAAATGAATACGTGCCACATGAATACAGCATTTAAGCCGTCACCTTGGTACCTATTTGGACTTTTTGCGCGATTTATGGTAGGCATTTGTCGGTATTCAATGTTTTCGTGATTTTTTATTCATCGCTATTTTCTCTCTTTTGCTCACTCGGTCTCTCTCCCTCTTTCTTTTTCTTTCTCTCTTGCTCCTTTATTGTCTATCTAACTTTCATTGACTCTTTTTTTTTTTTGCTCTTTTTCTTTCTTTCTGCATTTCTTTTAGCATTTCTTTTTCTCTCTTTCTTTTACACTTTCTTTATTTCATTTATGACTCTTTGCAAATGTTGTCAGTTTCAATCTGCAAACAAATCATTTCGTCAATTTAATTTTCTATATTTGCTCGACTTGAATCATTCGATACGTCATGGACTTTTATATAAATAAATAGCAAGAACAAAACATTTTGTATTGCTTTGACCGAGAAAAATTACCTCATCTTATGGTAGTAAAAGTAATGTTTGATCCATAAGTTAGTTACATTGGAAACATGGGCTTTTTTGACAGCGAAATTATTTCCTTTGGTGTTTTTTTTTCTCTTTAATTCGCTTTCTTGCAAATATGTGGAAATCGCTTTTCATAAAAGAGAGTTTGAAATGTGTGATAAAATTTTTTTTGCGTAAAATTTGTCACGTATAAGTTGTGACTGATGAACTTTCAATGCCACTTTATTTTTGAAAATAAAAAATTTCTTTTTTTTTTTTTTTCATTGAAAATTATTCCAAAATTCGCTGGTTTTTCTATTTGTTCAATTTCAATAGAGTCATAAACTTTTTCGTAATAAAATAACTAATTTGGTTTTTGCACAAGAAAATGGTTCAAATCACAAATATAAATTTACCGGCATCAAAATACTTCTCTAGAGTAAAAATGTAGAGAGAGAGAGAGAAGAAAAAAAAAAAAAAAGAAAAAAAGAAAATTTAAAAAATTAAAATTTCAACATTTTATTTACACTATTATTATGTGTAATAAAAATTGATTGCTGATTGAACGGTATAATTGGGCCTTGAGAAGGTTTATGGGCAACATAGCCCTTTTTCGTAAGCATTGGCTTTTCTCATTTTTGCCACCATAAATAATTTTTCATTGTAAACATTGCACACTATTTTGTTTTCTCTCTCTCTCTCTCTCTGAGAGGCTCTCGCTCTCTTTCTTTCTTTCGTTCGTTCGTTCTTTCTTTTGACATTCTGAGATATGCACTGTAGATTTTGTATTGCTTTCATAAATATGCCGAGAGTACTAATCAATGTCAAAGATTTAAAATCATACTCATTATGATCGAGCAATATGTGATTAAATCGTAAGTACAGAGTACACATATTGCCAGCTTATCAAAAATTCGACACTGTGTCATTCTGTGCGTAACATTAACTTTCAATTGTCAACGCGCTAAAATTCCACTTTAAAGAGTAAAAGCAACCAGTTCGCTAGCCATTTAAAAAAGAAAATTTTCAAAAATAAAACAAAGACATTGTCGTGGTTGTTATTGTCATCGTTGTGATTGTCGTTAAAATGCTAAGTGGTTTGCTTTCAAGTGCAAATGAAATGCAATCCATTGAAAGAAAAACAGTCTGCAGTAATATTATCAGCACACTACAATCACACATGGACAACAACGGCAAACGAAAAACAAAAAAAAAAATATATATATATGTAAAGATGAAAGGAATATAAACGAGAGAGACACTCTTCAATTGGCGTTAACATTTTGTTTTCAAGTTTTGCTTCGCAAAACTGTTAACCAACGATAATCTTTTAGTTTAACTTTGTCGTTTGTCGATAAACATTGTGAATGAGATACGCTTCGACGGATGTCTTTTATTTTTGTTATTGTTTGTGTTTGTGCTAATCTTTAGTTAGATTAAGATAAAGTTCAAGTGCGTTTTGTGTATTTTCGCAAGAAAAAAAAAAAAGAAAAAAAAAGAAAAAAGAGAAAAAAGGAAAAGGGAAGAAAGGAAAAAAAGAAGGAAAAAAGAGGAAAAAAGAAAAAAAAAAGAAAATTGAGAAAATTTTCTGAAGTCACAAGCAAACAACTGTCTGTCCATGTGAAAAATCTCAATGTTATTACTTCAATTGGCAAATTTTCATAATTGAAATACGAAAAAAAATTCATAAACAATAAAGCAAAGAGAATGGTTCAAAAAACTGATGATCCCATTGAAATTTTGGAATCAGAAAGCTTAAAAAGCAAATCTGAATCGGTGTCTTTGAATGATGATAAAAATAACAGGTAAAGATCACACGAATATATATATCAAAATCGAATAAATCCCATTTACTTTCGTTGATATAAATATTGATAAGAATGGCACTTTGTGTCCATATAGTGTGATCGAAATCAGATAATCGACAATTTTTTTTTTTTTTTTTTCAATTTGTTTTCTTTTCATCTGAAATGATTGAAAAGAAGAAAAATGAGCAAAATAACAACAATAAACACAGTGGCAGAATGAGAAACGACCTTTCTCTTTATGTATTTCGTACAAATGATTGCAGCATGTACGTTAATATTATACATTTATATCGATGTTGATATTTCAAAGAAATTAATTGTACAAAAAAAAAAAAAAAAAAAAAAAATTGCGAAATGAAAACTAAGTCAACACAATAAAATTTGTATTGATAAAGAGAATGGTGACAAACAAAAGCGGAATGATGAGATGACGATGAAAATTATGTGTTCCATATGAGCATATGCTCACGGTGATATTTGCATTTTTCTTTTTAACTTCCATCGACCGGTTAATAAGCAACACATTGGCCACTCAATTCGTATTTTTGTTTTATTTCCTCTCCATTCACCTTGCTTTTAGTCAGTTCATTTTGATATGACGATAGTGCATCGCGCATCGTGAAATTAAGCACAAATTCTAAATTGCGATCGTTTTTTTCTTTCTTTCTTTGTGCTATATATTGAAAACGACACACTGAGCTAGTACACATAACACAACATTTCATCTTGAGCAACTTTTCACGACGATTTTCCAATGGCAAAATGGTCAGCAAATTTGTTTATTTTTTTTTTTTTTATGATTAGCTTGACCAGTTTAAGATTTCAAGTTTTTATTTTCAACTTCATTCTTAAATTATTTACTTTTCTAGTTGAAGATAACTAGAAAATTTTCAAATTTATTTCATTAGATCAATGGCTTTTTAATTGAAATGAATACGGGCAATTTTCATTCTTACAGTAATTACATTAGTTTTTCTCTCAATGATCATTCATTTTGATTGCCATCCATAAATAACTTGTATGACAAAAACACAAATAAAATTAAGCAATTCATCGCTAGAATGGTAGAGAGTATCTTTCTCCCTTTTTTCTATTGTTTTTTATGTTCTCAATTCTCTTTTGCTCTTCCTCTTTATCTCTCGCTCTCCCTCTCTCTCTTGCTTTCTCTCTCTCTCTCTCACTCACACTCTCTCTTTCTCTCCGCTCTCTCTCACTCTCTCTCTCTCTCTCTCTCTCTCGCTCTCTCGCTCTCTCGCTCTCTCTCTCTCGCTCTTTCTCTTTCTCTCTATCTCTATCTCCCTCTCGCTCTCTCGCTCTCTCGCTCTCTCGCTCTCTCGCTCTCTTGCTCTCTCGCTCTCTCTCTCTCTCTCGCTCTTTCTCTTTCTCTTTCTCGCTCTATCTCTATCTCTCTCCTTCTTTCTTTTCCTCTTCCTTATTACTTAGTCTGAATTTCCTCATTTTTCATTTTCTTTTTTTTTTCTTTATTTCATTTCAATTAAATTGACCATAAGAAGTAAGCGTTTACTCCATGCTTAATTAGAAAACAATATAAACAAATAAACATAATAAAAATGCATGTTGTGTGCATCAAGATGTACTTAAGTAGAAATATGTTGCTGTCTACCGAAGACAAGAATATTTGCGAAATCATAGCATTTTGAAATGTTAGAAAAAAGTGGCCACGATTTCAAATAAACAAACAAAATAAAAATAATAAATAAACACATACAAATTCCCATTTACAATGATAATAATACAATACTTCAAATAGTTTCAACTTATCATAAGGAAATAAAACAAACAACGGGATGTAGTATCAGAATAGAATCAAATGAAAAGCATTATACTGCTGAAACGCAGAACAAAATGATTGAAAGACGAAAAGAACTTCTAGAAGAACGTATGCATAGTTAAGTGTTACACGATGGCAAAAACGAGTCAATTGCCTATTACTCTCAAGCCTCTGATTCAATAAAATAAAACCTAAAAAAAAACAACCACAAACTATACGCTTGAGTTGTGCTATGTGCGCGCGAATGTACATTTACACAAAATGAGAAACATCAGAAATCAGAAAATAGCGAAAAGAATTCAAGCAATCAGGCAGCCAGCCAGCCAGTCAGTCAGGCAGCCACATCGTTCGGGCGCACAATCTATATACATGTGTGCACATATGGCTGTCGGGAGAATGAACTCCCCGACTAGATGGTTACGACTAGCGCGCGAACTTGCAATAAAATACAATTAATAGGCATTCGCTCTAACTTATTGTTGATGATTTTTTTTTTGTTTTAAGTCAGAAGTTGATGTATTTGATTGTAATTCTGCATTCGCGCTTGATCACAGTTATCATGTTGCTATTTATGTCTGATCTGTGGGTGCCACCACCACGCATACAACAAAACAAATAAACGAGTGAGAGAGAAATCACCTTGTACCGTCATTTCATCGACATAATGAAATTAAAAATACCAAACAGCATTTTCACCTTTCTCTCTCGATTGAGATCGCTCTTTCTGTCTCTCTCACTCTATCTCTCGCTTTCCTTCTTCCTCTCTTTCTTTCTCCCATTATCTCTTTCTTTTCATCTCTATCTTAGTCTCTTCTTCTCTCACTTGCGTGAACTCTTTCGATTTTCGGGAATGCGTTATAATTAGCGATTTATTTTAATGACATTTTTCTTCTACCATCAACGATTTTCTTATTACTTCAATTTGTTTGGCAACGTTGAACTTGGAATGAAAGACGAAAGAGCAAACTGAGAAAAAAAAAAATAAATATTTCATTCAAAATAGATGGAAATATGATTTTAAAAAGATCTGCTAAACATATAGACCATAACAAAATAATAATTACCATGTAGAGCGAGTGTGTATCTTGAGACATGAAACTAGGCAACTGAACTTTTAATTATGTTTGCGCATTCTCTTCATCTTATGCAGTCGCATCATAATCGGAAAAGTGTTAACAAATGTGGAACGAAACATAGATAATCAGCCATTAGAAAGCGATACAAATTCATGTATTCTGATGCTTATGATTTAACGCATTTATAAAAGCCAATAGGAAAAATGCTCCATTTTGAGAGGAAAGAAATCCAATGATTTCGGAAACACTTTTTTCTTTTTCAAAGAAAAGCCACAAGAATCAAATTTCAATACGTTTTCAACCGTCTCAATCAAATTACGTTTCTCAGTCTCTATTTCTCTCTCTCTCTCTCTCTCTCTTTTCTTTCTTTCTCTCTCTCTCTGTCTGTCTCTCTCTGTTTCTCTCTCTGTCTTTCTCTGTCTCTCTCTCTCTCTCTCTCTCTCTCTCTCTCTCTCTCTCTCTCTGTCTCTCTCTCTCTCTCTCTCTCTCTCTCTCTCTCTCTCTCTCTCTCTCTCTCTCTCTGCCTTTCTCTCTCTCTCTCCCTCACTCCCTCCCTCTCTCTCTCTCTCTCTCTCTCACTCACTCACTCACTCACTCACTCACTCACTCACTCACTCACTCACTCACTCACTCACTCACTCACTCACTCACCTCTCTCTCTGTTTTTGTCTGTCTAATATTGCTCTTTCTTTCTTTGTCTGCCTCTTTGTCACTCTTTGAATATAACTTGAGCCATCGAATATATATCATTTGATGAAGACATGTCACACAGCCTCTGTATACATTAAACGATTTTATAATCTGAACAGGTTCACAAAAAATGCATACACACTTTGTCTAATGCAAACAAATCGTATAAAATGAAAAAGAAAAAAGAAAAATGCTCATGATATGTGAGTGCAACAATGTGAACCAGTTCTTGGAATGTGTCTTCGATTCGCTTTTCCGCGATTACGATTTGCCGATTGACTTGCACTTCATCTGATGTTAGCGCATACTTATTCGCTTTTCATCGTGTGATTGTTTTCGATAGATTAATTTTCTTCTTATTCTTCAATTTGTTTGTCATTGGTGTTTTTTTTGTTAATATCCAATACATTCTCACATGTATAATGTAAGCGAAGTTGAGTACCGCAAAAATCGATCAATTGAAGCCAAATGAGAGAGAATATTACAAAATATGTACATATGATGCGTACCATAGGCTAACTTGCACCACGGTAAATTAAAGAATGAAAAAAAAAGAAAAAAAAAAATTACAGTAAAATCCAAATAACACAAAGTCACCTTTTAATCCGTAGAAGTTAGCTGTTCCGTATAATACGATACAAACTTGATCTTGTTGGATTTATTTCCATGTTTATATTCAAATGAGTGTTGTTCTTGTTATTGTTATTGTTATTATGTGTATGTATTTTTATTTTTATTTTTTTGGTCTCTATTCATTCTCTCAGTACACAACTGCAAAGAGACTTGTTTTCATGCTTGAACACCGTTTTGATTTGAAATTAAAATGAGGCAACGACGACTATTGCATTTATGATATTGATATTGAATGTGTTGAAATTTGCTGAACTTGAATAAGCGAAATATTTGAGTTGTATGTTGTTTATTTGGAAATTGAAACAAGTTAAAAATTGTAGTTGAGTCTAGCGTTCATTGAATGGTCCATCGATGGAAAATTTTAATTTTCGAAATCAATGTTGTTGAAATTCATTTAAATTGCAAGCATTTTTTTCCATTCAAAGTTTGAATTTCAAACACAATATGGTGAGCACAAAAAAAAACAAGGAAAAAACAAAAACAAAAACAAAAAAAAAACAATCAAAATCGTTTGTACAGTGGAAAATTGAGCACAATTAAAGCGCAACCACAATTATTTCAATTGGTTTAATATGAGTATATGTGGTATGTGCAAATCATTTGATGCCTATAGCTATAGAACGTGTGGCACCGTACAAGAAATGCATGATTGATTCTTTCAAACCAATTTGCACAATCTTATTGAACGTCATTCCTTTGAACAGCAATGCACAATTACACACAACTCTCGCCTTCTTTCACATACACATTTTTTTTTTTGCAACTAAAATCTCTTCTTATTTTGAAAAAAAAAAAAAAAAATACACCGATTTTATGTTGCAACATAATTCCGTTCATCGGCCAACATAGCATTAAACACACCCGGCTTAGCCATTTTGTTAGCTGATAGACTGATTTGCACGTAAAATCTTTGACTAATATTCTTTGTCGAACATTGCATTGCAACTTTAAATGCATCATTGTTGGTTGTTATAACGGTTATTCTTCCGCTGTACTATTGCATCGAAAATTTGTAGCCTAACAATAAACACATTTCATGGCCATTTCTTACAAAACAATAATTTGATCAAAGTAACATTCTCCGATCGCGAGATAAATTTACACATTTCAGTAATTCAACTCTATTTTTATTACCTTTTCACGCAATTTAGATACGACTAATACTAATTTGATAAGAATTTACACCATTTTCTTTATACATAAACAAAAAAAGAATTTATTGTTCGCCTTGACCAATTTACGGCCATCCAACCTGATTAAGCATCGCAATGAGTCACGAAATCGCAAAACCATCAATTCGCTTGCAATAAATAATAAATAATATGATTATAATTTCTAAATAATTAATGAGCTGTGAATTGCAACGGTATGATACTACGAATTGTTGGAATTGAAATGGATAGATGAAACAATTTCAGTTTTTTCTGGTTAAACTGATATTTTCCCACAACATGAGTTAAACTAAATATATTTATCGAAAAAAAAGGGGGAGATAATACACGGGGAAAGGGTTTAGAAAAGGGTATAGAAAAGGGTATAGAAAAGGGTATAGAAAAGGGTATAGAAAATACTTTTGAAATGGGTTCAGGAAAGAGTCGAGAAAATGCACAAGAAATTGATTCAAAAAATCTTCTGGAAATGCATGCAGAAAATGTGGGAAAAGAATAAAATGCTCTAGAAAAGGCCAGAGTTTTAACCATCTTTACGATAATCATACAGTTCACAGTGTTGATTGTTTGTCGTCGGGTATCCATTGGATACAATATTGTGCGTTCCCTGAAAATATACTTTCCAGATTCCTTATACTATGCTTATAGTCAATAAATACCGATACATTTATAATTGGTACACTGACAATATTTAGGTTATGTTTTTTCCAACCATTCGTTGGAATTAACGTCATTCCAACCAAAATTGTTCATTGTCCAACCAAAATTGTTCATTGTTGGACAACCCTAGTATTGAAAAAAAATCCAACCATTGTTGGACAATGAACAATTTTGGTTGGAATGACGTTTATTCCAACGAATGGTTGGAAAAAACATAACCTAACTATTGTCAGTGTACAATGATATTAATAAAAGAATGATTATAATTGTAAAGAGTTCAAAGCTTTATATCCCGTTTAAAGTTTGTTTCAATTTGACATTGATAAATTATAAAATGTCCATTGAACCGAATATAACCAAACACAGAACAAATAAAAAGAAAACGAAATAAAATCAAAGAAATCAATAGTAATGATAAAGAAAATGACAATCGATTTGTTTTCATTTCCGATGCAACAACCGTCGTCTTTAATCTGTTTAGCATTCATTATTAATTCAAAATGAAAACATTTATTTAAGAAATTGAGTCACATTTGTCATTTAATATTAATGAGCTACCGGCAACTTTTACCGGTGGGAACGAAGAAAAAAAAAAGTGGGCGCAGTATCGGATTAAAGAAAGAACAAACAGAAAAAAAAATGGCTAAGAATATCTATTTAAAAAGAAACCATTCATTTAATTGATTATTTTTAACGGACATTTAAAAAAAAAAAAAAATTAGATGAAATTGTATCGCTATAGATCATTTCATTCATTTGTTCAAGAACTTGTTTGTAATATCATTATGCCTTTGATTTAATTTTTTTTTTCGTGTTAAATTTGGCGGCTGAGTGGAGTGAAATACGTGTGTTGTCCAGTGTTGTCATTTCACATTCATATGAGCACGTGTGCGTGACTCAGCTGCCGCTAAGCATACGAGAAAAAACGAATATGAAATGAGAATGAAAAAAAAAAAAAAAAACAAAATAAATCCAAACTTATGCGCGAGAGAAACATGCACACCCAGCCAATTATTTCAAATGTAATTTAGAAGTCGATTTGTTTCTCTCTTAATTGGCATGAATGCAATGTGCAATCTACTATTTCAAAAAGAACAGCATTTTTGTTTGGATACACATATCGTCGCAGTTTCTCGATACATTTCGTCGACGATTTCAAAATTCTTATCATTATCGCAGATAGATTGAGTTTGTTTTCTTTTCTTTTTATTCGTTCTTTTTGCCTCATTCAAAAGACGAAAAAAAAAGAAGCAAAAAACATTCTTGAAATATGTAGCTCTTATCATGAATCAATGAAAAGGTTGTTGTCTCAAGTTTGAAACACAACATACAAGTAGAATTCAGAAAAAGAATTTGTACATTTCATTCGCGTGAATTATTACCTTTCACAATGAGTTATTATAGAATATAACAGGAAATCTACCTTCAACCATAAAAATATTCACATAAGACATCTCCCTTGAGTTTCGTGAATATTTTATTTGAAAATCCCAATTCCAATAAAAGAAATGAATCGCTCCAGACAAAAAAGAAACAATCATATGAGTCAACATGAATTGCACGGAGCAACCGCACTTTATTTTCGACAATTTCTAACAAAACTGCCATATTTTTTGTTGTTTTTTTTTTTCTTTTTTGGTTTATCAATGAATCTTATGGACGAGCTTTTGAATATCTCTCGATTTCCCATTTTCTCTTTCATTTTGCGTTTTTTGTTTTCTCTTTCACATTTTTCTTCCTTTCTATTATTTTTTTTTCTTCTTCTTTCTTTTCACACACAAAAACTTTTATTTGAAGATTATCAGCAGCTGTGGTTTGATTGAATATGCCTTATTTATTGTTTCGTTTAGTAAAATCTACGAGTTAGTTTGGCCAATGTTGATTTTCGATGCGATTTTCATGCATTTAACCAAATTCTTTGGCTTATATCTCCAATGACTTTTCGAGATTGCCATGACTTGCAATGTAAATCACTTTTTTTTTGATTCACAAACCAATAGAATGGAATTTCAAATAGTTTTCGCCCAAATCAACTCAGTTCCTACCAAATTTTGTGTTTATTCTTTATGAGAAAAAAAAGAGCACAGCTTTAAACGATTTTCGGCCAACTATTTACAACTCATGAAATCAATGTAGTGAAAATGCACATTTAATGGAATGGCATATGAAATGCAAAGCTATTATAAGAATTTACAATGTTTGAAATTTTCTTAAAATGTTTGCTTGCAGAATGCATTTGATAAAAGGCAAAATGAAATGCTTTCTGGCGGGTATTAATCGTGATCATATGCATTCCAAATTAATTCTAGTGAATGATATTGCGATTCAAGTGAAAAGAAAATGTGTATCACAGGCTGTTTCTGTCAGATGTTTTGCTCTAGGTTTCTATCACTCTCGGTCTCTTTTTTTCGGTTTTTGCTATTGGTCTCTCTTTCGGTCTACTTATCTCTTTTTGTCTTTGTCCCTCTTGTAGCCTCGTAATGTCACTGTCTCTTTCTTTTTTTTTTCTCATTTACACCCTTTCAATCTTCATTTTTACTTTTTTTTCTCTTTCTTTCGCTCTTTCCTTTCCATTTTTTTCTATCTTTCGCTCCTTCATTTCATTTTTTCTTTCTATCTTACGCTCTTTTATTTCAATTTTTTCATTCTTTTTCAATTGACCCACTAATTAAAAAGTAATGATTCTAAATTTCAAAAGCATGTGAACAATTTATCCATTATTTACATACTAAATCATTCATCATAAACATCAGTAAATATTTCCTTTAAACACTTTTTGAGCCGTATAATGCATGAATGCGAATATGAAGAAGAAGAAGAGGAAGAAGAGGAAGAAGAGGAAGAAGAAGAGGAAGAAGAAGAAGAAGAAGAAGAAGAAAAAGAAGAAGAATAAAAAGATCTATTATAGCCATGTGTATTACGCATACAAAATAATGCTTCGAATAGGGAATAAAATGGCTTCCTTTTGAATGTTCAAACAACACAATCATGAATGAAAATGGTGTTTTTTTTTTATTCGTTTTTGGTGTGATATGCTTTTCCACTTCCTTTGCCATGTCATATTTTTTGTAGTGAAAAGAGGGTGAATAACCGACAATACAGTCATACAATATGCCACTGTCAGTTTTATGTTTTGCGGCAACATAGTCAGACAAACGAAATGAGAGAGAAAAAAAAAAGAAGAAAAAACAGAAAACAGAAATTCCCTACAAAAAAGCGAACTAAAATCCACTATGGTAAAAAAGAGTCCTTCAGAAATATTGTCGAGCATCAATACTATTTATGTAAAATGCTTCCGAAATATGCTCAACATTTGCAATAACGAAAAAAAAAGAAAAAAAAAAATGTGGAAAAATGATGAAAATCACATTTTCCGTCTCGGTTTATTTGGAAATTTAATTAAGTGATGGAATTTTATTTTGCGCATCAACATCAACCATCAACAACAACTGACAATAAACCGCGTCAATCAAATTCAACTTTTCACATACAAATATCACATGTCATCCAGTTGTCCCGTTATGACTTATATAACTATAATTTCTACATAAAATTATGTTCATGTTCATGTTCATATTGAAAATATGATGGAATTTCTAAAATTACCGTCTCTACCATCAATTTCGATGGGAGATTCATTTCAGCATATTCAGTTGGATTTATTCATATAACAGAAGATCGCAATCAATGCATATAAAATCATTGCTCATGTGTCGCACATATTTTGAATACAACGACAAAGAGTGTTTTTTGGGTTTTTTTTTTTTTTGCTTCCATTTCTATCTCAAATTTAACCAGAATTTTATTACAATTTGCAATTGAAGTAAGCATCGAAAATTATTTAATGCTTGACGAGTTTTTCATGGCACATTGAAAATCAACTGAAAATTGCATAAAACAAAATGCAAAAGAATGAACAAAACGAATAAACAAACAAAAATAAAAAAAAAAAAAAAAAAAATTGGTTGGTTTCATAAATTACATACGGCAAACCAGGGGAAAATAGCTGTTTGCATAGCATCATTACGAATGAAACGTGTGAATATATGTCTTTATCGGTTAAATTTGCAGTTTCTGCTCTCTATTATTGCTCTTCCCAATGTTTTCAAAGAAAAAGAATAAAAATTGGTTTTTCGATGGAATCGTAGTTGTTTGAAGAAATAGTAGAAAACCAGAAACAGATTAAGAAAAACTGATCGCCAAGCAAATTGATGCACTTTTTTTTTGTCTTCATGAGAGTTTTTTTTTTTTTTGTCTTTGAGTGCTCGCCTCTTTTTCAATGCAAAAACACACAAGAGTGAGTAAGCAAATTTTCCAATTGGATCGGCATCCACAATGACGTTGCTGCAATATATTTCAAATTATAGTCAAATTGGTTTGTGTGCGCGTCTTTTGTTTGTAATTTTCGGCCCTTTTTTTTAACCACATTTGATCATACACCAGAGAAACGTAATGAGCCGCAATTTCATTTCATCGCATTATAACTGGAACTGCGTTTATTCTCGACGATATTTGGTTTTGTTTGTTTGTTGTTTTTTCGTTTGCCGTTCCCGTTGTCAAGTGAGCAGAACATGCATTTCAAATTGAATTACATGAACTGTTTTTATTTGTTGAAATTCCACAATGTTAGAATGGTCGCTCAAGAACATTAAATTATTTCTCTTTAATAAGAGAAAAAAAAAACAACAACCAAAAGAAATTCTCAAGAAGTTCCAAATCACTGAACATTTTGTGTATCACATTGAAACTATTTTGCTAATATGAAAAGACAGACAGAGAGAGAGAGAGAGAGAGGGAGAGAGGGAGAGAGAGAAAGAGAGAGAGAGAGAGAGAGAGAGAGAGAGAGAGAGAGAGTGAGAGAGAGAGAGAGAGAGAAACAAATGAATGGATTCGCATTTCAAATCATCTTTACAAATTCAATTGTTCTACGCAAAACAAAACACCATCAAATACATATAGTCAGCGAATTGCTTTTTTTTCACGTTCGAATGGATTCTTTCTTTTTTGTTTCTTATTTGTGTTTTGGCTGGTTTGAGTCAGCATAAATAAGTTTTTTTTTTTTGGTATTATTATAAAATCGATTGAATTTTCTTTAAAATAAAAAATTTCTAATGAATTGTGTACAACATAAATTTCTTTCAGATTGAACATTCGATACGTGATGCCGTCAGCACGTCTGGCTCTCCGTGAGGAGGATGTTGTACGATTAACACTTGAATTTTTGCATAATCGTGAATTACACATATCGCAATTAAGTTTAGAACGTGAAACAGGTGTTATCAATGGTCAATACTCGGACGATGTACTCTTTTTGCGTCAACTCATTCTTGATGGTCAGTATTTTCAAATGTTTTTTTGTTTTTTTTTTCGTCCGTATTTTCATAAATTTTTCACTTAATTTCACTTCTATTTTAGGCCAATGGGACGATGTTATTGAATTTATTCAACCATTGGAAGCGCTTCAGGCATTTGATATGAAACAATTTCGTTATTCAATATTAAAGCACAAATATATTGAATTGTTATGCATTAAATCAGAAGCGGGCGGTGCATTGGCCGCTGCTGGTCAGGGTATGAATTCAGTTGAAGGTGCTGTTGAAGAAGTTGTACAGATTTTAACTGAATTAGAAAAACTTGCACCGAGCAAAGATGAATATTCAGCATTATGTTTACTGTTAACATTGCCACGATTGGCCGATCATTTACAATATCGTGATTGGAATCCAAGCAAAGCGCGTGTACAATGTTTTCGCGATGTATTTCCATTGGTGGAGAAATTCTTGCCCGGCGACAAAAAGTCACAGGCCATCTCAGCGGCAAAAAATGATCGCCTAATGTAATGCAATTTTCTGGTTTTTCGTTTTACCTTTTCCATTTTTCTCTGTTCATGTACGTGTGTGTTTGTTTGTTAACATGTTTATTTTTTTTTTTTTTTGCTTCTCTTCATCCTACTTCAGACAACTAGTCATAAAAGGAGTGCTCTACGAATCTTGTGTGGGCTACTGTCAAGGTAACTTTTTTTTTTGCATTCAATTCTTACAGGCGCTTTCTATCGTTTATTATGAAGTTCTGAACGTTTTGTTTTTTTTTTTCTTTCAAGCAAAAGCGACCGGTTCGCCAGAATGTTCACAACAAGAGATGACTTTTTCAAGACTGCTCGATGGCTCAGTTGGTTTTAGCGATTCTGATCTATCGTTACTTAGCTGGCTTCAAAGTATACCATCTGAAACATTTTCAGGTTAGATTTTTACGTTAAATTTATGAATAAATAAAACAAGATTTGGAGGAAAACAAAAAATTCATTTTGAACTTTGACAACTAACTAGATTATTTTTTTTTTCTAAAACTTTTTTTTTTATAAAATTTTTTCACATTTTCTAATGGATTTTCTTTTCTTTTGATCTCATTTAGTTCCATTCGAACAAAAAACACTCAATGTCGATGTTGAACGACTCGAACGACCCTCATTGGAAACATCTTGGACTGAACATATGCTAATTACTCCAATTAAGGTAATTTATACAATATTATTACAATCCATGTTGTTTATCAGGAACAAAAAAATTAATTCGAATTTTTATTTACAGCCAAAAACATTTCCACATTCAGTGATGCCATTTACGAGACCACGAAGTGCAGCCGATATTATGACACGTTCACTCTTACCCACATTAGATGGACTCACATTTGGATTGAGTTAGTTTTCATTTTTTTTTTACTAAATTTTTTCTTTTTCACTTTTCCGCACACACAATTCTGTATGCGTCAAAGTATTTTTTTTTTCTGAATTTACCGAAATTGTTTTTAATTTGCATATCGTTATTTTAACTTTTATTATTTGTTCTTTATTCATTTCTCTAGATAATTGTTTTACAGGAAAATTGATTTAAAAAAAGCTCATAAATCAAAACCAAATTCGAGTCTCTCTTTCAAAGATTCTTTTTAATTTTTAACTTTTATATTTGATTTTTGAATAATTCTTTTTTAATTTTGATACATTTTTTATGGAGAAAAAAATATTATAAAATTTTTCTTCATATAAATATGATTTTTATGTTATCAAATTCAATTTCTTATACTTTTTTATAAAAAATTTTTTTTTTTTTCAATTTCCAGATCCAACATTTGCTCGAGCTATTGAAGGAAATCCAATGTCAAGATCAAGCTTTGCTAGTTTCCATTTAACTGGAATAAAACCAAGCTCAGGAAAACTGATGACATCCAGTGTAGATCGATTATTTGAAAATGATAGTGATGTTTTCATCAGTTCAAATTATAATGATTTCAATCAGGTGTGTTTTTGATATAAATTCCGAAAAAAAATGCACAAGAATTCATGGAATTATAATAAAAATTTATAAAAAGGAAAAGAAAATTAAATTACAAATTCAATCCGAGTACAAGTCATTACAATATATTCAGAAATGATTATAAAATGGATAATACAATAATAATGCAAAAAAGTACAACAAGTACAAAGTAACATAAAAAAAATATGAACATAGAATAAATACGAAGAAAAAATGATAAAAACTAGATTTTTAAATAAAAAAAAAGAACGAAAAGTCATGAAATGAGAAGTTAAAAAAAAAAGAAAAAATTCGAATACGATTTACTTTACAAAATTGATTTTTCTTTTATATAGGCCCTTCCAGCAATCCAAGAAGCAGCATCAGTTCAATCGAAATCACCAGAACCGCCAAAGGTTTATTAAAAAAAAAATAAAAACAAAAATATTAATCATTTCCGACAATATTTCTCAGTTGAATAAAAGAATAAAATTTATTTTTTAAATTTTCAGCAAAATTCAATGATCAATAATCAACAATTGGATAGTGCAACAAGTAATTCTGGTGGTCGTGATAGTCCTGGCACAGCAACATCAACGGCAAAAAGTTCTCGACGAGATTCGCTTACTGATAAAATTGTTATTCCAACACAAAGTCAAATACAGCAAAAGCAACAGTCGATAAATCAGATCAGTCAACAATCACCACAACAATCAAATCAAATGCAAGTGCCAAAAGGAACAGCTTTCGAAATACCCGCCACAAATACAAATCGAAGGTGGGTTTTGATTTATTTGTTCAAAATTGAATTTTCTACCTTAAAAAAATTGTAATGATTATATTAAAAAAAAAAAAAAAAAAACAAAAAATCCGTGAAAAATGCAATTTTTTTTTTTATTAAATTTCAAAAAAACATCAAAATCATATGATTGGTCATCATTGCAATTTACTTTCCTGAATAGAGAAAAATAAAAATAAAATGTTTTCAATTGAAATTTTAGTAATACCAAAACGGGACCAATGAATAGCAGCGATGCAGGCGGTAATGGTGGTGGTGGTGAACTTTTTGAAAAATTCCAACGTCAAAAATTGAATCGTGAATCGTCAGTATATTCAGGCGTTATGACAGACACGTAAGTAAAATTGATAAATGTATGAATGTGAATATGAATATCAATATAGAAGAAATGCGCGTTTCAAAAATTTGTTTATTTTTCGGTTGAAAGTTTTTTTTTTTTGCGTTGAAATTGATGTCGTTGTTGTATCGACTTACCAACATCTAAATTATATCTGCGTGTATTTATATTTTTGTTGTTGTTTGTTGTTTGTTGTTTGTTTTTTCGCTTTGATATTTATAATTATTTTCAATTTTAAAGCTGTGTGAAAGCGTATAGGTTTGTCGTGGTCGTTGTTCGTTATATAATCAAAATATTTATTGTGATTAAATAGATCTCGATCTCGCTCTCACATCTCAAATATAGACTTGAACATTTAAAATACTTGCCTATGTGCATACGAATATAGGAATTGATTGTGTGTTGATGTTTTTTTTTCCCTCTATTTTTTTTTTTTTTTTTTGTTTTTTTTATTTATTTTATCACAATCATTGTTGAGCTATTTTGTTGCTTTTTATTATTCAAGCGATGTGAGAATGTATGAAAAATCGGCTCAGTACGAACCTGAATTAGTTGATTCAAATTGGTCAGAAAGGGTACAGAGCTCTGTAACAAATAATTCAACAAAGACAATTTGAATTATTTGAAATTGATATATGCCGCTCATTAGAATGATTTCAATTAGAATTTCAAAATATGTGAATGTGAAATCTTTTTTGGCGCAAAAATTTTTTCATTCAATTTCCATGGTTGCTGTTGTTGTTTTTGTTGTTATTGTCGTCATTACTTTTTTTGATCTTTTTGATAATCGCTTTGTACGGCATTTATTTGTTCAAATGTATAGATGCTCATTTCTGTTCGTAGTTTGAGACAGAGAAAGAAACAGACCGACACACAGACAGACACACACACACACACACACACACACAAGAGAGAGAGAGAGAGAGAGAGAGAGAGAGAGAGAGAGAGAGAGAGAGAGAGAGAGAGAGAGAGAGAGAGAGAGAGAGAGAGAGAGAGAGAGAGAGAGAGAAAGAAAGAGAGATCGAAAGAGAGCCGTTGTGTCCAAAGTAAATTAATAAACACTTTTTTTTTCTTTTCTCATTTGTTAGCTGATCAAGCATTCAATTTGTTGTTCCCTTTTCTCAGCAATATAGTGGCATTTTTTTTGTCTCATTCATTTCTATTTTGTGTATAAAATTTTTTTTTTTTTTCTGTCATATTGAAATAGTCAATATAAATGTGTAAAACGACTATATTTTTCTTTAAGTATCAATAAAATAGCGTTCATGTTGTCGTCGATGACAACAACTACGACAACGGCATCATTTGTTATTTGTTCATTCAGCAAATATTCATAATCTAAGAATTTGGAATGACAATCGTGTGAATGTGACTGTGTGTGTGTTGGTTTTTTCCCTTTTTTCCCATTGCAAATGCTTTAATTGCCTGCTATTTCGTTTATAAGAAAAGAATTTGTGTATAATTTCTTTGTTGCCTCCTAATTTATTCTAATTTCGATGTATCTCCAATGAAATATATATATATTTATATATGGCTCTTCTATCGTTATTTTCCAAATGCGAAAGGTTATCTAAATGGGGGCCATAATATTCTTATCTATTTTAATTATAATAAAAAGATCACACACATCTGGAATAACACCAACGATTGAAAAAAAGAAAAAAAAAAAAAAAAAAAAACAAAAATAGAGAAAAAAAAACTGAAGAAAAGAAACAATAATAACATCGAAACAAACAAAGTTGTGTCGAATTCTTTTCTGTTTGTCGTATTTTGCGTTCATTGATCGAATGAATTGACGTGATCGACAGAAAATCACTGAAATTGTGAACAACAAGAACGCCCAACAAACAATTTCATTATGCCATCCATTCCACCTGAAATGGTAATTTTTTTTTCGCAATTTTAACGCTTTTTCTTTTCACAATTTTTCTTCTCTTTCAAATCGATTTAAACAAAAAAAAAAATCTCTGGTCAATTGCTTGTTGGGGTGTTTGGTTTGTCCGAAATACCGAATGTAATCAAAATTTATAATCGGTTAATTATATATTGCAGATTTGTGTCCAATGTCATAGTCTCTGTAGCGTACAATATTTTGTGCTATAGTCTTTCAACCAGACAATCGAGCGAGAAAAAGAGATGAAGAAAGAAAAAAAAAAAATATTGTACTAAGGACACCAACCAGACACACGATTTGTTTTATTTTGAATTGAAAACAATAACAATAACAACAATAACAGCAGTCAAAGTGAGAGAAATAAACACAAGTCAAATATAAAAAAAAAGCTTATGCTAAGATTCGATTCATCTAGGAAACAAATGTGGCACATACAAATGACTCGAATCAATCCGGAATTGATTGATTTCGATCACTTCCTGTACGTAAAATAGAATTTCAATCAAAAATGATCGAATGTATGTTTCTTGGGTTAAACACTTTCGTATAATGATCTTTAACAGAAATAACAACAACAACAACAACAACAATAACAATAAACAACAATAGAAAAAATGTGTAACAAATAAGATCAGTGCATTGACTGTAAGGAAATTAATTGTGTTTCTTTGTTTTTATCTTATGTTCGTTAAAAACAAAAAACAATTTCAGTTTATTGGCAGATTTATATGGACGTATATATTGAAGGGCACATTCATATAAATTGTCATAGCTTACACTTGCCGCCCGATTTGTCTACGATGACAATGTAATTAATGCTAAATTCTTCTTCTTCTTTTTCTTCTTCTTCTTCTTCTTCTTTTTATTTCGGTATTTTCCAAAGTTGTTTTTCTACCATTAAAAACTTTTACCACTTCAAGATAATGCACAAGAAAACATGCAAACATTCATTCAATCAAGGATTTAATTCAATTCATAATTGATCATAAAATGAAATAAAATAAGGAATTGACTAATAAAATTGTAAAACAATTTTTGCTCATTATTTAATTTTGTGATACTAAATACGTAAGCCATTACTTTAAGTAATAACCGTTTTGAAAATGTGTAAAAAAAAAACGCCACATGCAAAGTAACAACAACACCATAAAACCGTACAGAATGTGCGAATGTGCTAAGTGTTAGCCAAGCTTATTGAATGTGGTTAGAGGGAGCAAGAGAAGACAAAAGAAGGAGAGAGAGAGAATTCGTGAAGAGATAGCAAACAAGCAAAACAAACGTATAAATCCAAGAAACCTGAACATACAATAATAAAAAAAAAAAATGTATTTATGGTTAGCAAAACTCATTACAGCACACTCTCAATCAGATGGAGCAAATTATTACCAACAATCAAACTATAAATATTAAATATTCTTTGTAAAGACAAAACGAAAAGCGTCTTTCGATCTCTTCATTTCCATATCGTTTTCATTCTCTCCCTCTTGCTCATTCTTTCGAGAAGAGGCCCGCTCTCTCTCTCTCACTCCTCTCTCTCTCTCTCTCTCTCTCTCTCTCTCCATCTTTTTCTCAATCTCTATCGATATTATTGTTATTTTTGTCTCAAGCTATCAATTGACATCATTAACTTTGATTTCGTTCAATGATCAATTATTATCATTTTTGTTGACCATTGATCGATTTGTGTTTGATTTAAAAGTTCGTGAATTTTCTTTTCGTTTCGATTTTTTCGGGCCGTTGTGCCTAATTTTCACAGTTCGCATAGTTGAACTCAATGAATTTTGTTCAATGTTGATTTGAATTCTACACACACACACACAGCAGAGAGAGAGAGAGAGAGAGAGACAGACGGACGGACGGACAGACATGGATGAAGTGGAGAGAGAAGTAAAAGAATTCAAGTCAATTTCTCATTATTGTACATAGTTTGTCGAAGCGCCAACGATCTTTTATTTTTATATATTGGTAACGCTTGTGGTTAAATGGATCCAATGTCGATATCGATTCGCACTTCGAACCGGACAAGAATAAAGATTGAAAAGAGAAACGCCAATAAGTGAATAGATGCGATAAAGAAAAAAGAAAGCAGTATATACAAACACCAAATCGCAATTCCTGGAGAAATAGTTAATCAAATGAGCAATAAGACAGGTTTCGAATGCCACATAACAACATACACACGCACACACACACACACACTCACAAACACACACACATATCATACGCCGTTGCATAATTTATTTGTGTGTGTCTGTGCGTATGGGTATGCGTGTGTGTGTTGTTTATAAAAACTTGCCTGAATATTTGTTGTCATTTGAAGCAATTCGATATGAAAAACACTCGTCACATGGAATGTTGTGCTTCGATCGATTCCAAGCCATACCATATATTTTGCTTTAGTTATTGTTTTGCTTTGTATACACGTACAGTGATCAATTGCAACTATGTAATGACTTGATTTCAATTACTTGTCGCCTTATGACTTAGAAATATAAAAATATTTGTGCTTTTCAGTGTTATTTTGTTCGTTGTCATCACATGGAAACGGTTTTATTTCTTTCTCTATTTGCCGTTTGTTTCATTTTTTTTCCCCTTTGTTAATTTGTTTTGCTTTACTTCTATTTCACTCTGTCGCTCTATAGTTCCACTCTTATTTATTTACCTCTATTCGATCGTTACTGCGTTATATTTATACCAACGTTTACAGTACAAATATGATGTGTTCAATTGATTGCCCATAGCAACTAGTTGGTTCACACCGGAATCAAATTGTGATTCAAATTGGCCACCATTTCTCTCTATCTTCCACGTCCCATCCCCATCATTGTTCTCTTCTGTTTAATAAGTCTACTTTTTTTTTTTTTTTGTTTCGCTTTTATTACTGCAAATAGTCACATTTTTTGAATAAAGTGTCGCAAGAAGCAAAGAAAACAACTGTCTCAATATCAATGCTCCGGCAGGCAACAGCAAAAGAAATGTTTCGAGAAAAGATGATGAAAAATATTGACAAAGAAGAAATCAATGATTACGACTTTTACCCGTTTTTGTATCGCTCCTTCTCTCTCTCTCTCTCTCACTCTCTCTCTTTCTCTTTCTCTCTCTCTCTCTCTCTCTCTCGCTCTCTCTACATCTCTTTCTTGCTCCCTTTTATTAAACTATGTTGTTTTCGCCTCGGCATATCGAGATGTTGCCAATTGTGTGGTAAACGATTGACTTTGTATAATATTATGTGATGATTTGCTAGTGAAGTTCAAGTCAATGAGCCAAATCCAATCAATTAATAAATGAAAATATATGCAAATTTAAAATAATTCCAACAAATTGCTCAACTTTATTTAATTTCGAAGCACAATTTCTTTGAGGTTTTACAATTTTTTTATTTTATTTAGTTGTTGTTGTTTGTTGTTTATATGTTTTTTTTTTTTTTTTGTTTTTTATTATTGTTTGACATACATTGAATAATAGTTAATTTAGAGTTTCTTCTTTCATATTTCTTTTTATATATATATAAAAACAGAAAAAAAAATATATTTATATATATATATTTGTAATAATAGTAAAATATGTCTAAATTCATTTTATCATTTGAAAATGTGTGTATTCTTCGATTTTGCAGAACAATTTTTTTTTTTTTCTTTGACTCCCTTTTATTTGTTTTCTGTACTTCATGCGTCTGTCTATTTCTCTCTAATCAAACTCCTCTCTCTCTCTCTCTCTCTCTCTCTCTCTCATTTCTCATATAATCTATCTCTCTTACACATCATGTCTGCGACCTAAATATATATATATCTTTTTTTTTTTCTTTATATCTAATATATTTATTCTTAGCTTTGAATGATCGTGTAGTGACCATTTTACATGATTTGTATTTTGTTTTTCTTTTGTTTCGTTTAGATGCTTGGATGTTGCATTGCAATTTTATGTATTTGTGTAATATTACTAATAGGATATTTGAGTGTGGTGTTTTTGCCATTTGTTTGATTTTTTTTTTATATAATTTATTTATTTCTTATTCGATCGTTTTGATTTGTTTTCAAAAGCGATTGATTGATTTAATTGGTTGTTTGTGTGTGTTTTTATTTTGAATTTTCTTTAATCGAATTGTTCTAAATATGTATTTTTTTTTTTTTTTTTTGTCGAATATAATTCGCAATTTTAATCATTTTCATGCTACAAATTTTTAACAGATTATCTTTTTGCTTTCAAAATTTTACTTTATATTTTGTCCATTAATTAATTCTCTACAATAGGTTTTTTGAATTAAATTTTTTTTTTCTCTCTCTTTTGTAGATTCTTGTTTGTATTTATTTTAAACAAATAGTAATAAATGTGTGTGTTGTGTGTGTGTCTGTTTATTCTTTGTTGTTTCTGTTTTTTTTTTTTAATTATTTTCCATTTGCTTTTATATTTTATTATGCGTATGAATTGTAAATGTATGTTTTTTTTTTTTTTTTTTTTGTTTTATTCATCTTTTACAATCTTCCTTCCTCTCTACACGCAACGGCTGCTACCAGCGCAGCACCACGTCCTGAACCATCTTCAGATAGCATAAGTTCAAATTTAATATCAGGTTTGATGAGTTCACGAATTTTTGCTGTCATTAAATCATGGAATTTTGGATGGAAACGGTACACTGAACCGTCAATGCCAACCACAAGACTTTTTTCATCCATGCGATCAATTAATGCAGCAATACCGGCCGATACTAAATGTGCAGCCCGGCTTGATACACATTCGCATATATATCGAACATTTTCACAATCTTCATCACTTGCATGATCAATACCCAATTCTTCCAATACTTGACGACAATACATATAGCTGCCGGGTTTGTCACTTTCAATTTCGGATACAAATTTTGTGAAAAATCGTCCGCGTGTATTTAATAAATCTGTACTTTGGCCACAAAATAAAAGACCTTCTTTGGTAAATCGTACCAATGCTAAACGCACCAATTCGCCCATATACATGCCAGATATCATTTTTTCTTGAATTTGACGGCCACGATTTATGCTATGCTCATCAATTTCACGATCATATTGTGTACGAACAAAATCTAATGCACCATTATCGCCAAATGCTCCCCATTCTGTATTAACAATAACATGTTCTTTTTGCTTTGTTTTATCACCATCAAATAAACCACAATTTTCCACTTTTTCTACATAACATGCATTACTACCGGTACCAACAATTAAACCAATACGGCAATTATGATTTTTCCATGCACATGACATTAACGTACCGGTTGTATCATTTAAAATGGCACACACATCAATTTGTACATCACCACGACGTGCAATTGCATCTTTTAATAATTGTACAACATCTTCACCGGTAACGCCTGAACATGCAAAACCTTTTGTCCATTGTGCCAATAAGCCACGGGTTAAACCAAGCTGTTTTAATGGAAATGAAAATGTAAATCCTAATGGCAAACGTTCTTTGTATACATTATTTTCTTTCATAAAATTTGCCAAACATTCAGCAATATGATCAAATAATTCTTCACCAGGGCCCAACATTATGCTCTGTGGTACGGCATAAATTTTCGATTGCATTTTAAATTCATTTTCACCATTTAAATGAATAATAAGCACACGGAAATTTGTGCCGCCCAAATCTAAGGCTAAAAATTTGCCGCGTTCACTGCCATTTGGTAAATCTTGTACATATGTGATAAAGCATTTGACATCGGCATCATCATGTGTTTTTGCACTTAAACCACGTTCAATTTCATGAATAATTCGTTTCATTAGCTCTTGCATATGTTCATTGGTCAATATTAATTCTTGACATTCATCGCGGATTCGTTGCGTATTTGCATCAGCCTTTTTTGTACCCATTTTGCTTTTATTTGTTTTTATTTGACTGGTGTGTGTGTGTGTGTGTGTGTGTGTGATTTTATTTTTGAATTTCAATGTGTATCTTTACTACTATCTCGTTCCTTTGCTCTTGTATTTACTCTTTTTCTCGTTTTCTCTCTCTCGCTCTCTCTGAATCTCCTTGTCTGTTTCTTCGCTTCTCTGTCTCTCTGGCGGTGATTTTCTAATTTTTCTTTTTTTATTTTTGCTATTTTGTGTACGTTTTTAAATCGTTCTGTTGAACTGCTTTCGTCAATCGGCTCTTACGTTTTACAAATTTTCTTTTTTTTTTCTCTCTCTCTCTCTCTCTTTTTCTGTTTTCTTCTTCTTATTTATTACGTTGTTTGTGTTTTCTTTTTTTAAACTTTTATTCAATAAACCAAATTTTTTTTATTGTGTTATTTTTTTTATGATTTGTTATTGGTTAATTTCGGTAATTTTTTTTTTTTCTTTTTTCGTTTCGTTTTAAAACACCACACAAAATAAACATGAACTTTTCATCGGTTGATGCAACGGCGTTATAATTTAGCGTAATTGTTCTTTGTAGCAAGTGAATGACTTTTACATGGACTGAAAGCCAAATGAAAAATGAAAATTAAACTCTTTTTGCATTTGATTTCCTTCAATTTTTGGTTGACTTTCAATTTTCCCTTTTTTTTTTTTTTTTGAAATATTTTCGGTGGCTTTCGTCTCCTTCTTATTATAAAATATAACAAAATTTGAAAGAAAAAAAAAAATAACAAAAACTGGGCAGCGTTTGATGTTGTACTCTTTACTGAATATTTAAATGGTTCAAATGTATATTGAAGATTGGTAAATTTTCCGCACTTAATTTTTCAATTTATATACGTGCAATGTCCTTCACAAACAACCCGTAACGGTTTATCGAAACAACACCACACATATGAAGCAACTAAGTAACCAACAAGAGAGTAGAAGCACGAATAAAAAAAAAAAACAAAAAAAAAAAAAAATTTGGTTATGTAATGACCTTTCTCAAAGGTGACTGCTCGTCGAACACAGTAGTATATACTCCGTAGTGTGTGGTTGCGCTTTCCTTTTCGCCTCTTTTTGCTCTCAATTTTTCTCTTCTTGCAAACATGCGACTACACTTGGCGAAAAAAATTTTCAAACAAATTTATATATTGAATCCACACAGTGCGTGTGCTTTCACGGGATATCTTGCTATGTATGGTTGGACGTTCTGCGAATGTGCTGTAAATCGGATGAAACCAACAGCAGCCACTAATTTAACACGATTACAAAGGAAAAAAAATTTTTTTTTTTTTTTTTTTTGGATGATTTTTTTCGTTTTTTCCTTCTTTTTTCAAGCGTTCTAAATCAGTTTTGAAATATATTTTTTTTATATATATATATATATTTTGATATAAATGGCGCAAATTTTATACAACGACAACGGCAACCGAAATATACAATATAAAAAAAAAAATATATATTTCTTAATATTTTTCTTTTCGCGAATATATTCTGTGTCGTCTTTTACTTCTTTCGTTCGCGTTTCAACTGTTTCACGTTGACTGATTGTTTTACGTTCTTTTTATCGCTTCGAAAAATGTATTGTGAATGTCAAAAACCAACTTCATGTGCACTTTAATTATATATACTCACAATATGGGAATGAAACACAAGTAATATGTATATATCTATGTTTATATGTATATAAAAATGAACGAAGCAGCAGCAGCAGCAGCAGTAAAAAAAAAAGAAAAAAAACACACAGAGTCTAGTAGAGTCGTAATCGTCGGTGGGCAGTGCTTCTCAAACCGTCAGTTGTTGGCACGAATTTTTTTTTCTTTTTCTTTTACTTTTTCGTTTGATTTAGTTGAAATTCTCGTGCTGCTTATCAGCGCACAGACCGTTTTTTCGTTGTTTTGCGCAGTCCACAATTTGACAATCGACTATACACTAGAAAACGCTACGCGCGAGAATAGGCGAACACAAATTTAGTTAAAACGTCGACAACAACAACAACAACGACGACGACGACGACGACAACAACGACAACGACGACAACGACGAAGACGACGACAATGACAACAACAACGAAGACAACGACAATCCGTATCATACACGATATGTGAGATAGCAATACATTTGTCGTTGTTGCATGATACAGACAAAATATCGAGCGCACAAACAAAGATGAAAAATATCAAACAAATATTACACTAATAAAATGTTCGGTTGTCTCTTTTTAGCTCTGGCACATAATTGTGTGCGTTGAGTGTGTTTGTATGTACGTACGGGGAACTGTTTTTGTGCGTTTGTGTGTTGTGTGTGTGTGTGTGTGTGTGTGTGTGTGTGTGTGTGTGTGTGTGTGTGTGTGTGTGTATTGTAATGCTGTTTGTATTTGTATATTTCACTCTCTTCGACAAGTCTATCGGATTTTTTGTATTGTGCGAATAAAATCCGTTGTATGTGCTGCGTGTGCAGTTGTATATTTCACAATGATGATATTGAATTGCAATTCTATGAATTAAGGCAGTCGAACTCAATCGTCCCATTCCCATTCCATTTTGAATGTGGATACCGAACAATACATATAAACATATAACACATATTTTGATTCATACAAATACATTGAAAAAAAAAATACACTTCGAAACAACATATATCGATCATTAGTATGTCAATGGATACGGTCGTTGCATTTGTATGTAGTAATCTTACTATGAAATTGAGTAATTCATTTTGAATCAAAATATGAGCGGTTGTGTTTACACCATTTTCGTCATTATTTCAAAAATAGATACAAATTCAATGTGAACAATTTCAATCGATCATTCATTTTGTCGTTTATTCATTTGTTCGCATGCTTCTCATTTTTGTTCACAAGATATACCGTTTGAATTTTCTACAAAAAGGAATTAGCTTTATAAATTTCTCAAGCAAATTCAAATCAAAGTCCAGATTAAATCGATGCAAATCAATTGACTCTGTAGTCAAAATCATGAGAATTTACAGTGAAAATCGTTTATACATGCAAATTGTGAGAAAAAGAAGGCGCGTTCGCTACAAGGTGAATGGGACAAAGATAAGCATAGGAAAAATAAAAGAAAAAAAAAATAAAACAGCAAAGACGTCTATATGTACATATATATATATTTATATAATGTGCATAGTGCCAAAGTATGGTGTGATATATAATCAACAGAATACGCTTGTGCGACACTCAATCTCGCGTGATACAGCTTATGTTTGTGATTGTGCGTTAGATCATTCATATATTTCAATATGTGTTTGCTATATTGTTGCATAGCATAAAATGTATCAATGAGACTGTGTCTGGAGTAATGCATACAATGATATGGTAGCACATTTTCATGGTTAAAATCATCATTGAAATGAAAAGAAATCGAAAAAAAGGAAAACAAAGTTCAATCGTACATCACAGAGAGAAAGAGAGATAGTGTACATGCGTGTGAATGTGAGAGAAAAAGAGAGAGAGAGAGAAGAGAGAGAAAAAGAGAGAGAGAAAGAGATCCCACATGCCTATACGGGTGCTGGTGTAGATAATTAACATATTTCTAGTAAAGTGAAAATGAGACAGAGCGACAGTGTGCAAATGAAATGGAGCGTTGTCGATAGCGACATCAACAATTTCACCAATACAAAAGCGCAAGCCGTTTTCTGATTGGCTGTTAGTTGAGTGTGTTCTCTGTTCGATAGAAAATCGACCCAAGTACGGCTGGTTGATTTTGTTATTGTGTGCGCATGAAGCGTCTCTCATATCGGTAATTGACGTCACATTCTCTGCGAATCGATTGTTGTTGTTTTTTTTTTTGTTCTCTTCGTTTCTTTTTCCTTTCTTCTTTCCTTCTTCTTCTTTTTTCTTCTTCTTCTTCTTCTTCCTCTTCTTCCTCTTCTCCTTTTCCTCCTCTGCTTCTGATGCTGCTCTGACTGACCGTTCGGAGCTTTTATGTGGGTACTGACACTTTGTTTTGCATGTTTGTGTGCCAGTGGAACGTTTATAAAAACAAACCAATTGACATTTCATGTGCACAAAAGCAAAAGGAGATTTGATATTAGTCAAACCGTTTTTACGTATAATGCGACTATCGATCCCGAATATATTCATTCATTCAACGATATTTTCATTTCATTTGAATTGCATTCCATTTTATTAAAATTGAATGAATAATTGGATACGATAGAATAAATATGCGTTTGCTGAGTAAATAAATAAATATTGGATTATCATTGAAATTCTGAGAATTTTCGGATTTGGCCAACTCAAAACTACAGACGATGTGTGTATGTAATGATTTTATTTTCGTTGTTTGCAGTCACGTATCTGAGTCTCACATTCTGTGAATGTCTTTCTATCTCGCTCGTTTGCTCGTTGTCATTCTATTTAAAAGAGGTCCCTATCTATCTCGTTCATACCCTCAATATTTTGCTTGCATCTATATTTAATATTCACCATTTCTATAGTGATACCAGAACTAATAGATTAAATCAACTTTTCTTTCCTTCCTTTCTTTCTCGCTCTTTCTCGATCTTCACCATTCAATTTTACACTCAATTTTCGCAATGGCTTACGTTCACTAAACGTACACCAATCGATTATAATTGATAGACAAATAATAAGTTTTGCTATTTTCTTCTCATTATTTATTTATTTATTTTTTTTTTTTTTTTTTTTTTTTTTTAATTCATAACAAAGCAAACACAATGTCAACAATATCGTATCTTGTATGAGATTGAACGTGGAACAAGAGCCGTGCAATAATTATTTCACAATAATAATTTAATCGTTTCCTATACGCGAACATCGACACGGTGACAGAGTCACACATCGATGAAAGACAAAAAAAAGAAAAAAAAAAAAAGTAAAAACAAAACGAGCAACAACAAAATTGAATAAATACTAATCGCGTCAAGGCGTTTTTGCCTCCGATTTGTTTTTTATACGTTTGCTTTTCTCTCTTTCTTCAGTATTCTTTGCTTTGTTTTGTTTTTGGGATCATGCCCCCTTTTTTCCTGTTGACATTTGTTCGTTTTTTTTTTTTTTTTCATATAGAAATACATGTTCTTCCCTCGATCAACGATAGCGAAACTACTCTCTCGTCATTATTATTTATGCATTTTCTAACGTTTTAATTCTCTTTCTCTTTCATTCTTTATCTCTTTTTCTATCTTTCGATTAATTTGTCTCTTCCTTTCATTCCTATGTACGTGCACTTTATCTCATTCACACTTTCTGTCTCTGTTTTTGTTTCTATCACTGCCACATGATATATCGCTAAATCGTAATATGTTTGGTCAATGCAGAGAAAGAGAAAGAGAAAGAGAAAGAGAAAGAGAAAGAGAAAGAGAAAGAGAAAGAGAAAGAGAAAGAGAGTGAGAGAGGTAGAGAGAGTGAGAGAGAGAGAGAGAGAAATGAGAGAGAGGGGGAGAAAGAGAGGGAGAAAGAGAGAGAGAGGAGGGAAAGAGAGAGAGGAGAGAGAGAGAAGAGGGAGAGAGACGAGAGCGATAGAGGGAGAAAGTGAGAGAGCAAGGAGAAAATTATTCCGTTTTTCACTAATTCGTCACATTCAACTGAATATGCATCATCTGATGCATATATAATCAAAGCAAATTTCATTGAAAACAGTTGATAAGCGAAGAATCCGCATAATAGTAATAATAATAATATACATAAGCCTCCAACAATATTAGACTCCATCAAATGAATGAATACAATTTGTCGCCTCTTTAAATTGAGACAATTAATAAAATATGAATAATATTCAATTACGTATGGAATGAACGAATGTGTTTGTGTGTGAATGTATGTATGTGTATGAGAGAGTTTGCAAAATGAAGTAGAAGGCGAAGAAGAAGAGTGTACCACAATTGCATCTGTGGCCCTGTGATCGATTTGTCTTATTTTTGCGTAATTTGAACATTTGTTCGCAGTCGTACAGCTGTTATAAATAAAGGCGATTTCTAAATTAATAAAAAATGAATAGCCAATACAAATGAGCAGCGTTTCTTATTAGTTCAAATATTTGTGAAACCGCGCAGTGAACAAAGCTGCTATTCGTTTATTATTATTTGTCTTATTTTTTTTTTGCTTTTTCTTTGCTTTTCATGTGTGTTCTCGTTTTGACGATATTGCTGCTATTTTTTTTCCCTTTCAATTCATTCTCCGTAATTCATTTCTTTGATTCGGTTTGTTTACTAGTTACAAATAAATGATTTACTTTCGAGGCAAAACAAATGAGCACATATGATTGGTAAATGTATTGAACCGACCGAAATAGAACGGTCGGAACAAGACGCACAACCACATAGTTTCTATCTTGTTTTTTTCTTTATTTCTCTTCCTCTCACTTTTTTCTATGCCTCTCTTACTGCCTGTATTATTGTTCTGACAAACAGAACAACAGATAATGACGACAATTATATTTTTTTTTTTCTCTTCCAATCCCCGTGTCCATTATCAATTCACAAAAAATATCACATCCGATATAGATACATTTATAGCACGTTATTATCTGTTCGATGTGTAATGTGATTTGCGTATTATGCCTACCGCATTGGCCCACAATTTCGTCAGCAAACACACAACGCAAGCAAAAAAGAAAAAAAAAAATAACAAAAACAAAAACATACAAAGATGACAAACACAAAACACAGGCACATGTTCGAACTTGTTTGTATCTCTATCGAATGAGGTGACGACCCGATTGACCATTGTTCCCACTGTTCAACAGAAAAAATTTTCAATGAAATTGCAAAAAAAAAAAAAAAAAAAAAATTGAAAACAACTAAAAACATTTGAAAAAAAAAAACAACAAAATAATATCAAAATCGGTCGATCAAAGCACAATAGTTCAACGTCAAATTGTGCGCATTTTCGTGATTTGTGATGCGATCACATTTTTAAATTCCCAAGTATAAAAATTATTACGTTGAAAAATGTTAACATTTCATTTCTCAACAAATTTCGTAACTCTAATCTTTATGCGTATGCAAAGGTGTTGAATGACTTTTCACGCCCGCAATATACCGCTTATGCTTACCGGTCATGCCAATTTTATCACAGTTTTAAATCTTCCACTTTCATTTTTTGCTCGACATTTTTCTCTGTTCCTTGAACTCTTGCTTGCTCACTTTTTGCTTTTTCTTTCTGATTTTTCTTTTTTTTTCTTCGTCTTTCTTTCTTTTCATTCTTTTTTTTTTTGATATTTTGCATTTTTGATTGCTTTTCCTCTCAGTCACTCTTTTTGTCGCTTTCACTATCTCTCTCCCTCCCGCTTTCTTTTTCACACACTCTCTTTCTTTCTCACTCTCACTCACTCTCTCTCACTCTCTCTCTCTCTCTCTCTCTCTCTCTCTCTCTCTCTCTCTCATTCTTTTCTGATATTCCTTTTACTCTTTCTCCGTCATATTTCGATTTCAATCGTAATTTTTGTTAATCCAGCTTATCAACTGGTTAAGTTATGCATTGCATATTTCACTCGGGTGTTAGAAATGACACATTCCAACGTGATGTTGCATTTTGTGATCATTTGCAAAAGTGCCAAAAGCAAAAAAAAAAAAAAAAAAAAACGATCAACAAAAATGAGAAACTCAAAACAAGGAGCGCATCACGTACACATTTCATTTGATGCAATAGTATAACATTTTGTGTCGTTGATGACGTGCTTTCGACAATATGTTTTTTTTTGTTTTGTTTTTTCGTTTTCTTTTTCATTTGAACTGGCCATGTGACTATGAATCTACAATACAGTTCGTTCGTATATTTCATTGAGAAAACTAAAACACAAAGTTAAAATAACAAGTAAATGAAATAATAATAAAATGCAGAGAAGATAGAAAGAGAAACGATATAAGTCTGCATATTAAAGGTGTAATTTATTATTTATAATGATGCCACATAATGTATTTGTGATGAAATCGATTGAGTTTGAAAAAATTCAAGAAATTCTTTCTAATTAGTGTAAAAATTACTTTATCACGATGATTTGCGGGTGGCAATGATTAATACATCAAAATATGTTGTCGATTCGATTCTAATAGTTGATTTATTGCGCTTTGATTACGAATTAAAGAAAAAAATTTAATTGTACTTATAATACCAGTTGTTATAAGACATTCTCACTCATCGAGATACAAATTCCATTAATAAAATGTCAAAAATAAAACTGAAACAATCAACTTCAAGTGGTTGTCATTTTGAATTCAATTCAACGGTATTTCGCGTTGTTTTATATTATTTTATTTTATTTCATTTCAATGAAGGCTGACCCAATCGGAATTTAGCCATTTCTATTATTATGGTTGTTGGTGCTTCTGTTGTCATTATCATTAATTGTGTATCGATTGTTTCAGTTGTCAACAGTAGTAAAACACTAGAGTGTATACAATGACATATGTTTTGCAGTTGTACAATGTCACATTTTGTATGGCACGCAATGATGCTAAATGTCTATACACTTGTTTGAACTTATTGGCGATCGTATTTTTGTTTCATTCTAATTCAACTTATTTTAGTCATTTTGTTGCTTACTGTTTAGAATCGTTTTCGGCTTTTTGCTCAAAACATTGAAGTCCACACAAATACAGTGGAAAAGGAAATGACTGAACATAAGAAGGAGAGAGAGAGATTGAGAGAGAGAGAGAGGGAGAGAGAGAGAGAGGGAGAGAGAGAAGGAGAGGGAGAGAAAGAGGGAGTGAAAAAGAGGTAAAGAAGGAAAGAGGGAGAGAAAAATTTAGAGAGAGAAAGGAAATGAGAGAGAGAGAGAGGGAGCATGTGTGTTCAAAGAATTGAACAATATCAAGAAAAGACCGTGTAAGATACTGAAAAGAGAAGAGAATGAGAAAGACATGGACAGAGACAACAGGCACACATGCACCAAAATGTGACAATACATCTGACGAAATGTATGTGATATTCCGATAGTGTCTATGTGACTCAAGGCGCGTACCATTTAAAATGCATGTCTCGTGATTCGGTGTCAAGTATTTGTTTTCTCATTTCCTTGGTTTATCGAAACACATTTTTTTCTTTTGTTTTTTTTTTTTTTTTTTTTTGCTTTTTTTTTCCACACATTTTTTGTTTTTTTCGTCGTAAACCACATACGAAATTTTCTATTTTTGAGAATGCGCTACACGCTGAGAGATAAAACAAAAAAAAAAACCGAAAATTGGACTGTAGTGCTGTTACGCGCATTGATATGTTTTGTTATTTTATTTTCTGTTTACCTGGTTATTTAACTTAAAACGAACACGATACAACATTTTAAAATATTGCCATGGTCACTAGTCGATTATGTTGACTGAAAGTTGAATTTTGAGTTTATCATTTATATGCAGATATCAAATGCAAAGAACATGACAACAATAGCAATATCAACAAAGCCCCAATTCCATTTGTCAATTTTGTGTGTGTGTTTTTTTTTTCTTCTCTCATTTGTTTTCGCATCATTCGCGTTCTTAGTCGTATCGATAACACAATGCAGGCTTTCTCTTAAGCAATCGTTTGCCCGCCCGCCTGCTCATTACTTTTTCTTTGTTGTCGTTAATATTTTGGAGAAAAATAAAATATCGTTTCGTTTCTCACAGTTTAGTTGAAAATTGATGTTGTAATTGTTCAGTTTATTTGAGTGATCGTTTTCATAAATTTGTTGCAAGTTTCCGGCTAAACATTTTTACTAATTCTGTTCAATGGTGTTTTTTTTAGAATGGCAAATTGATCTCAATTCTAATAAAATCAATGGGAATTGATCATTTTGATACAATACAGTGACAATTTTGGTCATAGATAGACATGAAATATTATGAAAAAGCTTTTCAAAAATGGTTTTGAAATAGCTTTTTAAAAATCTGCAATGATTTCTCGTTCGTATTGAAACGAAAAAAAAAAAATGTTCTTCGAATAGTCAATTAAAAGCTATCAAATGGCTAGTGCAACATGTGATTGGTTATAAAATATCAGCACGTGAAATGTTATCATTTTTCTGTCAACGCGCCATCGTAATCATATCATTTACCAATAATTCATTCGAAATGTTGAATAAACGAAAAATAGAAACACTTCGAAACGTTGTCAATTGACTTATCCAACTTTGTGTTGATAATCATTGAAAATACGTGGTTAAAAAAAAAAAAAAATTGTGGAACTTTTATGAATCATTTGAGTGAATTGGCATGATTGTCGACACACCACCAATCGAAAAAACAAACAAAGAAACAAATTGAAAACACTTTTATTTATATATAGTTATACTGTAATCAAATCAAACATATGTTTGAAACACAGTAACATTTCGTTATCGAATCACGAATAAAATTTCTCTAAAACGTGACTGTGCAAAAATGCAAGCTTGAGCATGTGATTGTGTGTCAATTGATAACATATTTGCAATAAATTTATTAGTTTTTAGTTATCGATTATAAATCTAATTCATTTGCTACATAATCATTTTAGTTCAATGTTCGCAGAAATGCATAATAGATTAATTAATGGTTTGCATGCAGTTCAAACTTCAATTTCAATTAAACATTTTATAAACAAAATTGCAAAGAATTATAATTTCTAAGAAATAGATATTTATTGATCGTCAGCGATGATTTGCAAATCTATTAAATTCAATAGATTATCAAATTCAAAAATCACGAATCATATTTTGAAATCACAGACGAGCCCGAAAGGACTAGATAATGGACCATTTTTCTCTCTTTATCTCTCTTTATCTCTCTCTCTCTCTCTCTCTGTCCTCTCTCTCTCTCTCTCTCTCTCTGTCTCTTTTTGTTTATAATTCGTTGATTCATTATTAATCCGATCAAAATCTTTAAGGTGATTTGCTGTTTGATTTTGCGTTTCTTCACACTTGTTGTTATCACAATGTACATAAAAATTTTCCAGACTCTTCTCGAATCGTGAAGAATTGGAAAGAAACAAGTAAGGGGGGAAAAAGAATAAACATTGAAATAGACAAATCAATGTCTCATTTCTTATCAATTGCTCGAAAAATCGTTTGATGTATGACCGCTATGTTTCTAGTGCATTAAAATTTGTATTGAGCGCCCGATATGTTGTTGAAAGTCATACTGATTGTTTTATGAAAGCGGCTCATTGGTGCCCTTTTCTTGTTGGATATATTGTGACAACAATGTTGTGACAACATTCCTAGAAATTAATTTCTTAGATAAAATCCTGTTTGACAGCTTATAAACCGATCATTTTATCGTCAAACACACATATAGTACACACAACAACAACAACAGCTAATTTCAATAATGGGTTGGCAAAAGCAAAAAAATTCCAGAGAGAAGGATGCAATCCCAAAATTTGGCAAATCACAGTCGACTGCACTTGATCATATACAATTGAATAATCAAAAATCTTATGATAGAGAGAAATTGAGGGGGAAAAAACCAAAAACAATTTGATTGATTTTTGCAAGCCGCATAATCAAAAACAGCGGATTCAAATGGCGGTTACCATGTGATTTGAGATTTATATGGTATTATGACTTCGCTTCAAATCAAATTGTAAACAAATGTGATATGGGGAGCGTGTAGCCAGAAAAGTTTTTCGCCTTCATATCAAATTCCACAATGAATAATCAACGATCGAACTAAATTTAAAGCAACATTCAAGTGCTAATTTTTTGTACTTTTCCATTTCGATGTTCTTCTTCTTCTTCTTCTTTTTCTTATTTTTGTTCTTCTTCTGCTTCTGCTTCTGCTTCATCTTCATTCTGTGTTTGTTATTTGAAATTTCGAATTGATGCGTGAATCGGGCCGAAAAATGATCGGCAAAGCGTGAAAAAGTGTTTTGCATAGTGACAACAATAATAATATATTGAGAAATTATTTGGATTTCGGGCAGATTATTCGCCGTACGTCATAACGGGAATAAAATTGATTATGAAAAAAATCATTGATTGTTTGCGTTTTAATCAATTTATATGGCCTCGTTTTAAATGCTTTCGATCTTTCGATTTGTGCAATATGTAATGTTTTTTTTTTCCTTTGCATACAAATATAAATATAACAGTTTTAGTACATTTTAAATGTATACATCGTTGCGATTTTGTTCAACAATCTTACACAAAGCACAGAAATAAAATAATAAACGTATCGAAATAAATTCCAGACAATCTTTGTCTATCTATTTGACGGCAGAAAGTAAAAAAAAAAAAAAAAAAAAAAAAATCAAAAGAATTCTGTCGTTTTTATTTGCGCACATTCGGACATTTTGCGCAGATGGTTGCACTATTTTTTGCTTTTCGTTTGCATTAAATGCATTCCATTTTACGGCGCCGCCATTTCATTGTGTATGGAAAAATAACAAATTATCGTTACATTTGTTGATTTTTTTTTCTTTTTCATTCTTTCTGCCTTTACTTGACTATATATAACGGACTTTAAAGTAGCAAAAGTTCAATTCCAACTAATTGCCAGCGATTAATTTCAACAAATTTTTTTCTCAGCGTGTTTTGAACTGATTATTTATGAATCATAAATGTTTTGACGTTATAATGCATTTATGTAACATTGTTTGTGAGTTGAATTGTTTGAATAATGACGACGACAACGACGATGATGATGATGATGATGATGATGATGATGATGATGAAAATCATATTGAACGAAAAACCTTCAACTTGAAATTTACACATTCTTTTAATGTCGTGCCGACAATGAATTTCCTACATGATACAATGTGCAATTATACATGTTTTCATGTCTTTTTTTCAAACATAATCTGTAATTATAAATTGTGGGATTTTGATTTTGTTTTACATTTCGAAAAGTTCTCGAACTTTTTGTACATTTTACATAATTTGAATGAAAGAATAACTTGAAATTCATATCAATTTTTGATCAAATAAATTAGACCATATGAGGTCAAAGAATAAGGTTGCAGCAAATAAGTTCTATTTTTCCATGAATTTGCTCATGCAATTTTTCGATTATGCATATGCGAAACGTTTTGAAAAAAAAAAAATTTCAGCCAAAAATTCGAAAAAAAAAATTTCAGCCAAAAATTCGAAAAAAAAAAATTCAGCCAAAAGTTCGAAAAAAAAATTTCAGCCAAAAGTCGCGAAAACAATTGTGCGATTGACACCTTTGATGAAGATTCCTATTGAATATCATACAAGTGAAAATTCTATATTCGTATAGAGTATTATTGATCTCATTTAGAATGACAATGATCCTTTATCATTGAAGAATGGGAAAGAATATGCGAATTAGTTCTCATTAGACCCAAATTCATTCCATTCAATATATTGCCATTTATTCATTCAATTTCTACTTAAAATAATCTTATTCAAAAATCGACGTAAGTTATTCAAATAATCGGCGAACATGAATCAATTTTTTCAACTCATTTTATCAATTATTTTGTCCGTACCCAGATATTCCAAAACAAATTTCTATAAAATTTAGCGATATATTCTATATACACTACCCTGCAAAAGTATTTGACCACCAGTCATTTTTGATACAAAATGCCATTTTTCGCATTGTTGGTAAACATACTTATGAACTGTGCAGGCAATTGAAATTTTACATGTTGAATATTCATTGTTTGAAGAACAAAATACCAAAATTTCAGAAAAAAGATCGTACAATTTCGGGAAATATATCAATTTGATTTTGAAGTGTGCTGAAAGTTGAATATTTTGTATGACAATGTAAATATAGCAATCAATTTAACATTTGTTCTCCGGAAATAATTGAAATTCTTCCCTGAAATTTTGGTATTTTGTTCTTCAAACAATGAATAATCAACATGTAAAATTTCAATTGCCTGCACAGTTCATAAGTATGTTTACCAACAATGCGAAAAATGGCATTTTGTATCAAAAATGGCTGGTGGTCAAATACTTTTGCAGGGTAGTGTATATATTGAGTAGATCGAAAGGAGAGTATGTTTTTGTTCAGCTATAGCTGAATACACAGCTGAACAAAAACATACTCTCCTTTCGATCTACTCAATAGATATATACTAGTTAGTATATATATCTATATTTTGATAACTTCAAAACAAATGAGATTATCAATTTAGATTACAAGGAAGCTTATTAGATTAATGGAAAATCCGTTATGAAATTGTTTGGGTATTTGTTTTTTTTTCGAATGATATCACTAATTCATAAACAACAACATGTGATAAAAAAGAAATCCATTGAAAGTGCAATGCGCACAAAGGAATATTATCAAATAATTTATGTGATGTAAAAGACAAACAAAAATAGTTGGCAATTTTTCGTGTTGATTTGTAAAAGCGTAATAATCGGTCAATTCAATCGAAACAATATTCATTGAATACGCCCTTGATCAAATGACATGGCCGAATTTGAAAGAATTGCTGTGTGTGTGTATGTTCGCGCGCGCGCATCTTCTCTCATCTTCACTCATACGCTTGCCCGTTCGCTTATTCAAGCGCCTATATTCAAATGTACCATACAAAAATGTAGTGCAAAAAAAAAAAAAAGTATTCGTTGATTGAATGAATGATAACGGTTGTATGAATTGCTGTAAGAAAATGTAGCATTTAGCCGTATACATTTTATTCAAATTGATGTGAATGATCAAATTGATAATTATTGCAGTGCATCAAGTGAATGCATGTCACATATTGAGCGGTTGCCGACTGAATACGCGGTTCTCTTTTTGTCTCTTCGTCTCCCTAAAATTGGGATTGTCAATCAACACCAAATGAATGATTGTTAAAAATGCACTTTGGCTATGGCTCTTGTTGTTGTCGTTCTCATTTCATTATTTTTTTTTTTTTCAACAATTGGTTACTTGTTATCGTTTTATTGAGGCGTTGAATTTAAAGAAGTCATCAAACTGAAAATAACAAAAGTACTAATTATCAAGATTCCAATAAAAATGAAACGGTATTGTTTACAGCGCATTTGTAAGCTAAATATTGTTTGTCATTATCGTTTTGTTGATGCGATTATTGTAGTCGTCGTCGTCGTCGTTGTCGCGCATTTGTTATTCGTATAGATGATTCACAAATCATGGAACAATTAACATTTAACGATAAAGCCAAGCTGATCAAATCACAATTGTTTTGTGTATATAATATAATTGCAGGCGAAATAGCAGCATTGTCGATATTCTCTACTATCGACGAGATGCAATTTTTCTAGTTTGAATTGTAATGCTTGCTTGATTTAAGCGCTTTGATTTGCTGACTGGCCACATACAAATCGCAAAATGGAGGAAATGTTTAAGCTTCAGTGAATACAAATCGTATAGCCCATGGACAGTTTCAAATCATAATTATTACGTTCATTTGTGGTAATTACAAATGGAATTTGATTGATGTGTCATATTAACTCACTCTTAATTTGTTTTTTTTTTTCTTCTTCTTCTTCTTCTTCTTCTTCTTCTTTCATTTCATTCATTCAGTTTTTACAGAAAAAAAATACAAGTAAAAACATGAACAGAACATATGGAAATAGTGATCTATGATGCGTTACTTGGAGACAGAAATAATCAAATAAAACATGGAGCCAGAAATAGAATTGTATGGTTTTTATTTTTGTAAATTTGATGACGCATCTATCATTAATTAACGCGAATGTATCGTCAATTGGGCCCTTTTCCCAATTGAGTATTCAATACCAATGATCAATTTGTTTTCATTTTGTTATATTCACGCATTCCATATATGCGATCAAAACGGTTTTATCGAAGCGATTACGATACATTTTCATTAAGCATATTACAATGCTATTCCCGAAAACTCCCACACATACACATAAAATAGTATACGGGAATCGACAGAGAGAACGAAAGAATGAACGACAGAGTGAATTACAGAGGGAATGAAAGAGAAAAATAGAGGGAATAACAGAGGCAAACAGACATACAGATAGACATTCAGTCCATAGTGGTGCACACTCGCAGACTTAAGGAGGGGGGGGGGGGATGGGGATGGGAGTGGTAGATTTGGCCAAAAATCTTGACTCAAAATAATTTGAAGAGCAAAGGAAAAATGTTTTCACTTTTACGTTAAAAATCCCTAGGAATTTGAACCCATTTCGAATCCATGGCGGGGGGGTGGTCTCGAACGACAAATCGGGGGGGGTCATCGGGGTCTTCACCCTACCTTGTGCACCACTATGATTCAGACACATCACCAGTATCGAAATGAACAAATACTTTTCATACAAAACTGTCTGAATTGTTGTGTTTTTTTTTTTGTTTTTTCGTATAAAACAGTCTGAAATCATCATCAGCTGCATATGCTTGCTTGTTTGATAATAATTATTATGTCAAAATGAGAAGAAATGCGCCACATTTTAATAAATAACGAAAGGGACAACCAATCAACTAGACTATACAATTTAAACCCCGAAACGATTTCGTATTCAATTTGTGTTTGTTTGTATTTGAAAAATAAAATTTAAAAAAGAAGACAACAACAACAACAAAAAAAAAAGAAAAAATAAAAAAATAAACGCAAAAACGTTAAGGTCTGCCACCTAATGTTAGTTAACAACGTATCCGAACTTCTCTAACACAAAATTCAACTTAATATCAAAGCATATCGTATAGAGAGACAGTCTGTTTGTTTCGCACGCTAACCATGTTATATAGACATCGCGCGATCATCATACAGCCTGTGCTGTACACATTGCTGCGCAAGTGCAATTTAATTCTTGTGTTGTTTCATTGTTCAGTTTTCTGTTCAATATAAATTATTGTGATCGTACAGCAATGGCTTTAGTTAATTTACGTTTATCGTAACTGCAACTAATCTTGACGGTGTGTATCGTACGTGTGTGCGTTGTTCACTGTGCAATTTTCGTTGTTAGTTTTTGTTTTCTTCTTTTTTTTTTTTTTTTTGTTGTCGTGTACTCGTTAATATTTTCGGGGTGGATTTGTAGCGTGTTTATTGAAAGAAAAAGAAGTGAAAAAAAAAAACTAATTGAAATTCCAAACAACAACACATTTTATTTCCATTCTAAACAAATGATACCGAATCTACATGTAGATTGGCAACAAAAAGAAACTCACAAAATTTAAAGCGAAAAAAAGAAAAAAAAAGAAAAAAAGTTGTATTCAAGTGAAAGCAAAGTATTGAATGAAAAAATTGAATAGTTGCAATTGAATATTTCGATTGAAAAAAGAAAACTTGAAAATTTGTCAATAAAAAAAAAAAAACAATTTGTCAAAGTCATGTTGATCCATAATAAACGATTGCATCCTCGTCGTCCATGCGAACCGGGTGAACATTATCACGGTTGTATGTTGCATGATATGCAAGAGCAAAATGTACGAAATTCCAAATCGCCAATAAATCGAAGTCGTACACCATTATCATTATCACAATGCAGTACATCTTCGTTAAATCAACGAAGACAAAGGCAATATTCTACATCGTCAAGTAATTCGGTATTATATTCACCGAGATCATCAACACCACAATTACCCAATTTGAAATCACAATCTGAATCAAATACACCAAATAAACGGTATTCAGTTGGTGCATTTCCAACAACATACGATCAAATAAATGGCCTTTTTTACGATACAGTCGATTCATCATCGTCACCATTAAAATCATCACTAAAATCGGTTGTCGGCAATTCGAATACAAAACAAAAACCAAAATCAAAATCAACCATTTGCTTGAATACGTCTTTGATAAATGCCGCCACCGACGCTACAAATACCGGTAAATTAGATAAACGTGTCAATACGGTCACATTCAAATGCTATGATTCACCAGACGAAATAATTGCTAATCTATTTCCTGGAATCGATGATGATAAAGAGCCAAAATATTTACGTAAAGGTCATGGTGCTGCACAAATGGCCAAAAATCGACCAACACCAAGAGATTGGATTAATGTTGGACGCAGTTCATCGGCAACCGGTCATTATGCCGGATCAATTACATTGCATTCAAATGATATTCAAAACCGGCGCTCGTACAGCACAAACAGTAATAATAAAATTAACAAAAAACGTCGGCCAAATTCTTACACCAATGGAAAATTTATTACCATCGAAAGAGATTTTGAGAATTTATGGTGCGTTTTTCATTTTGCCATTTTGAATGGGGGAATGGGATGTTTAAGTGTGTTTTTGTGTGTATTTTTTTTTTTTTTTTTTTGTCTCGGTGAATTAAATGTCTGAGTGACTTTAGTGTCTAAGTATCCACATAATTGAGTGTTTGCGTTTAAATATTTCTTTGATTCGTGTGCGTGTTTGTCTGAAAAAAATTTTTCTGGAATTTTTTTTTTTTTTTCAGTTAAAACATTTGCAATGAAAGTTCTGTTACCGAATTTGCATTGTTCGAACGTATTGAAACCATCATTGTCTGTAGAATGTGTTTGAGTGAAGTGAAGAGAATGTGCAAAAATAGAAATGTTGACAATTTATGCAAATATTTGGCAATCGAATTTTTGTTTTCCGTTTTTATCTTTTTCATTTTTTTTTTTTTTTTTTTTTTTATTGCAATAAACAAGAGAGATCCAATGAGATTCGCTTTTAATTGTTGTTTCTGTTTTTGTTTCTATTTTTACATATGTGCATGACAACGACAACAGTCTTAATCAAACGGATAATGCCGCTAAGATACCAAATATAGGAACAAAACCAACGTCCAACGGAAATGGAATAAATAATTCGATGAAATTAAACAACAACAACAGCAGCAGCAATGGAAGCATTAACGATACCAATGGCAAAGCTGTGAATATTGACGAGGTAAGTTTTTTTTTTTTTCTTTCTTAATTCTTGCTTATTTCGTCGAATTCAGATTTTATCTCACGGAATTGAAGCAAAGGTCATCATTGCTTTTTTTTAATGTGTTTGCGCGTGCTATTATTCTTGGAATGCACTGAAACTGAATGAATAAGTGAACAATGTTAATGCATTTGAATTGAAATGCTTTTGTTTTGTTTCACATGCCCTATGAATAATACCAATCGGCCACTCACATTGAGTGGCTCGTGTTATCGAGTTTTAATTACTTAGTATCTCTGAGAAAAAAAAAATTTCTCAAAATGATCAATTTGTTCTCGATGTTGATCTTTGATCAGGTGTTTTTTACTTGTGGTTTTAGCATACGAAATTATTTCTTTGTTCTGACAAAGTGCAAAACAAAAGCAAGAAGAGAAAAAAAAAATGGAAAAAATGTTCATTAAAAATCAATCATGCTAAATCTTTGAATGATTTTCTGGTTCATTATCGAAAAACAAAGGATCAAGAGAGAGAGAGAGAGAGAGAGAGAGAGAGAGAGAGAGAGAGAGAGAGAGAGAGAGAGAGAGAGAGAGAGAGAGAAAAGAGTTGATTAAATGATGAGAGCAACTGACAACAAAAGCCCGTCGTGTGCGAGTATAGTTAATGAAGCGTATCAAATAGCGCCACATTGAAGAGCATTCTATTCTTGTGAAGATTAAAATTCACTTGCCATTTCGATAAAACCAAACTGACCTTGAGATACTCGGTATTATTGCGACTTACCGATGCGTAACGAAGCAAATAAATAAAAACAAACGAGATACAGGCTTGGCCCCATCTGTTGAACTCAGGCAAAACGAAACGCCAAACGGTCATGACAAAACTGTTCATGTCCAAAGTTGAAATTATTCAGGAAAAGAAAAAAAACAACGGAACCAGTAGTTAGATTGTCATCGCCGAGCGAATAGTTTTCACATCATCATCATCATCATCGTCATCGACAACTAGCCAGTTATTAATTAGGTTATAATTTCACCTAAAATTCCATTAAATTGCCATGTTAACAGGTTTTGTTAGTTTAATGGATTTGGTTTTGTGTGTACGACAGGAAGCCAGTTGAATTGATTTTTTTTTTTCTCTCGCAGCAAACACAACGAACTTGTGAATTATATATGCTTGAATATTGAGACACATGTATTTGACTTAATAATTAGATTGGCATGCGCCATTTGCATTCGGTAAGATCAAACGATTAATTTATAAAATATTGTGGGGGATTACCTAATATCACGTTAAATTCTTGCACATTCAACTTAACTCTTGCTCTCGTGCACATTATTCAGAATTTAATCGAAAAAGCAAGAGAAGAGAGCAAGAGAGCAAGAGAGCAAGAGAAGAGAGAGAGAGAGAGAGAGAGAGAGAGAGAGGGAGAGAGAAAAAGAGAGAAAAAATGTATTCAAATCGTGATAAAAATCTAATAAATAATAATTGCAAGATTTATTAAAAGAGTGAATTTGCATAAAATTATCATAGTTGTAAGCGAAATGAATTTAGAAAACAGCAATTTATAATTAGTTGTTGAATAAAGAATGACCTGTTGTCGAAAGAGTGTGTAGTATGTGATTAATCTTATTAATTGAAATCGTTTTGTATCTGTGTTATGCTTAAAGACATAATATTTTCTGAAAACGTGTGCTTACGCTCACGCTCATTTGAAAATGAAAATCATTGCTTTCCGGATTTTTTTTTTCTCTCTTTTTTTTTGGATCATCGCATTAAATGTTATGATTAACTGTCATTGCATTGATGACCATCTCATCTCTCACAACGTAATCATTGATCTTGAGAGCATCAATTTAAATGCTAAATTTAATTGTATACCATGAAATCAATTACGCTTTTTGGCTACAAGTGGGCTGATGAATATCATGATGCTAAAATCAACTTATTCAATAAATCGATCAATCGATCGATCACTTCGATTGAACACATTCAAATGGGTCATTGGTGATCTTATTAATTTTATTCGAGTAGTTCGTCAGTCACAAGTTCGGCAAATTTACAAGCCTAACGAACCAAAAAGAAAAAAAAAACTGTCAACTATAGAAGAAAAAAACAAAAACCAAAAAATCTTTAATTGAATAACAATGTCGCTCCTTGAACATTCTCACTAAATTCAATTTCATTTGATTTGTATTTTATTATTATTATTTTCTATTTTAATTGCACATTTATTTATCAAATTCCTTATATGGTTCACATATGAAATTGCCTATTCAAATGTATTTGCTTGCTAATTGTAGGAGTCAGAAGTGATTTTGTAGCGTCATAGTCTTTCAACGCAAATTATAAATGGTGTATTGATTCCCCTTGTATTCCTTCCTCCCTCCCATCGATGCTTGATTCAATCAAACGAGTTGCATTGCATTGTAGGTTTTTCTTCCGCGCATCAAACCCATTATATGTTCTTCCATTTAACAAATCACAACTATTTATATATATACAATACAATACAATGTTAGGCATTTGGTTTGAAGATTATTTCAATGCGGGTCAGTTTTTGTTCGCTTCTAACATTAATTGTAATTCCAAGAAAGATGAGGAGCAAACGAGAGAGAAAGAGAGAGAGAGAGAGAGAGAGAGAAGATGAGAAAGAGGCAGAGAGACAGACAGAGAGAGAGAGAGATAGATGTACAGAAAGAGAGAGAGATAGAGAGAGATAGAGAGAGAAAGAGAAAGAAAGAGAGAGAGAGAGAGGAGAGAGAGAGAGAGAGAGAGAGAGAGAGATGAAGGGAGAGAGAGAGAGAAAACACTACAATTCCATAAAAAAAAATGTAAAAAAATTCATGGCAAGTGTCAATATCGCACCCAATATGTTGTTCACACGCCGAATAAATGAATTGGCAGAGAAAATGCCACTTATTTATGTGCTGCAAAATCGAATTGGAAAATGCAATGTAATTTTCGAACCAAATTTAAAATTGTAAATTTTCTGAACGCGTTTCCATAAGTGTTAAAATACTCTTGCAACCATTTACAAATCACAGATTTGGTCAAAGAAATGCATATTCTTTGAATTTTTTTTTTTTTTTTTTTTTTTTGGTTTTCGTTCCCCATTCGGCAAACAGTTTTTCTTACACTATGCCGCAGCTCGCATTGAAAATGTGAGAAACAGAAAACAGAAGCATGCGAGAAGAAAAATAAAATGAGAGAAGAAAAAATCGTAAAATAATAAAACTAGTTGATCACATTAATTAGAAAACCGAGTGGGCAAAGTATCTGGGCTCTTTACAATTCGATTTTGTGGTTTGACAATTGGATTGATTTGGATGTTCATGGTTTTCTAAACGAAAAACAAATGAATGTTATTCGTGCAATTTTGCGTATTTTGTTTGATTTTGGGCTTCTTTTTTTGCGTTCAAAGGCAATTCAAAATGAATTGATCGAATTCAATTTCGATCAATTTGATTGGAACACACAATTTAAAAACAACATTCGCACAAAGAATCATTATTTTAAATGATTCCATATTTAGCAATTGTGTACGCACTTGACTCTCATTTGGCTAGTGAGTTTTTCTTGCGAATAAATGCGGCAAATATACATAATTCGAATTATTCGTTCCAAATTAGGTCCTTTTTAAATTGAACAAGTTTTAAATGTTTGCTCTGCGCAAATACCATCTCCAAATGAATTGAGACCAAAAAATTGACAGACTCACTTCATGGTAAATGCAAACACAAAAACACAATTTCAAACTTTATAATCGATTTTCGAGAATTTCAAAATTCTCTTCAACAAAACTCAATTCGATCTTTATGTTGAGGATTTCATGCGTTAGAAAGAATAGATTAAAAGCTAAACACGTGCAAAATATGAATGAAGGTGTTACAATGTAATTTTTCCCAAGCTTTGTTAGTCCCTTCTTTCGAATCAAAAATGATCCATTTTTCAAGAAAGACGTGGACATTCAATTTTTATGAAAGAAATGAATACTTTAAATTTTGGTTCAGAATTAAATAAATTTCATGGACTGGGCCCAGATTTCTTATTCTCAATGAATCGTTTGAAACTTTCAAATTGAAAGTGAAAAAAAAAAACAGATTTTAAAAATTTGTGATCTCAAGTGTTTTGATGTCGTGCATGTTTGATTTTATTATTTGTAACCTCTACCTTGAATTAACAACCGCGTTTCAACGTTGTTTCCAGTTTCCATGTTCATTGCCGCAGTGCAGCAATTGCAAATATCCAGCCAATGTTCATTTCAATGCATGACTGTATTTGTGTTTATTCTCTTGCACATATTTGATGCAAACAACGACACCAATGGTGCAATCAAATGATGAAATACTATGCACGCAAATTGAAATAGAGACAAAAACTAGCGCCCATTGTTCATTATCATGTTTGCATTAATATCTTCCGTAGTTTTTTTGTTTTTTTTTCTTTTTCTTTTTCACATTGAATCTCCTCGGCTTTGCATTATTCCAAATATAGAATGCAAAAAAAAAATAACACTAATCTGATTGAGCGATTAAATTTGCACCTAGATGCAGCCTACACTCCACAATCTGACACCTTGTAAGAAATTTCAATTGATGTGTGAGAATAAGAAACGTGCATTTGCAAACAGTTTTCAATTGCAATTGTAAATACAAATTTTGTATGACATCAGACTATGATTTTCACGCGAAATTCCTACCTGAATGGGCGCAATTGTCATTTCATGTCAATGCATAACATCTAAATCACCGTTCCATCTCAATAACTCATTTGATCAAAAAGATTTCTAAGATTATATATTCTTGCCGCTATTTCTGTTTTTTTTTTTTCTCTCGTCTTTTTGTTCATTTTGCATTCAAGCCATATTTGGTTTAAATGCTATCGATTAGATAACAATCAAGTCAAGTTAATTGACACAAGCGACACAACAATGGCGATTTGTTTGATCTTCGATCGTTAACGTATTTAGTTTTTAGCCATAATTTCAATTGAAAATACTGCGTATTTAGTTTTTGATTCAATGTATTTTCCTTCAATAATTGTGTCTGAATGGCATAATGCATCTTTGTTTATCGAATAAAAATGTGCTCATTTAATTCGTTTAAATTGAAAAAAAAAAGAAAAAAAATTATGTTACTTTTGGTTCCTTCATATGAGACCCCACAAATTCACTAAATTGACGCATAATTTTTTTTCTCTTGCTCTGAATAATTCTCATTTTTCTTACCATATTCGCACGACGACCAGTGCCAATTAAGTTTTTGCTATTTGATGTTAAATAAATGCTACACACACAATTATATTCACAAATCAAAGTTCAGTTTATAGAAGCCAGTTCATTAATAGAAAAACTAGTTATAGCTAACAAAGAAACGAAGAAAAAAAAAATGGAAAAAAATAAAAACATAAACAAAATCCAATCTAACAGCTGAATGATGTTGATATACGTTAGGAAAAATAAAACATCATTTTTTCGGCTTATATCCATACACCCAACGTCATGATGATAATTTGTTTCTATTGTTTTTCTTTGTTTTATTTCTTTTGTTATTTCTTCTGTTATTTCATCTCATCTCATTGTGTGTGTGTGTGTGTGTGTGTGTGTGTGATTGTGCTTGTGCATTTGTAAAATAGCAAACAATTGATGCATCGATTATTTGGACACATAAATGTCAAACAGGTTAATCATTTGTGTAGATGAATAAAAATCACCGGCAATCAACAAATTGTGAACGAAAATTCCATTGCCAAATTTACTTTAACTTTATTAAACATAACATGTTTTTTTTTTCGCTCGCGTCACCAACTATAAATTGAACACTATTAAAAATAGTAAATATTTCATTGACATAACAACCGATATTTAAATCATCTATTCTATTGAACTTTTGACATCGACCACTCTACATAACAATCAATCAGTTTATATAAAGTTCAAAAATACATTCGATTGAATTCTGAAAAAAGAGCGAGAGTAAAAGAGAGAGAAATAGCGAGAGAGCTAGAGCGAGAGAGAAAGAGCGAGAGAGCGAGAGCGAGAGAGCTAGAGCGAGAGAGAAAGGGTATAGACGAGAGAACCAGAAAGAGTCCAAAAAATGATGAATTTTATTTGAATGGTGTCTAAATTGAATGAAACTCTCGTTTCGTTTGCAAAATATTTTTAGTAAATCTTTTGATCAATTTACATTTATTTTGTTTTTGTTTTTGTTTTTATTTTTGTTGTTTTTTTTTTTGTCGCAAACAACAAAATACCATCGAAGTATTCTTCTTTTTAAGATAGCATCTAATGCTTAGATTGTATGAACTATGACAAATATAAAAAAGAATGCGATGTTTTGAGATTTTTGTTGTCGTTTCGTTGACTTTTCTCCTTTGCATCAAAATAGATGCAAAACTACGTGTGTGGGCAGGGCAGTGTATTTCAGGTTTATTTGAAAAATGAATGAAAAAGAAAAAAAAATACGAAAGAAAACCAAAATGAAAAAAAAAAAAAAAAAATGTGATAAAAACATGTAACAAAAATGGGAGATAGTCAACGGAATTTTTGATCAAATTTCATTAAAATTTCGATTGTTTCACAAAATATTATTGAAATTGAACCAGTCAATTTTGTGCTATTAAAACACCTTTTATACATATCTAATCGATATGCATCGTTTTTTATTACAATGATTCGCAATCGAAAAAGAAAACACCTCATGCCAATGCAGCAAAGTCAGTCAGACAGACATACACATAACTAAATTCGAAGCCGCTTCCATTATTTGCTAAAATTATACTTTCATATTTGAAATGTTATCAAAAACTGAAAACAAATCCCATTCCAATATGAATATCATTGTGTTTTATTTAAAAAAAAAAATGTGTATTTCAACGATTCAGCTAAAAAAAAAAAAACATGAATTTGATAAAATATTCTATATCTTGATACGAGTGTAAATGCCGGATTCTTGTTAGAAAATGTCTCAAAAAACTTTCAAACAACAAAAATAGAAACCGCAAATGTAAAATGTTTGGTTTATATGTATATTTATTAAGAATCACGTGCATGTGTATTATTTACGCGCAAAACTAGCGAAATATTTGTGTATCACCGAAAGCGATAACAATTTCTATTCTAATTTTGGTTTTGAAAGAGAAACAAAAAATTTTGTAAATGAAACATGAAGTGAACAACAACAACAACAACAAATGAAAAAAGTGTCCATTTCGCCACCTTGGTGACGATCCATATATGGATAATACGATTGAATATGAAAAGCTTTTATTTCTTCCTGAACAAAGAAGCGATGCGCGACAAATTCGTACATATTATCATTTGATTGATAAACTGAAGAGTTCAAATCAAGCGACATTTTAAATTGATTTGATGCCATTTATATTCATTGCGTAAAACAAAGAGAGACACAACAACGAGACAAGAGCAAAATAAAATGAAAAAAAAAAAAAAAAAAATACTAGATTAACGTAAAAATGGTTAGGAAATAAAACTGATTTGAAGAGTGTTATCATCGACCTCTCATCATTTTACAGGACAGGTTTATCTCATGCTTATTCGATGTTTGATTGGCAAATTCATAATTTAGCGCCTTATGTAGTTGATCACCATCCGAAAAATCGTCCCATTAATTTCAAAAATCGATAAGCCAATGAAGTCCAAACTCCCAACAAGCGATGCGAACGAGTGAAAATAAAAACAAAAACATTTTTGTTTTCTCGCATTTTTCAATTCACAGAGGACTATTTGATCGAAAACAAATGGTCAAATGGGGTCAAAAGTATAAGCAAATTTTTCATTGAAAACAATGTAAACCGAAAAAAAAAAACATTGCAAACTTAAATCAATGTTTAATCAAATGACGGAAATGATCCAACCTTCAAATACTGTTGAACTGTTATGAATGGCAATTAATTGTATAATCGACATTTAACAGTGAGAGAAATTGATAAACAAAAATGTCCAATCTTTTTTAGCACGAGATTTGATTATTGCAATTCAATTTGACAGGTTATCACATTCAGAAAGAAGAAAAAAAAAATTTTTACAAAGGAAAAACACTTGGAAATCTACTTTGACAACGATGAAGATTCAACAGTGGCCAAATGTTAAAAGTGAATCCTGTTCATGACACTGACAACTTAGACATGATAACATTTTTTTTTTTTGCATCTTATCGCACTAATCTAACAAGTAAATTTCAGTACAAAAATAATTTGTATGATTCAATTCTGTAGAAAGTTTACATCAAATGACATTTGAATTTATGGCCAATCAAATGTGAATGCTCTCCTTCTCTCTTCATGATTCATACCATGCAATCACGCAATTTAATAAAAATGTTTATATTTTTATTATCATTTTCACACACCGAAAATAATTTTTAAATCTCTTTTCACTCGGCAGCATCAATCGAAAGTTCATGTCATTCTAAAGACCATGGCAACCACATTTCATTGCTTTGCTCCAATTTGTTTTGGGATTTTTTTTTTTCTTTTTTAAATTCCTTCTATTCAATAAAAGAATAAAAAAATTCCTTTGAAATGAGAATGAGAGGGTATGAGGTATGAATGAATTTATCCGCAAAAGGATTATGATGAGAAGAAGAAAATAAAAAATCGATTTCCGGTTTGGCATGTCATTAAATCACGTTTCTAGTGCCAAACAGATGAAAAAAAAAGAGAAAAAAAATCGCATAATCACTTTTATCGTAATTTATGAATAGAAACCAGTTATCTGTCGATATTGGGCGGTTTATATCAACTTCAATTTAAATATACACATTCCACGCATTTATTGATATTGATTCGTTAACAAACATCTTTGTATTGAACACAGTTCAATTGAAAATTGAAAAGAAATTTTTTCATAAAAAAAAAATCGGTAAACGCCTGCAAGTATGCTGCATTTCAACATTTTGTCTCAATATTGTGTTGAAATTATGAAATTCAAAGTTCTGCACTCTCGATTTTATTTATTTCGAAAGCTCGAAACTTAGGAAAAGCTTTAAATTCTACGTAAAGCTCAAAGCTTGACTTTTAAGCTCCATGTTTTGGTTGAAAAGCTCTTTTATGAGATATGCCTTGATGTTCAATTGAAATTTAAACACACTCAAGTTAAATCGGTCAATTTCTTCAAATGTTCGAGTGCTCCCCGTTGAGGAATTAATAATAATAGTTCAAAAGATGATACAATAAATAATGCACTTACCTTGATTTAGTGTGAACATTTTATTTTGAATTCAATTTCGTTGATATTTTCAATTGTGCCACAAACACATATCATGGCATTTCGATCATTATAGTCGTAAATTATAACAAAAAAAAATGGCTCTTGTAGTAATTTGACAAGTTGGGATAAAATGAAACTGATTAAAAGTTATTAATCAAAATCAGATTTACTTATACATCTCCGCTTATGGCAAATCCAATTAGAAGATTAATTGTTTTGCCAATGCCATAGAAAGTCGAATTTTTCGTCATGTAATTATTGTTTTGTTAAAAATCCAATTTTGGTAATACCGAATTGACTGCTGTACGATATATTCAATGAATTATATTGTACTTCGATATATGATAAAAGAAGCTTAAAATGGTTTCGAAATTAAAGAATAACAAATTGATATATTATTTCGCTTGAAATGTTGTTCAATTTAATTCGTAATTACAAATTGAATTGATCACCATTTTGAAATTGCTTGGAGTGCAAATCTTTGAAATTTCCGGAAAGTGTGTGTGTGTGTGTGAGAGAGAGAGATGGAGATGGAGATGGAGAGAGAGAGAGAGATGAGAGATGAGAGAGAGAGAGAGAGAGAGAGAGAGAGATGGAGATGGAGATGGAGAGAGATAGAGAGAGAGAGCGCTACAAGCAAATAATTAATATGATAATGATTAATTTCTTACCACTTGCAAAAATTTGCGATGAATGTGTCGCAGTTTAATTGCCCGTATCCATTCACAGGTTGAACAGGTTTATTTAATCAGTTTTTTTTATTTTGCACTCTATTCTCCACTTTATACGTCGATTTTAAATGCTTTTCATTCAAGTAGTTTTTGAAATTGCTTTGAAGTTGGATCATAAAATGCAAATGGTCAATATTGAATTGTTTCGATTTGTAAAGAAAATAGCAAATGGTTTACATAGTCAATAATCGTGTTGTTTTATGAAATACCAACGATAATTGTCTGGTTTTGCAATTGAAACGATGTGAGAGAGACACTTGAACGGTCATTGCCTGCCAGCAGACAAAATCAATTTATTGTTTATTTTCGAAGAAGAATTTTTCGGTTTTGCTTTTGAAGTTTTACACTGTAAAGCACAAATAATTGAGTCATTTGGTATGCGAATACTTTTTTACAAGGAAAAAAAAAATATGCAAACAGTTTTCGTGTTTTGTTTGATATTATAGTCACGACGTGAACTATTCCGAGTTTAAATATCGACATTGAATCACCATATATATATATTTATTAAAATCCCTCGCAATGCCTAGACTTACTAATATCGATTTCGTAACGAAAACAAAAAAAAATCACACAATTCTCAGGCCTCACAAATATTCACCATTTAAACTAATTAAATGAAATCAATCTGATATTTAATGAATCTTAAGCACCGTACAAATTACTTGGTAATGTAATCGTATTAAATATTTTTTTTTTTTTCGATAGAGTTTAATCATGTATTTTAACATACTCAATTACTAAGCGCTATCAATGAGGCAAATTAACATATAATTTCAATTGTGAAACTAAATCACACACAAGTTCAACGCCATCTACAATCGAACTCAAATGTACATGTAATATCATATCGGTGTGTGTCTTCACTAAGAAAGTTGGAAAACAGTATCTATTGATGTTATGTGGTCTTCACATTTACGTTTGTAGAGGGCGTTAATTTTTGTCTATCACCATAATTTGCCTCATTGGCGCTATGTAATTGTGAATAAAAATTAGCTTAAAATTTTAAACTCAATTCAAGTATCACACGATGCTCTCTCTCTCTTTCTTCCTCCTTCTTTTTCTTTATCTCTTTCTCTCTTGCTCTCTCTCTTCTTTCTCTCTCATTCTTCTCTCTCTCTTCTTTCTTGTTCTCTCTCTCTCTCTCTAGCTCCTCTCTCGCTCTCGCTCTCTCTTTCTCTCTCTCTCTTTCTCTAGCTCTCTCTCTCTCTTTTGCTCTATTTTTTCTGCATCTCTCCCTCTCCATCCATTTTCGTCTCTTTCACTTGGTTTTTTAAGATCTAAAATCCATTCGATTGATGTATGTTTGTGTGCCAGATGCACACAAATCAGATGTGCTTTGATCAGATTGTGTGCGATACATGTGTCGCATATTTCTAAAACAGCTATGACTCAAATGTGGGGCGTTTAAGTGAATTATGTTAGCGCGAGTAGTTTACCTTTTTTCGACATGCACCAAACTTTATAAATAATAAATAAGCATGGCCTTTTACTCTTGCTCTCTCATTGCGCTTGGTGTCTGATGTAGTGCTTTTCTCAATCTGTCAATATTGTTCACGATGTTTTTTTTTTTTTGGTTTTGTTTTGGTGTATGTGTGTAACATGTATGCTCTTATGCATATAAATATGTAATTTTATTTCCTTTCTCGATCACAAAAGAACAAAAAAATAAGCAAAAGAAATGTGTATGAGAAAAGGATGGCGCCAATACAAACACATATAAAATCAATAAGTGTGCTATACGATTACTTTTAGTCGCTCCAACGTGTTTATTTTTCCATAAAACCATCATAAGTATTAAGAATTTGTTGGCATCGATCGATATCGCCGCATTTCTACTTGAACAGTTGAAGTAATAAAAAGTGCGCTGTACGTTAAATTCTGTCTTTCTTTCAATTCGCCCGCAATTTCGATAAATTTTTAACTTTATCGGTGTGATATCTATTTTTGATTTTTGTTTTTTTTTGCGTTCCAATTAATTATTAAAATCAATTTGGCTTCGAAAATTCCATTTGTTTTTTTTTTGGCTTCGACATTTTTTCATTCATTTTTCGATCGGTAATTATTGTTTTGTTGTTGTTTTGTTGTTGTTGTTGTTACAATTTTTGATTTCATAATTTAAAAATAATCGAGTGCATCACAAAATGATCTAATGAAAATTTTCCAAGAAAGTTGACAAAACAAATAACCAAACCGATATTTGCAACTCATTTAACATCTTAAGTTGGATGTTGAAATCTTCACGGAAATATCGATGTTTCCCCGATTTGGGCTGAGAATTGCGTAATCACGTTGAAACGCGTTTGGTTGAATTTTTGGTGGATTTTTTTGCTTCTTTTTTGGCAATTCTATGCACACAGAACGATTGACTATAATTGGAGTGAAAGCTATTTAGACGATGCATTTTGTATCATTGCTAATTTGAGACGCAAACATAGCAAAAAGGTTAAATGTAAACAAACCAATATATTTCAAATTCAATAATATTCGATATATATTCAAACAACTACTGTTCATCAATTTGATATTTTTTATTGTCGCGACAAAAATAATCGCAAGATATCGAGCTACTTTTTTCCTTTAATTTTGGTGTCTCTGTGTGTGTGTGTGTGTGTGTGTGTTTTGTTTTTTTTTCTTTCCGCAAAAAAACAATATTCACAGACATTTTTTGCTAAATGATTCGATGTCATTCTCTCAATTGTAATCGTTTTACGTTAGCTTTTGTCTTGCTGACACTTTTTTTTCTTCTTCTTGTGCTTATGATGATGATGATGATTACCACATTTATACAATTCATTAAGATATGGTGTTTAGTTTTGTTTGCTGTTTAAACTCATATCACTATTTTAATTTTTGCGGAAAACTGCCCACGCATTTTTATGTCTCAAAAATCATCACCAAATTGGTAAAACTGACATACTAAATGCGAATTTTTTTTTTCTTTTTTTTTTTAAATTAACAACAACAACAATAACAACAACAAAAAAAGAACATATAATAATAAACAACAATCGATTGGATGAAACATAGTAAAAATGCTAGAAATGAATGAAGAGAGTCCAAAACATCCAAAAGTGAAACAGCAGTGATTTAAAAAGAAGAAGAAGAAGAAGAAGAAGAAGAAGAAGAGGAAGAAACAGAGAAGAGAAGAGAAAAAAAAAAAACAACAAACAAATATTCTGTACTCCATTTTAGGCAATGTATCATTTAATATTTTGTTAAGTTTGTTGCTTTTTTTCGGTCCGTTCTCGTCATTGTCATCGCTTGACTTTTGTTTCACATATAGTTTTATTTATATGGCTTTTTGAAGATGTTGAATATTGAATACGACAACAACAACAAACAAACAAAAAAAAAACGAAATAATCAACCAAAAAAAAATAACGATGAACGTGTGCGCAATTTCAAGAAGTGATGTTCACAAGTTTTCAGTGTAACTTTGTCATTTGAAGTTGAATGATGTGCATTCGAGTCTTGATTTAAATCGAATTATCGATTGAGTTTTCATTTGTTTTTATTTTTTTGATAGTTTTCTACAGTGACAATAAGGACAAAGTGGAAATAAAAAAAAAATAAATAGACAAGAATTTGCTTTATGGGCAACGATTCAATACAAATCAGTTTCATATCGAATCTAAACAAATGAAACAATTTTCGAAAAAAATATTAAATCTTTAATTGTTTCTAAATGAACAATTTGGAATTTTAGAAAAAAGTGATTGAGAAAAAAAAAAGACAATTCAAGTGCAACAGGTGCATACAATTTTCTGGTTCAATCAAAATGGGTAAATCATTTGAACAACGTAAACAATTAGAAGCAATTTTTGTGCCAAACAAACAAACACATCACATTGAATTTGCTGGTGTTGTGGAAAAAGATGCTGATTGTGACATTCATGGAAATCGATTGAAAAAACGTGACTCGATCTCATTTCCAATTGGATCAAAACGTGAATCAAGCGATAATATATTGCGGAAACGTGATTCAGTCGATCGAAATGGTACTGGTACTGGTACTAGTAATGGTGATACTACATACACTGTAGTGCGCCGACGTTCATCTAATGATAAAAACGATACTGATGCACACAGGTAAATTGAAAGTTTTTTTCTTTTTTTGATCTAAAATCTCTCATTTTTGCTTCTTCGTGCAGAGCTTCGTCCACTTGAGGAAGTAAATTAAGAGAGAAATAGAGAAAGAGAAAAAGAAAAAAAAAAATTGTTCAAGAATTGTTTTGAGGGGCGAAAAAAAGAGCGAAAATCTTAAATTAAAAATGCTTTTATTCTTTGCTAATTCCCCTAAAGGAAACGATATTCATGGAATCCGAGCATGTTCAAAGGTTTAGAACATCCATCCGGATTTCCATCGATGTTACGCGGATCAACGCCTGAACCACGACCATTATCGCGTAAAGAAAGCTATGGTTCAACCCATCAATTGCGTCGAGACAGTAACGGTGTAACGTCGCCAAATGCAACAAATCGAAAAGAAAGTTCCGGTTCAGTTGGTTTAAATCGTCGCGATAGTTTTGGCACAAATTATTTAAATCGAAAAGATAGTAATGGCAGTGTTTTATCACGCAAGGATAGCAATGGTAGTGTTTTATCACGAAAAGATAGTAATGATTTTAAATTAAATAAACGAGACAGTTTAAATGATGATTTTCGTCGATTAAGCTTTGGCAATAGCATTTATTTGCGTCCAGATAGCACTGGTGGAACAAATCTCGTACGACGCGATAGTTTTGGTCGTAAAGATTCCATCAAATCGAATCGTATTCCACGTGATTATGTGAGCAAAATCTTTGAATACAAATCAAATTCAACAATAAATGGTGGTAATAATAATACGGTAACATTGCCAGAATGTTCCATTCTTCGAAAAACCGAAAATGACACACAAACAAATAAGGAAAATTTAAACAGCGATATAACCACGGCAAATTTAACAAAACATGTAACAATTTGGGAAAAAGATGGTGACGACGAACAATCACATGTAAATGGTGGTCGCGATTCGGTCAGTTCATTAGGAAATTATTTAGCAAATCGTCGCATTTCGGTTGATTCGCTTGATATGCGTCGCAATTCACGTCGTGGTTCAGCTGCATCTGGTGATATCAATTTAAGCTCTATCAATGACGAACCAGAAGAGGTAAAAATATAATCGAAAAAAAAAACAAACAAACAAATATTTATTTAACTTTAATGGAATATTACTAACAATCAAACTGAATATTAGATTCGTGAATGATGTGCGTTAGAATTGGGGTCGATCACGTTTCCATCACCATAATGAAAGTGAAGAAAAATTTATGCCCCACAAGTCACAATCAATTCGTTAATAATTTTTTTTTTTTTCTTTTTTGGTTTCGTTGTTGTTTTTCATTTCAAAATCAATTGCAAACTCTAATTTATGATGTGCACCCGGCCATTTATAAAACAATTTCAATGTGAATGCGCATACGCCGATGAACTAAGAAAGAATTGAAAAAATACAGAATAAAAAAGAGAGGTAGGGAGAGAGAGAGTGAGAGAGAGAGAGAGTGAGAGAGAGAGAGAGGCGAGAGATAGAGAGAGGCGAGAGAGCGGGAGAGAGAGGAGAGAGAGAGAGAGAGAGAGAGAGAGAGAGAGGCGAGAGAAAGAGAAAGAGAGAAAAAGTATACACAAAAATACATACAATTCAGCTCAATGCCTTTTGCCATTTATGGACACTGTTAACAGATTCAATCGTCTGAAAAAGAAAAACATTTTCAATTCAAAAATTCAATGCTCGTCGTATGTATGAATATTTTTTTTTTTTGTTCGTTTGAGTAAAAAGATCAAAACTCACGAAACGACAATGACACTTGATTGAGTAATGAGTAATCTTGAATGCAATATGAATTGCACACCAAAACGGAATCAAGCCATTCGTTTAATTAAATGTTGGATTCTGAAGCCAAATTAACAGACGAATTCGAATTTATATTTCGGTTTTGCAATGCGTTTGCATGAACAAACAATCTGAGTTCAACTCAATTTATTTGTAAAAAAAAAGAAAAAAAAAAAAAACAAAAATCGCACACTGAGTTCAACTAAATGTTTTGAGGTCAAGCTTTGTACACAATTTTGCGGTTGCAATCGATAAAATTTCAAAACATAAAATGATCAACCATATAATTAATCGAAATGAGTTGGCGAAACTGTGAATTATCGCAGTAAACATCAACATATTCAATTAATTGATAAATCAAGAAGAAAAAAAAAAAAAGAACACGCATCTAGTATGTCTCGCATGATTTCCATTTTCAATATGCAAATATGCTACATTAAAAAGCATTACGTATCGCATGTCTCAATTAATTCTCAGTTAAATGAGTTTCGCATTGATTTGCGCAATAAGAGTTGAGACAAGTAAAATGACATGAGACGGTTTTTTTTTGTGATCCAATCCACAGTGTGCATATCCAGTTCGATTCGAATCCAATCAGATTGTTATCTCTATTGCGCCTTCCTCGCCCGCCATGAGCTTATATCATATAACAAGAACATACATATTGACTTGGAAGTGTAATTTTCCTGTTGGTGTTTTGGAATGTGTAAAAACTGTCCGGTCCTTCGCAAAACAATGTGTAGGCGAATGATGTTTAGAAGTCATGACAGACTGACGAAACTATTATCATACAAACAAAAACACATCAAAATATACTTGAATATCATAAAATAAAAATAGTGCCAATGTGAGAATTTCGAAAGAATGAATCGAAACAACGTAATTTCATGTCAATTTCACTTCGGTAATTACTTCTTTTTTTGTCGATCTCGATCTCGATCTCGATATCGATCTCTCTCTCTCTCTCTCTCTCTCTCTCTCTCTCTCTCTCTCTCTCTCTCTCTGTCTGTCTGTCTGTCTCTCTCTCTCATCTCTCTCTCTCTCACTCCTCTCTCTCTCTCTCTCTCTCACTCTCTCTCTCTCTCACTTTGACTTCTCTTTGATGGAAAAAATCGAATATTTGGTTTCCCACCAATTTGTAAATCTCTATTAAATACTCATAATTCAATAAATAAATCACAAACAAAAAGAATTGAGTTTGAAAAGAAAAGTAATAAAATAAGAAAAAGAGAACATCAGAAATTTACAAGAAGCATTCAATTTTAAATTCAATGAACAGTTAAGTGGATTAAAATCTATCTGTAGGCTTTCTGATGATGATGTAAAATGTATTTTTCTTTATCGTCTTCTTAAAACTACGCACAATATTTCAATTTAAATATAAATTTGGTCAATGATCGCGTACACTTCCTGTGATCGTTTTTGATCGATTTGGCTTTTCAATTTGTGTGAAAATTCTTGGCTAAATCATTCAATGTCAGATGTTGATTTTTTAGGTTTTTGGAAAATAACATTGAATGAATGAAAAGACATCGATCGATACGTTCAAAACGATAAAAATGTTAATTTCCAAAATTGAAATATATCTCCTCCATTGAAACTCATTGTGGTTTTGTTATGTTCGTGATTCAGACTTTTATATGCGAAAGACAGAAATAGAAGGGCTTTAAGTTGGCCTTTAAGATACGTGATCAAGTGTTGCTTCGTTCTTTATTTTTTTTTTTTTTTTTTATTATTTTTCATTTAATTTTAAAATCGATTACCGAATAACATGCACAATAATATGTGTGAAACGATCGAATGATTTTCAACAAATTTTTCGTAATGAATTCAATAGAATGATGTTGTCACGTTCACAACACAACAACAACAACAACAAAAATAACAATAAACGAAAGAAGAAGAAAAAAATTACTAGAAAAATCCAAATTTCGAGACGAAAACAGTTGAGACGGTGTTCATTAATTGATTTCCAATTATGTGAAATGAAGATCGATGAGCGTATGCTCGTGCGCTTGATCAATGACAACTCGTGGGCGATATCTTGATTTGCCGTCTTTCATTCACCGAATAAATGAAATACACGACACTGATTGAGCTAAAACACGAAAAAAATGGAAAAAAAAACAAAAAAAAAAAAAATAAATTAACGCAAGAACACCTAGAAAAAAAAATACACAAACTTCAACGCCATGAACGGTTCTGAAATAAAAACAACACTTTACGCATACGAATGCAAATTGATTGAATCATATAAGCACGCTTTAGTTAACCTTATATAATTAAGAAAAAAATTCATATTATTTCGCTTTAAAAGAGATACGGGAGAATGAAACAAGTGTTCTTGTGAATTGAATCGCAACAATAAAACCTAGTGAAGGATGGATCTCTCACGTGTTTGGCTCCAAAAATAACACTATCGAAATCCCATTAGACCATTATAAACATGGAAAAACATTCATTTTTTTTTTTTTTTGTTGTTGTTCTCTTCCTCTCTGTGCCTCTCTCTCTCCCTCTCCCTTTCCCTCATTTGTTATTTTCTAGCTAAAACTAGCACGTTCTTTTCTTTGCACGCTGTAATTGTTGTTTTGGTTCGATTTGTTATAAACAAGTTGCTTGAAACCATTCTAAGCGTTTTATCAAATGCGCACATCAAGTGACAGGAAGGTGGCTCCAGTGCAAAAATTCTTATTGAATTTCATTGAAGCGCAATAAATTAGATGTGGGTGAAAAAGGAAATAAACAATGTATGCATCATCGAATTAGAATTTGTTTGTTAGATCGATCGATCTCTCTCTGTCTCTCTCTGTCTCTCTCTGTCTCTCTCTCTGTCTCTCTCTGTCTCTCTCTCTCTCTCTCTCTCTCTCTCTCTTTCCCTCTCTTTATCTCTCTTTCTCTCTCTCTCTCTCTCTCTCTCTCTCTATTTCTCATACAATCTCGCAAGCGACGACAAATCGCTGAACACGTGGCACACACTCCCTCAAGTGCTGTGTTGGTTTTTTTAAATTCTCTAATTAAAATCATTCACTTCGGTTCGATAGATTTATTCAATTTTATTCAAATGGATTTGTTTTATGCCGCTCATTATTTTACATTGTTGAAGCAGTGCCGCCAACAAATCAATTCGAATATGCATGTGTTTCATCATCATCATCATCATCATCTTTTTCTATACAATATGCTTGCACATATTTAAGCTCATTTTGAGTTTCCGTAGCGCGTAAAATTAATTCACACACAATTGATTTCTATTTCGTTTTGATATATTTTAAACATCAAGGAAATTAACATTCGGCAAAATCAGTTGAGTTCGAAAAAGAATAATGCGTTAAAAATGAAGAAAGAAAGAGAGTATCTACTAAGCATGCAATTTGATAAATAATGCATCGGATGTGCATTTTGTGGTCCGTGTTCCATGCGATTTTCGATTTTAAATTGTTCAATTCACAATCGCAATTATCACCGGACCGGGAGAGTTTCACTTGCAAACTCTTACTTGTGAAAGCCATTCGTTTCCCTTCACAATGATCGCTCCAGGTTTCTCTCCTGCTTAAAGAAGAAAAAAAAAAGACGAAAAAAAAAAGACGAAAAAAAAAAACAACAAGAAAGAAAACAACAAACGAAATGAAGAAGAAAAATCTACTTCGAGTGTATCGTGCAAAATACAATTGATTACATAATTCTGTTGTACACTTGAGTTTCTTGAAGATGAAAGAAAACACAATAAAACGCAAATCACATCAAAATTGCGACGCGCATACGCCAATTTTCGCTTAATGCTCCACTGACTTTATCGTGCACTGACACGTGCAAATATAAATAATTTTCCAATGGATTTGCCATGATGTGCGATGCGCATAGAATGTACCTCGTCTCAACACATTAGCATAATTCGTACATTTTAGATCACTTGCATCATATTGGCAATGTTTCTCACTCTCTCTCTCTCTCTCTCACTCTCTCCTCTCTCTCTCACTCTCTCTCTCTCTCCTCTCTCTCTCACTCTCTTTTGTCACTTTTGAATGAAAATGTTCAGTTTTTACGTCACCATTTTGACCAAATTTTTCAACTCAAACAATATATATGTTGATTACAGATAATAAATATATATCTTTCAAATTGTGTTTAAATTGCAAATTCAATAGTACTGACAGTCGCAATTTTCCGAATACAAATGAATTCCATGATGATTTAATTACAGTCATAAATTTACTGAATATTATTAGACAATTTGGCGTTAAAAATCTTTACACTAAACTAAATCATTGATTCATCTAATGATTGCAATGGGATGGGTTTTGGTTTTGTATGATGTGTACATGGCCAAACATGATAAACATCATCATCATCATCATTTCAATAGCATGTAGCGTTTTGTCGGTTATTTGATTGTATCATTTGCATCAATTCTACAGGTTATTTCGCCTGTGATGAAATATCTGAAATCAGGTGCATGTTTTGACTTTACGTAATTCAATGATGTTAAACAATTTTTGATGGTTGGCGCGTTGCGATCACTGTGACATGAAAAAAAAAAAATTGCTCATAAATTTCAACGAGATTCCAAAATAAATCTGTGATCGTCGTGCCAAAAATGCCTTGTAGCAAAAATAATTTATAAAATGTGGTCATTCGGTCGCCTTTATTTATTACTACATACTTTGTGTACGGTACGAAAAAAAAAAAAATCCATATTTATTGTTGAACGACATCGATCGTTTTTTAGCCTGAAATGTTCCGAACGGATTTTTATGACCATTTTTGGATTCGTTCATAATTACTTGTGTCCAAGGTGTTGAAATTGAATTTTATTAACGGAAATATTCGCATTTTTCAGCTTCGTCAATTGTCTGTATACTTTTTGTTTTGATCAAATATTTCGATAATCGAACGTGATATTGTAATTACAATTATTGTACGCACACGAAAGATTTAAGCGGCGAACTCGAATTGATTTTTTTTTTCTTTTTCTTTTTGTTTTCACTTTGTTGTTGCAGTTGTTTCATTTCAATCAGCACAATTGGCTTTCACACGCATTTTGTCAGTGAAAGTTTTCTGTAATACCATATTTGGAGACAATTTAATCACAACAATAAAAACATTCAATACGACAATTGTATATGAGTGCAAAATGCATGTTCAATATCCTTGACTCGCCGCGCGAATATTTATGATTGGTTGATGTTTTTTTTTTTTTTTGGTTTTTTTTTTACTTCTTCTGTTTTATATTGCGTTTGATATGTGTTTACGAATTGATTTAACGGCCGAAGGCACACCAACAATAATTCCATTCAATGCACCAACAACAAACAAATCCGATTCATTTATGGATTCAAGTAATAAATTGCAGCCCGATATTACGGTTTGAAGTGTATGCGGTCAATGTCGCTATTGCACACACACACACACACACACACACACAACGTAGCAACGGCACCAAAGAAACAGAAGAAGAAGAAGAAGAAAAAACATACATTAAACACCAAAAGAAAATGTATAACCGGTTGATTGCAACGGTGCATAATATAAACTGTAACAGCCTCAGTGCAAATGGGCGATATGTAATTATTGCGTGCATAGCCAGAACGTACAAACACTTTGATTTGGCCAATGAAATAATGAAGTTTTTTTTTTTTTTTGCCGGCGACGACTTTTTCAAAATCAATCGTTTCGTATCCATCGTACCATTTTCTTAAATAATTCGATATGGTGACTTTTATCGGTTGCTCTTAGGCTGTCAACAATTTAATCTCAATCAACCGAACATAATCTCGTTTTTTTTCTTCTTTTTTTTTATCATTTCAACTGTTATCTTTTCAAAATAACGATTAAACAAAATACCTTTCTGATTGAGACAGAAATTGTAAGAGAAAAGAAAAAAACTGGACCGAAATGAGGGAAAAAAAGACTGACAAAAAAAGTTGATTACATATGATATATAACATATCGAAATACACACGATAGCAATAAACAACAACAGCACCGAAAAATGTCTGTGTGTGTGTGTGTGTGTGTGTGTGTGTGTGTGTGTGTGTGTGTGTGTGTGTGTGTGTGTGTGAGAGAGAGAGAGAGAAGAAAAAATTGTCAGACGGCAAAAATCATTGAATAAATTAGACTAATGTTTAGGTGAGTGAAGAAAATCCGTAACAAGCAATCAACATGCGATTCAAATCATGTTAACAATCCATGTATTATGACAGTGAAAAAAAAAAGGAGAATTAAAACAGGTCACCTAACTCGAAACTAGACACTCACAGCTACATAGTGCAATTGCACTGAATTTTATATTTAGCTTTTCTAATAGCAAGTTGATAGAAAAGAATGAAAAAAGAAGAAGAAGAAGAAGAAGAAATTAGATAAATAAGGCATAATGTGGTTTGGTTTTTTCTATTTATTCATCGATCGCAAGAATTGCATTGCAAAAACGGCTTTTTATTGTTTTATTCTTATTTCAATGGTCGTTGTTGTTGTTGTTGTTTTTTTTGATTTGCAGATACGGTTCGATGCGTAAACGTGTCGCATGCCTAGGTAATATTCAATGCAATGCAGATTGATGCATCGTCATTTCAATTCAATTTGAATTGCATGCATTCTCATTATTTGCATCAATACACACAATGCAATAATTGTCAATGTATGATGCGAAAGATCAAGTTCCATTCGTGCAATTCATTTCTACTCCTCTCTCTCTCTCTCATCCTCCCTTCCTTTTTTACCAATTTTCTGTGAAAATGGTTTCAAGGTAAAAGAAGCAAATTGGCATCCAAGCAACCAATATCATTAGCCAATATCAAATTTATGATTGAATTAATTTTCGGCCCAATTTCCAAAAAAAAAAAAGGAAAAAAAAAAGATTTAAAACAGCAACATTACGCTTATCATTTCGCATATCAATTTATTGCCGACGATTAGTGTTGGCATTTTATTTGTTCCACTTTTGTTTTATTTTATTTTATTGTTTGCCATTCATTTAAATTGTGATTTTCGATTTGTCATTTATTTATAATGTGCTTTTGTTCTTGTGATCGTTTTCTTTTCTTTTCTTTTCTTTTGTTCAACGTTGTCACAAAACACGCACACACACACACATAAATCTCACATTTAAAATCAATTCAAATTTACTTTTATTTTTCACCATGAATATTTGCTTCTTTAGCTTTGGTAAAATACACACATTTCTACCGCATAAATTGTTACATTTACATTTTAAAATGTTGAATGTTTATATTTTGCGTCGAAATTTTTCTCACTATTTTTGTTTTCGCTTCGTCTTTTTCATATATTTCTTTCGTTTTATTTTTTTTTTTTTTTTCTTTTCAATTTGCGTTGCTTACTCGCATTTTCTGAAATTGTTTCGATGATTTAATTAAAACGTATATCTTTAAAGAGTGTAACAAAAGCGAAAATCGTATTTATTTATACTTGTTCAAAGAAAATTCGAACTTTTTTTTTTTATATTTTATTTTCGTTTCCACTAGGTCTATTTGTGGTAATCTATTTTGGAATCGATTGTATTTTTTTCTTTTTCTTTTCGATATTTTCTGTGTTTTATACATTAAAATAGCGTTTTTTTCTCTCTCTTTCTCTCTCTCTCTATCTTTTTCTCTATCTCTCTCTCTCTCTCTTTCTCTTCATTTCTTTCTTCGTTTATTCAATCAAATATTAATTTAAATTGATTGATTCGGTTCCGCGTGTTTCCATAGCGGCAAAAATGCATTTTGCGCAAACACTAAATTATGCACAATGAAAATATTGAAACAAATATTTAAATGAAATGGTTGAGTGTGACGGTGTCGGTGCTTGTAAATGTGTGATGTTGGTTTTATGTTTTAGTTTTCAATGATTTTACATTTTTTTTTTTTTTTTTTGTATTTTTTTCGTATTTTACATTGTTTTTATCAATTTGAATTTGCCTGGGGCGCGAATAAAAACATGCATTTTCCCAATTATTTCTTTATCGCACTTGCATATCCATTTCGATCGAATTTCCAATGCACCATGGTTCATTAGAAAAAAAATTTCTACCGATCGTTCATAGGTTTGAAATTCAATTCAATTCAATGTAGAAGAAAAAAAAAATACAATTTCAAAGAAAGAAATGATAATTTGTTTTTTTTTTTTTTTTTTTTTTTCAAATTCTGCATGCTGAAAATGCAAAACAATTTTCATTTGCTTCTTCAACTGATTATTAAATTCATTATTAACTAATATTTTGAGACAATGTTTCATTGAATTATTCAAACGACCGGCTTTTTGGTGTACAGTTTTGAAATGATTCGATGCACATTTTGAATTGGTGCAAATGATTTATGTAACAACATGTGCACTAGTTTTTTGCTAGTTTTTTTGTTTGCATTGAGTGCACTCATTCTTATTTTTGCCATCATATTCAACAGTTGGCTTAATCCTAACTTAAATGTATTCCTGTTACAAACATTGTCGCCCATTTTCGGCTCACCTGTGCAAATCGACCACAATCTAGCAGCTGAATAAAATACTGTTGCAATTTACGCTTGGTTTATGTTGGTTTTTTCTTTTCTTTTCATTTATTTCACACTGTTGCATGGGACTGTCTCTTTTTCTATGCTTTTTTTTTCTCTATCTCTTGTTCTGACATTGTCTCTCATTCTAGCCTCTATCGTGTTTCATATTTTGCTTCTGTCGCTTATTTTGGCTCTTGTGTTTAGTTCTTCTGGTTTAAGCCCGTTCACTCTGGCTCCTATTTTATTTTTTTCTCGCTTTAATGTATTCATGCACCGTTCGGCAATGATCATTTTCAGCAGGTGTGATTTTAGAAAAGTATTGCATGTTGTGCCGCAATGTGTCGCTCTACTCATCGCTTCATATTTATCAATTGTTATCCCTTGTGACACAATTTATCATGTTTTCAAGTTGGAAATTACAACAGACAACCGTTCTCTAATTGGCGTATTAATTATACACAATTGTGAACTAATGTGTCTTGATTGCCAGAATGATATTGCTATCATTACGACGATTTGATTTATTTTTTTTTTTTTTTTACTTTTTATTCTAATTAGATATGTTAAGTGTTGTCCGGTTTACGTAAATTCCGTTGCATTGACAGTGCATAAATGCATAACCAATGTAATGTATGTTTTGTGATGCGAATTACGTATTCCAATTTAAACCCGTTGCTTATGCCATTCCATATTCAGTTGACAAAACATTCTAAGCACAATCAAATGTTTTCAACACACTAAAGTGAGTTTTTTTTGTTTTCGTTTTGACAAAGAATATATTAGAATAATTGGTTCTCGATCGCCGAATTAAAAAAAAAAAGAGAAAGAAATGTTCACATCAATTATATCGAGATTTAAGTACAAGAAAGGAAAAAAATATACTTTAGTTGAAATTCCATTAGCCATTAAATAAAATGCTGAGATTCTGAGACAAAGTTTAATAGAGAGAAATAGACATACACAAAACACACACACACACACACACACACACACATACGAAGAGAGAAACGATTTTCTAACAGTTCATTTTCTTTCATTTCAAAACATTTTCAACACATTCGTGTTCATTTCTCTTCGTGTAGTTGAATGAGTCGATAAGCTAATCGTAAAAACGTTGGCCTAACACAAACAACAAATGTTCAGAAACGTGTTCTTTGCATCACGTTAATGTTGCTTCTGCTGTTGTTGTTGTTGCTGATGTTTTATTATTTATTTATTTTTTCGTGTTTTCGTTTCATTTCTTTTTCTGGTGCGCATGTTGCTCTGTATCAAATGTAAATTTTTGCGCAAAAGCGAAACATTTCTATGCTCGCTTTTCTTTCCATCATCTCACACCAATATAAACATAGCCACACACACACAGAGAAACAGACACACAGTGTATTTTATCTGAGAGACAAAAACTATCTTTTTTACCTTTTTCAATGATCGGCTTTTCCCGGCTCATATTCTTTTTATCGTGTTCAACATCAATAGTAAAAGACTATACTCTCAAAATCTGTGTTACAGTGTGGCTGGAGATTTTTCTTATTGTTGTTGCTGTTGTTGTTGTTTCATTTCTCTTCGAATGATTTTTTTTTTCTTCTTATTATTGTTGTCTGTTTGTACATTTGTGTAGACACATCGCTCGTGCTATGTATATCATTTCTATTGAGCAAAACAAAGCCACCGTTTCCGAGTGAGCATTTGCACTCGTTTTTTTTTTTTTTTGCTGTTGTGGTAGATAAGCGAGTTGCGCATTTCTTCGCTTGGTTTGCCTATGCCAGAAAGCCCAAATGATCAAAACTCTTACTCACGAACACAGGTGTGTGTGTGTTGTTATTTTCAATGTGTATCGGTCACCTCCGATGTGCGTATATGTGTACGAATCTCGTTTGTTTTATTTTTCTTTTTTTTTTTAATGTTTCGTCTCTTTTCTGTTGTTATTTTCTTGCCTATGCCAACCCGTATGAGCGTATGCATTTTCAATGGTTTGTTTTGCTTTGCCTGTGTGCGTTCATTCGTTTGCTTGCGAATATAGCGTTAACTTGAACCGCCAAACCGATATGGTCTATGAAAGCAGCGAATGGCTTGGAAAACCGTACACTGTCGATGAAATGTGCTCGAGTGATTGTGTTTGCCTCGAACGGATTTTCCATACCATCCAAACATTAACTAGTTGAATAATAGAGCTTGAGCATATCGGACGTATCATCATTTTCTAAGTTCATTTTGATGAGCTGTGCGTGTAACGAGAATTTTAACGCATTTTAAAATTATGTTTATTTGTGATTCCGGCAAATTTTAATTGAAATTTATTTGAATGAAAAAGAAAAATTCAATGACGACACATTTTTTCTCATTGAAACAAGACATTTTTAATATTGAAAAAAAAAAAAAAAAAAAAAAAACAGTTTGTCGATAGAAAAAAAAAAGTGTAAAATTCAATTTAAAGATCATTTTAATCAAAAATTTGTACTTTTTGATCGAATGTTCGTATTTTCTACATATTATCTTGCATTGTGATCATTTAATACATTGTGTGCTTGAAAACAAGAATTAAGAATCATGTTGTAATGCAATTTGTTGAGTAAGAGCGACAGGTTTTATAAGTAGCACCGTAATTTGACCATTTTCTATGCAATGCAATTCATATATGCCTGTGAATGAACCTAATGAAAAGAATTTTCAAAACACGATTGATAACAAATTGCATCGTTTATTCTATTCACACATATCACATAAGCTTCAAGTTTCTGTTGTACATTCTTTGTTGCAAAGGCAACGGAAAATCAATTCAAATAAAATTGAATTCACAAAAGAAATTTTTCATATATTTTCGAAACTGAACAAATGCATGGATATTGAATACTTGTAACTGGCAGCATAATAATTCTTGTCGATAAAATCAATCCAGTTTAGAATGTAAAGGAATTTTCATACATGGTGCATGAACGAAACCATTAGAACAAAGAAAAAAAAAAACAACCAATAAACGCAAATTAAATGCAATTTACCAAAATCGATCGATTTGTTTTAACGTTAATTATGTGCTTCTTTCTCATAATAGAAAATCGAAAAGTAAAAGAATAAAATAATGCGACGACTAAATGCAAACAAAGTGAACTAACAACACGAATAAAACGTTTTTGTTTTTTGTTCTTGTTCTCCAAGTGATTTATTCCAACCAAATTGAAGATATAGTTCGAGATTCATTTATAAACTATTGTGTATGAATGCGTTTGAACAGTTAGCTATTATTATTGAAGCTCAACCGGTGTTTAAGCGTATCACAACTTACGACTATTATGATGAATGGATTCGATACGGTGAACATTTGAGCAAATCGCACAAATATAAATGAAAAAAGAAAAACTTCGAACCAACTTAAAAGCGTGAGCGCAACAGCGCACAGAACTTGAAAGAAATTTTTATTCTTTTTTAGAATTTAATATTTCATTTTTGTTGTGTATAATAATTTCAATGGGAATGACTATGAAAGAAGATTTGTAAAAAATTGACGTGTGAAATTCCAAGAAAAAAAAAAAAAAGAAAAGAACAAAAACATTAAAAAAGAAGAAAAAGACAAACAAAAATAACCGCTATACATTTGCTTCACAGCCGATTTTGAAGAAAATCGATGATAGTGAATGAAGATTAAGTGTTGGGAATTCGATGGTTTTAATTCAATAGCGATAATTTGTGAGCGATCATACGAGTAGTGAAGAAGAAGAAGAAGAAAAAGAAGAAGGAAGAAGAAGTAGAAGAAAAATTATAAACAAAGATCACACCTGAACTGAAATTACTTTAATTACTATCAAATTTTATGTAACTAAATTGTAATCGGTAATGCGATGTTGTATTTGAACTGATGATGTGTGCTGTTGCTACGAATTTAATTGTTTGTTCGTGAATCGTTCGTAATGCAAATGTGTGTTGTTGAAAAGAGTTGGCTGATTTTAATGCAAATTTTAGTTTAATTTGAGTGAAAGTAAATCTTTAATACTGAAAGTTTTCAAACTCGAAAATCCATCAAATTAATTCTGAAAAAAAAAAAAACCCCAAGAAAATCAATGCAAAGTTCAACGAGAAGATTAACTTGAAAGAAAAGATAATTGCAAGTGTGAATCAATGTGTATGTGTGAATGAGTTTTGAAGACTCTCATTTTTTTTTGTCGGTCGTCTTTTTATCATTATCGTCGACAATTATTACACTACATTGAAAAGTGTAAATTATAAAGAAATAACTAATCGAAAAAAGAAAATAAAAAAAAAAAAAAAATGGTTAGCGGAGATATACAAAATTACAAATCAAATAAGGGCTATTATTCGGCGCCATCATCACATGCACCATCAAGTTTATCGTCAGCAAAACGATATGCGGGAAATGCGCTACGACCATGGCCACCAATGTATCGAACGCCAATGTCTCGACCACAAATGGCCACATATCAAGCGCTTAGCACAGCACCACCACCACCGCCACCAACAACAACAACAAAGCTCAATTATAATAATTTCAATGGAAATCATTATGGTTATAATAATAATTCAATTTATGGACGAGCAAATAAATTCAATTTTCATCAATTTAATATGGTTGCAGCGGCTGCAGCCGAATCAAAATATGCATCGGCCATGAATTTAGCAAATAAGAAAAATGCAAAAAATTATTATTGGATTTCACAGCCGTATTTAAAAAATACATTAGCAATGCCAATGCCATCGCCACCACCATCAAATGGTAGCAGTGGTTCATTTTATGGACGAACAACAGCCGATTATTCAAATAATGGCAATATGCTACTTATGCCACCACCGTCACAACAACAACAACAACAAGATAAAGAAAAGAATCGTTTTCGTAAATTACGAAATCCAACACAAACATCGCCTGTATTTCGATCATCATGTGCAACATGCATACGATCAAAATCCATGGAAGATGTACGCACCGAAATTGTTACCGATTGGCCAACATACAATAAAGAGAATTACAATGAATTCAAAAAGAATCGGCTTAACAATAATGGTGGTGCACTTGGAATGATGAAACACGGCGTTCGACGATCCATGGACAATTTACTCGAAGTTGAAGCACAAAATTTTGGCAAACGCTTTCAGGTTCGATGAAATGATCTCTTTTTTTTTCTATCTCTCTAAATATCCGATGCTCTTATTTAAATATCGCTGCTTTGTGTGTGTTTTTCTATTAAGAGAAAAATAAATAAATTTTTTTTTTTCTTTTTTGCGCTATATTGCTATCATTCATTCTCACCGTATAGTGTTTGTTTTGTCGCTGATTAATAATAAATCAATTCAGTAGGGAAATTTCCATAAATTAAGTCATAATAAAGAAGAGAGTGAAAAAAAAAAACACAAAAGAAAATGTTTGAAAACAAGCGCAAAACCAAGAGATAAATGTCTACACTGACAGCCCCGTCACATCATCGTCACACATATGGCAGATTGAATGAGTAGCAAGAAAATAAAATTAACAGCAAAACTACGGCAAACCGCATGAATAATCTCGCGGCGGGTGCTGTTATCTTGAAACTTTCACTTTAAAAATATGCATTGTAACATAATTTCTTGGGCTTCTTCATCATTCTCCTCTCTCTCTCTCTCTCTCTCTCTCTCTCTCTCTCTCTCTCTCTCTCTCTCTCTCTCTTTTTCTCTCTCTCTCTCTCTCTCTCTTTCTTTCTTTCTCCCTCCCTCCCATCTCGCGTCCCGTTCGCTACACAACCTAAAATCCAAAACCATTTGCTTTACTTTTACCACTATACATCAGTTGCAGTTCAAAGAGAAGAAATAAAGAGCAGATTGCATAAAGTTCAGAGAAGAAAGTTACCCAGGCGAAATGCGATGAAATTTTTTTTTTTCTTCTTTTAATCACAATCACGCCAATAAAATAGCGAAAATAATAACACGAAAGCAGAGATGAATGCGCACGTTAAGATCATTCGATTCAGATGTAATAATCCATGTAAGAAGTTCAAGAGAAAAAAAAAATGAATTAAGGGAGAGATGTAAATGCTAACAATAGTTAGTCCTACCCAAATTCAAAAGACTCTCAAAGTTCCAATGAATCTCATCTATATCAAATGCATGCGCTAACACGTACACACAAAATGAACATCATGCACAATTGCATAAAATTGCAATTGCATCGTATTGCAAAGAGAAAACTGCATTTTGCTGAATTAAGCAAAGAAAAAAAAAAAACAAAACAAAAACAATAAACTCGTTGTATCTTTAAACGTTTTCCAGTAATAGTTAATGCCCTTAATTCGTCAATTATTACAGCGATCCGATACACAGCATCGGTGGAAAGTTGAACAAAATTTCCATCATTTTCTATTTTGTATATATCTCTTGGCTAAAAATGTGCGTCTACATCAATTACAGCGAATTTTTTTATTGTTTGTGATTCGATTAAGGTGCTTCAACAATAAGAAACAGAGAAAACATTTTTTTTTTATCAACATTAAAATTCAATAAAAATGATCGATCCGAATTCCAATCTGTCCATCAATCAGACAAATGGCGTTTGTATCTTTAAGCCAAATAGAAATTCAACACACCATTATTGGTATTCAATTGATTCTATTGTTTGGTTGCAAAGAAATAAAAGAAGAAGAAGAAGAAGAAAATAAACACGACTCAAATTCAAATGGCTCTTTAGATCTTAGCCACATTCCATTTGATAAGAAAGAAAAGATTTGACAATGAAAGAGAAGAAAAGAAAGAAGTTTCACTTTTTTTTTCTCCTTCCGAATTGGCCGAACTTGGCAATTTATCTACTTTGAGCTATTGTTGTTGTTGCCATTTTAGATTTTTAATTTCATTTATTATTCATTTCATGGTGCCAAACATTTTGACTGTTTCATTCAAATCTCTGTTATTCATTAGATCAATATCACTTTGCGGTGGCAAATTCTGAGTCATTTTCAATTGCAATTAACATTTCAATAACCACAATGACCTCGTTTTAAAATTGTTCCAACCGTTCAAAATTTAGAAAAAAAAAGTTTTTTTTTTTTTTTTTTTTTTGCATTTTGACTGTAATATTCGGGTCCGATTCGGTTTCAATTTTTTCTTTGTTTTTCTCACTGCAATAAGATATTGAATAGAAACAAAAATGGGGGAATTTAAATGAAAAAATCGAGAATAAATTAAAAAAAATTGCGAAAAAATAGAAGAATTAGGAAGAAAAAAAAATGTCAATGATTGCATTCAAGAAAAACATTGAACCACAATTTCAATGCGATCTATTCTATCAAAGAAATAAAACACACAGAAATAATAATTTAACCTCGTGTCTCTTAGAAACTCTACGCGATCCCACTCAATAAAGAATTCGACAACAATGCATGTCCCCCGGATCGAAATGTTAAAAGAGAGAAGGCAATGCGAATGAAAAAAAAAAGAGAACGAAAATAAAATTAAAAAACTTAATTAAATCTTTGAATTGTTGAAGTGTATTTAACACGCAAACAAATTGTGTTAAATGGACTATATATTGTAAAAGTGAATGTCACATCATTTCACAATGCGTATCATTTTGACTCTCATTTCGTTTGTTTATCACTGATTTTCTTCACTATCGACGATTTGTGGTTTTTGTGTGTGCTTCGTGTTTAACTTCTCATTTTAGCTGACATTACATAAATGAGTTTTATTGATTTTGTCGCTTGATGTTACCTTCGATTTTCTATTCAAAAAATGCTTTTATTTTCGTTCATTTTCGTTCATTTGATGCTATTATTTTAATGGTTTTGAAACCATTGATGCATATGTGAAGTGTGAATGCACATGGCGATGGACTATTTTTATTTATATCGAATTAATGTCGTTTGTGGGACGTTTATGTATGTGTGTGTATGCATATCGTCACATATCATCAACATTGCCATTTTTTGTTTCTCCCTTTATTTCGTCAAAGCTTTTTATACAACCTTCCAATTGATCTGCTTTCGATATATTTCATTTACTTAATTGTCCATTATATTTGACACACACAATACACCATTATCATCTTAATTTCTTCATTAGCTTAAAGAGAAAGATGAAATACATCCGGTAAAGCAGCAATTGCTTTGGTACCGTTTTACAGCTTGCGGTCTCACTCTCGCTCCCCCTCTCCCTTTTCCTCTCTCTCTCTCTCACTCTCTCGCAATCTCTCTCTCTCTCTCTCTTTCTCTCTCTCTTTCTCTCTCTCTTCTCTCTCTCTCTCTCTTTCTCTCTCTCTCTTTCTCTCTCTCTCTTTCTCTCTCTCTTTTTCTCTCTCTCTCTCTCTCCCTCTCAATCTCTCTCTCTCTCTCTCTCTCTCAATCTCTCTCTTTCCCCCCGTGTAAATGTATTCGACATTTCTTAATACTGGTCATAAAATGATGTACATTATGATCCCACAAATTTAGATACACAATTCAGATTAAAACAATAAAAATTAATTTCTGCACAAGTTGGCTCTCAAGACCGGGATAAAATTCATATGTATGAAGCAGAACATTACCTTAGCAAATGCGCTTGTTATACATGTTACAATTCAATGCTTGATATTTTCTAAGAAATTTAAAGAGCGAAAAAAAAATTAACAACAAACAACATCATGAAGAATTCCCGCGAAATTTCAGTGAGTGTTGTTGTTCATGCGACTGTGTTAGAATGTTTAACTGAGAGTGACTAAGTGTGTGAGTTGTTTTTATATTAAATTCTTGTATTTTATACAAATGATTCATAGGAAGTGTATGGATATATTTGCAACAATAAAAGAAAAAGAAAAAAAAAAAACATCGAATCAAATGCGTTAACGGGCGGGCATGAGCAAGCTCGAAAATAAATTCATAACAAAGCATCATTAACCTGGAAATACTTATAGTATCTCATTACATTATTTGAGTATCGCTTTGACTTGACTGTTGTTACATATTTTTCGTTATTTTTCTCTTTTTTTTTCTTTGCGTTGGTCCACATTTAACATCTTTATTTTAAACATTGGTTTTTGTTGTTTTTCTCAATTCGTTTGGATAGCTACTCGACACTTTGCAGCACACAAACTAACTATTCCGCTAATCTGATGTGATGTGTAGAAAAAGTGTCGTTTTAGCGATCAAACGGATGTGCGAAAATGTGTTTGTTTTGTTTTGGATTGTTACATTTAAACCAAAAGACAAAGAAAAAAAAAAGAGGAAAAATAGTTAAGCATTTAGGAAGCTGACTACTTTTTCAAATTCGTGCACGCCAAACAATAATCAGCAAATATCTTCACGTTTGGTAAATTTGCAGTTATTTTTTTTTCCAATTCGACCGAAATGTCGAATTTTTGCGTACACGATGTGCACAATGCAAAACGAAAAAAAGGGGAAAAAGTATACACACCCGGCGTGAAACACAATTATATAAGACATGATCTGTCTCTTTCTTTCTCACTTCATGTGTGTGTGTATGTCTGATCGCAATAAGAATTGCATTGTTTATACACGCCATATGGTTTCGGTTCCTTCGTTTTACGGGTTTTCATTACACAGAACTCTAGAAATAAGCCATTTCGCAGTAAATCACTAAGACTTCGAATCGAACGAAAAAAAAAGTTATTCGCAGATCGATTGTGATATACGGCTTTTGACAGATCACTCAACCGGAAAATGGATTTTTTTTTTTTTGTTTTTTATTTTCTTTTCTCAATGCTGTTTTTTCTTCGGCTCAATGTGGGTTTATAAACTTTATCGTGCTATCCAAATCAAGATATAAATTTTCAATTACACAGACTAAAATATTGCATGCAATGAATAAAATGTAAAAAGTAAAATTTAACTTGTTTGGCGAATGAAGAAAAAAAAAAACAACTAATATTTGCCATTCGGCTACTCGACCATACGTCAATCTCATCATTCGGAAGTTCCAATAATTAGAAAACCCAGTAAACCAATGCGTTTTCTAACGGCAAATGAGAAATCCAACTGAAAACCTTTGTCAAAAATATCGCACAGAAATTGCTACCGAAAAAAAAAATGTAATGTGAAGTTCTTTGTCTCAAGTAGAAAAACACTTTAAGAGTTGGCGGGCATAATTTGATTTTCAGTAATTTGACCCCTTTGGATATGTATTTAATGAAGAAAATATCATTTGATGCTATTAAATTAAGTACAAATTCATAAATTATGAATCATAATAACAAACTCAAAATTGCTAGTTATTTCTTCAGATTCGTTTACATCAAATTTCAACAAATATACATTTTTCTCTTTGATTTTTGTGATACTCATTCGGTAATTTGTATGCCTTCGTGAGCTGTCATTTGAATGTAATTATTGTTATAAAGACAACATTATTTCGTCATTAAAACTACACTAAATTATAAATTGCACTACATGTACCGTGAGCTAAGAAACTACCGCGTAAATTTCTGTTAACAGCATTACAAATGGTGGAAAAAGCGAAAAAAAAAAAAGAAAAATTACAAAGTGAGAGCAAGAAAAAAAGAGAGAGAAAAAAAAGAAAATCAAAACAAGAGAGAAAAAAAAAAACAAAACAACAACGACAAAACAAAAATAGTATTAACGAAAAGAACCGTTTTTCCTCTATTCTGACCAGTGAGTGTTGAAAGAATTTCAAGTAAGGAAACAAAAACAGAAATTCAATGCCATACACAGTAAAAATATGAATTATTATTGCAATTAGAAAGCGTCAAATGAGTTTTTTTTTTTCTCCCTCTCTCTCTCTCTCTTTACCTTTCTACCTTTCTCTTGTTTTTCTTGGTTTTAATTCTTTTGCCATTATTTCTAAGATTTTTTACTCATATTACTGTGATACGGTATCAAATTTTTACAATTGCGCGACAGCATTAAAGTTAATCACCAAAACTAAGACAAAAAAAAAAAAATCTCGGGGAAAAGAAGAAAATTCGGCTACAATCCTCATTTGTCGATTTCAGACTGATACAATAGACAGGAAGATTTTGTAGCAAATTGCAAGTTGGAAATAAAATAATCATTTGATTGCTGTTTAATTGAACTGATGCTCCAAATGATACACGTATTGGTATTTCCGAACAAACGAAATACCAACAATTGAACTAGTTTTCAACAGTTGATATCTTTTTTTTTCTTTCTTCTTTCATTGAACTATATTTATATACATTTTCTAAAACATTGCATCGAATTTTAAAACCAGTTTTATTCGATTTATTCGGTCAAAATATTTCTATTTGTCCGTTAGTATTTTGATATTTGTGGAAAATTTATTGTTGCAATCGATAAAATGATATCTAAAACGGTAGATATGATGCAAATAGTAAAATGTTTATGACTTTTGATTTAATGTTTCGAACTTTTTGATTGGATCCATCTTCAGTTTCCTGATAATATGCTAAAATATCCATTTGATCGTGAGACTCAGACTCAATCACAAATAAAGACTCTCGATGTTTTAGTAAATGAAGTAAAAAGAAAACTTATTTTATCAATCCAAGAGCGAAGAAGAAGAAAAAGAAAAAAAAAATGCAGAAAAAGCGGAAATAACCAATAAACATTTTCCATGATCAGTTGATTCGCGCATTTTTTTTTCTCTTGAGAAATGCGGTGAATTGGAAACGACGCGTGTAGTTAAAAATTGTATGTAAAATTGATAAATTCAAATCTCGATTTCGAACCATTTCACCGTTGAGCCAAAAATAAATGGATGATTTGCCATTTCTCTTTTTCTCGCTCTCACACTCTCTTTTTCTCTACTATCTCTCTCTGTTCGTCTCTCTTTCTTTCTTCTTTTTATCTCTCTCTTTCTCTCTTCTTCTGTCTCCTCTCTGTCTCTCTTCTTTCTCTTTGTATTTCTCTCTGTTCTTCTCAATTTCTTTAAAAATTCGCCTTACAGCTCAACACTTATCTTTCAATCGTTTTTTTTTTGTTTGGCAAAAGCTTTTAATTCGCTTTTCACTTCATGAAACGGTAATATTTCCAATATTGACCACCATCTGGTTGGCGAATATCCATATGTTCAATGGAGTCGTGAATTGTCAGATTGAATAATACAAATGATATATTTTATAGACACATCGGAAATATATTGCAAATTATATGTGTCTGTGTGTGAGATTCACATAGTTCGGATCGCAAAAAAAAGAGAGAGAGAGAAAAAAAACACCAATAAAAATGCGAAATAAAATAAACATATGGCCGATAATGATCAAAAAATTGCATTTTAAAAAGTGATCGACACACTGTAAAAGTGAGAATGTCGTTAATTTTCACTTATAACGAATTTTACATGGAATCGTGTATGCGTGGCCGTCAATAAAATGTAATTAATTGAGACTCTTAATTTTGTGAGAAAAATAAAAATTGTGAAACTAAATTTGGACGATCGTTGTTTCGATTTTGATTCCTACTCGTCGTGCACTTGTGCGATTCCAATGAAATGGCAATTGTTATGCGATTAATCAGCACTTGAAATGTTGTATTCAATTTTTGAAGTGGCGCTAATCTCAAATAATGCCTTCATAAACAGCCAAGATCAGCTAAAGAAAATCGGTCTGATTTTGGTTTGAAAAGTGTTTATTCATGCCATTCACTGCGCGGTGTGTACACACTGGTCACAATTCATGAAATTGAATATTTTTGTTTTCAATCCATCAATTCTTTATGCGCATATTTCTTACTTATTTTTCCTTCTTACTTTTGAAACATTTGGGACATGAATCATCATAACTATTCGTTTTCATTTAAACGGAAATGTTTCTCTATTTAGACCTCCCCCCTCCCCCCTCCAACTACACACACACATTTAAGTTTTATCCGAAGAATCCAAATAGAGAGAGACCAGCGTAAAATTAAAAGTAAATTCCAAAATTTACGCTTGCGTAAATGTAATAGCATTAGATTCTTGTGAAAAATAACAATAATTTTTCTTTTCACTTTGCCAAGCGAAATTTGCGAATTTAATTTCAGAATACTTTGAATAGAAATTTGCGTGAAATTTTCGCTTTTATTGCAATTTTGTACAATTATGAATGAGAAAATACGTAAACATTTGACATTTCATACTTATTACTATAGTTAGTTTACTTTGAGGTTTTTGTATGCTAAACGGAACAAAAAAAAAAAAAACAAAAAAAAAAAAAAACGAAAAAAAGAAAAAAAAATTGGCAAATCGAAAATAAAAAATGCAAACGGTTTTCAGACGCCGAACAAAATTGTTTTACTTGTTTTTCACATGTAAATACTCTTTGTGTATGCGTGTGCATGATTCATTTCTATCAAACAAATAACAAAATAACTCTACAGAGTAGCAACTATTGGAGAGAAGAATTTCTTTTGTTTGCCATTGATGCACATATAAAAGCATTGTATGAACATAAAAAACAAGCAATGATGACTATTTTATAGTTTGCAAAAAACATTTTTTGTAATTTAAATTAATGACAAATTTTTTTTATTCTTTTTTTTTTGTTCCATTTCTATTATCATTTTTAGATTCATCATCAAAATGATCCGAGTCGACCACGTTTTGTTGCTGTCACAACATTGGAAGATGTGCAAGCGGTTCGTTGTGCTGAATTCCATCCAAATGGACGTGTCTATTCAGTTGGTTCGAATTCAAAAACATTCCGGATATGTGAATATCCATCACTTTCAGAAATCAGGTAAAATACATTGACAATTGAATTTCATCACGTGTGAAATAGGCAATCATAAAAAAAAAACTTCATGATTATTATTTGTCTGCGGGGGAAAAAATAAATGTATAAGAAGATAACCTAAGAGAGTATTTAAAACCCCGGGTTCAACATCAGGAAGATTTAACCTAATTCTCTCTACAAATCAAATGGTCAACATAATACAAATTTGATTGATCATGTAACAATCACCATTAATTGCACTCAATAGAAATTCCAATGGGTCATTTCAGAATTTCACATAATTTTTCTAGTGCAAAGCAATAATAAACCTGAAGTCTATGAAAGAAGGTGTTATAATAAGCCGAGGCATCCGTAATACTGTCTGAGCATTAGCATTAGAATAGATATGAACTGAAATGAATGAAATAGAAAAATGAATACTTTTTTTTATTTTTTTTTTTATAACGATCAATAATGCGTGATCACATAAATTAGCATGTATGTGAGCAGCTGGTGGGATCAGTTGGCAGTAACTCTCTTTTCAACAAGAAATATCGATATATGAAAGAATATTATGAAAATATGTATACAAAAATAAATCCAAATGAAATGTGCTATAACCATTCAAGTTTTGTTCACGCATGAAATGATCTAATTTAATTGGCTTCCAAGAATCAAGTGATATAAAAATATGCGCATACAACGGTGTACTAAACTTCATTTCTTGAAACGATTGTGTATGACGATAAGCTTGAAATTCTCATTAGTCATGTCCAGTTGAATGTAACAATTTTTTTTAGTTGCACACACATTTACACAAACGTTACAATGCGACATAACGCTATGCTAGGGGCTTTTATGTCAAAAATATATTCACGTATATTGCATATATATTGCGTATAATGCGCTATGCTCGCATATTTTTCGACTCGCGAATTATTGTGCGTATAAGTCCGAATATAATGCATATAAATGCGTATAAATTCGTATAAGTGTATCTCCAAATGTTGAAAATGGCGTCCATATGCTCATTCAAAATCCGATCGGCAAAACTAAAAGTAAACAAACGAACCATCAAATTTACTTTTTTTCTTCAGTTGATTTACCGAATTTACTTTTCATTCAACAATTTCAATAATAAATTCCATACAAAATCAACTATTCATTGGAGATTGAACATTTATTATTATTTTTAAAATAAAACTCAAATCTAATCAATATGTTTTGGTTGTAAATTTTTTTTCGTACATATTATAATAAATTGAAAAAAATATGATTTTACGAAAAAAAAAAAAATTGCCCAATGTGAGAATCGAACCTTTATATATCTGATTAAGAGACTGACACGCTGTCTTCTGCGCTATAAATGCTTTAAAGAATGCAATGATCCCGGCAATGTTATGTTACATTTTTTTACTATTGACATTCAGATCACATCAAAACTATTGTCATTTATATTTTTTTTTTTTTTCAATAATTATAATACAAAAAATGTACAATCAAAACATATTGATTAGAATTGAGTTTTAAAAATAGTATTAAATTTTTAATGCATATTCGATAATTTCCGACTTTATCGAAGAAAAACGTTTATTTTATAATTCGTTCAGTTACACAATTTAGTTTTTGTTCAGCCGATACGATTTTGATTGTGTTGACAAACATATTTGTACATTATGTACATTTATCACAGCAACTCTACGAATATTTCAGTTAAACGCGTATAAATTGACTATATTTACGATATTTCACTTCAACGTGTATACACTTTGTATAAACTGCGTATATTTCATATTTTCGTATACATAAAAGCCCCTAGACGCTATGGTTGTACTTTCAACGATATGGATTTGCCACAACAAAGTTGTTAAAATGTTTATACTCAAAACGTTTACTCTTTTGAATAAGTTTTTTTTTTATGAAAATAAATCGCAGTTTAACAAAATGACCAGAACAAATTGAACGATTGGATCAAAGAAAATTGATCGACACGTGCTCAAAGATCATATTATTCATGATCACATTCTTCAATTTCAACGATTACTGTTTCGATTCTTGATTTTCATTGAAAGTCTTAAATGAATAAATTCTTGACACTTTTTTTTCGTTTCTCCATTTTAGGCAGTTTTTTTGTTCTTTCGAATTGATGCTCAGTTGACCGTACTTTGTCATAGTTTATTCACACGGTCATATGAAAATCGAAGAACAAAAAAATTATCGACAAATCAACGACATTCAAGAATTCTTTTTCCATGCGTAAATTCTGTTTATTGTGAAAATTAATATTATTTCGTTCTTTTATTTCAAAAAAAAAAAAAAAAAAAAAAAAAAAAACCGAGAGATAAACGATTGAACAAAAATCGAGGCCAAAGATTTAGCTGATAACGGTATTAAATGTAGAAAAATAGTTTGTATTTCTCTCATTTTTCGTATTTTCAGTTTGATGAACTCGTTTATTACTTCATATTTTTAATCTATATATTTATGATGTTTTGGCATTATTTCGGTGGCAAAATTCTACCTTCAAGAATCTTTAGTTTTATTTACTGACCCAATTTTAAAACGCTTTGCTCATTTACTACAACATTTCAAATGGTGTTTGACAAGTGCCTTACAAGAGAACTTCAAACTACCAACGCGTGAAATGTGTGTGTGTGTGTTATTTCTTAAAATTTAATTAAATTCAGTATTGTTTTGAATCGAGGCATCAATTGAACTGGAGAAATAAATGTTGCTAAATTATCTATGGGCCCATTCAATCAATGTTTGCCACATACACAAAATCACAAACACATTTTGCAATTTCATCGAAATTAATTGTTTTAGCATCTCTGCAATTCATACATCAGCTGTTAATACACATCAGATCAAATTCACACTTTACATGCTCCTTAATAAGTTACACGTAATGTGAGTGTTAATTATATCATTTTCCGACTTAATTTCTTGTGTGTGCATCGTTCATAGCTCACGCAATCTCACCAGTTAAATCTATATATATGCAGACAATACTACATAACAACCAGTTCAAAGACATACCAATTGTTTTTGATTTCCAGTTTTCTAAACAATGGAAAAACCACAAAACATTGTCGATAGTTAATTAACCCGCGTACAACATTCTTTGTTTTTTTTCTCCGTTTTGGATTTAATTTTTCTTCGAACTCTTCAGTCCGAATTTTCTAATTTTTTTTCATTCACACGAAATTTGTCAATTCATGACACAGTTGACAAATTAAAACACATCCGAAAACCTCATACCACAGTCGAGTTTGTAAGAAATTCACTGCCATTTATGCCATCTATACGAGTACGATATGAACTTGGCTGAATATCAAACGATATTGTGAAAGCACATGTTGTGAACTTTCATAGATGTGCTTTCATATTCAATCTATCTACAAAGTTTTTATACCCGTGTAGGTGGCATCAATGTAATGAAATGAAAGCTCTTCAATAGAACAACATACATAGAACTCGACTCTGCTCATACTCACATATCATTTTCTAATTACAATTTTTACATATTTTTATCTTTTTTTTTTTCTGATTTACATTTCTTTTCATGTTCTTCCCACTAATTATTGCAAAACTAATTTTCGCTACGACACGATTCAATTTAATCATGAAAAATGTTGGACTTGGGGAAAAACAATTGAAAAAAAAAATTGGAAAAATTTTTCTACAAATTGGGAAAAATGGAAAAAAATGAAAAAATGTTGGACAAATTTGAAAAAAACAAATTTGAAAAAATTTGAAAAAAACAAATTTGAAAAAATTTGAAAAAAACAAATTTGAAAAAATTTGAAAAAAAACAAATTTGGAAAAATGTGAAAAAAACAAATTTGGAAAAATTTGAAAAAAACAAATGTGAAAAAAACAAATTTGAAAAAAACAAATTTGGAAAAATTTGAAAAAAATGTTCCAACAAAATTTCGAAATTCCAAAAAACCACATTTTAGTATGCTGGATTCACTGAGGTTAGTCTAATTCAAGTGTATTCGAAATAACTTCCATACTCAATTGCTGCATACATCAATTTCATTGTCAGTTTATGTTCTGCCTCTCATTTATTTTACATAAAAATTCAAATTGCATGATTATTTTGATCAAATTCAATGATAGCTATTCTATTATGTCAGTCAAAACAAAATTGTTTCATGATAAAAAAAAATGAACATTTTGAATTGAAAAAAATTGATCAGATAATACACATCAAAATTTGCATCTGGTATTTGGTATTATTATTTGGTATTTGGTAAATTCAAATCAATTCCAAATTGGCTCAAATTGTATATTGTTGTATTTGCTGTGTGTTTATTTAAATTCTTCAGTATTAATCGCAATGGCACAGTTTTATTTGCACTTAAAATCATAATCTCTAAACCATCAACAGAAAAAAAAGCAACAAACAACAACAACAAACATTTGTGCATGAATTGAATGCAAAGCAATCATTATGATTACTATCATTTTTCTTCCGTGAATCATCCATCAATATAGATCATCATGTAAATTATTAAATAATTTAAATTTCCGCATCATTTCATCGAAGCTTGAAAAAAAAATTGTGAATGTTTTGACGTTGAAATGTGGTCTCACTTTGTCATTCATATTTTATATGATTGATTAATTGTATTGCATCATTATCAATAGAAATATGTTTCTGCAAATATTTGAAAATAAAAAAATGAACGAGGATAATATTCATAAATTTTAAATGGAACAAAAGATTTATGAGAACAAGTTGTCGTCAATGACAGCATGTTTTTTTTTCATTCATCAAACAATATCGAATTCAATAGGGTATATTTCAATGCCTATTGGCCATTCAATGCCTATTGGCTTTTGATCATCAAAAACCATTTAAAATTGTGAAGAAAAATCCCGTTTTTTTTTATAATCATGAAATTTATAGCATCACCTTTATGTAATGCAAAGAAATGTCACGATTTCATTCATAAAAAACAGGAAAAAAACAAAACAAAAAAAAACCCGCGGAATTTAATTTTTCTTTTGAAAATATTAACACATTTTTTTCAATACTGTATTCACAGAGAGGAGCATACAACGTATCAACCGACTGTGCTTTTTAAACGAACAAAACATCATAAGGGCTCAATTTATTGCATGGCATGGTCACCACAGGGTGATTTAGTTGCAACTGGTTCAAATGATAAAACGGTTAAATTGATGCGTTACAATGAAGTACAAAAGCAATTGGAAGGCAAAGAAATTGAATTAACAATGCACGATGGTACCGTTCGTGATTTATGTTTCCTTGAGGATAGCACAAATAAAACCAGTTTATTGATTAGCGGTGGTGCCGGTGATTGTAAAATTTATGTTACAGATTGTGCTACATCAACACCATTTCAAGCACTTAGCGGTCATGGCGGTCATATACTTACATTGTTTAATTGGGGTGGTGCTATGTTTGTGTCTGGTTCACAGGTTTGTGCAAATGAATTAGTTTTTTTTTTTTTTCGTTGTGTTCTCATTTTAATCAATCTTTATTCACATTTTTCAGGATAAAACTGTTCGTTTTTGGGATCTGAGAACTCGTGGTTGTGTTAATACAGTAACTCCAGCAACAGTACCTGGTTCGCGTCAGGGTTCACCTGTAACCAGCGTCTGTGTTGATCCATCTGGACGTTTACTCGTTTCTGGACATGAAGATAGTTCTTGTGTCTTGTATGATATTCGCGGAAATCGACCAATTCAATGCTTTAAACCCCATTCATCTGATATTCGGTAAAATTATATAATTCATTAATGAAGAAAAAAAATTGTTTTCGAAATGAAGAAAAATGTTTTTCGAAAAAAAGAAAAATATTTTTCGAAAAATAGAAAAATGTAAAAAAAACAATAAAAGTAAACAATTTCATGTTATTTTTTTTTATCATTTCAGATCGATACGCTTTTCACCATCAGCATATTATTTACTCACTGGTGGATATGACAATAAGTTAGTGTTGACCGATTTGCAGGGCGATTTAACAATGCCATTGCCATCAGTTGTTGTGGCTCAGCATACAGACAAAGTGATATCGGGACGTTGGCATCCAACTGATTTTTCATTTTTATCAACATCAGCTGATAAAACGGCCACACTATGGGCCCTTCCACCAATCTAATTTTGATCAATATTATACGATCACTATCTATCTCTCTATTTTATATTGTTTGTTTTTCTTCTATCGCATAAAAAAAAAATTTTGTTTTTGTTCTATCTTTTAACTACTTTTTTTTAAATTTTAAATTCTATTAGCCAAGGAAAATTAGCTTAGAACTGTTTTCCTTATTTACTTTGCCTTTATTTACATAACACAAACAAATGAAATTGTAACGAACAACATTAGTATGAAATTATTTAACGATAGGCTTAGTTGATAGGACAGAGAACAGTGAGAAAAATGAGATATTTGAACAAATTTCAAATAGAGTCGTTGTTGATTAAGAACAAAGATTGGGGACATTTTGTAAGGTGAAATGAATTGTTTAGCCGATTAATTTTATGCTTATTATGTTTCAAAATGCACGTCTGTTTGTATTATCGTGTTTTTTTGAGATAAAACAGAGAAGAAAAAAAAATTGTATCCGTATTAAGTTTATTTTTTTTCTCTCTCTCTCTTTTTTTTTCATTTTGTAGTTATTTTAATTATTACTAACGTTTTTTTTTTTGACTAATTTATTGAAAAATTTACTTTTTTTTTTTTTGTGCATGTAAATAAAAGCTAAAGCATTATAATTTTTGACGATACACAAATTGCTTTAAATCAATCACAATATATAACTTGATCATAACAAATGAACATTTAATCATTTATTTTAACTTGTAAGCAATGCGAACATGGGTAAATCTCACTTCTCAATACGCAAAAATATTTCAAACAAAAAAATTCTCTTTTTTTTCATGACGATGATAAAGAAAAACATTGGCAAAAATGCAGAAAAGAAAAGAAAAATTTTGAACAAAAAATTCCTAGATGGCAAGATCACATAATGTTGTTTCTCTTTGATTCAAATTGTGAAAGAGATGAAGAGAGGAGGGAAAAAAAAAAGAAAAAAAAGAAAATTATTCCATTCATATACCTAGACATGAATCTATTGTTAGAAATTAAGCTATAATCCATAAGATGAAATGAGAAAATATGTTATTTTATATATTGAAAATGATGGAAACATTTTGAAGCAAAAAAAAAAAACAAAAAAAAGAAAGAAAAAAAATTACAACAACAAACATAAAAATATTTCTTTGTAGACCGAAAGCGAATTCAATCCACAGCAATTCAATCAAAAGTTTTATCTGTAAACAAGAAGAAGAAGAAGAAGACGAAGAAGAGTCAATGACATTTCTTTCTATCTATCTATTGCCATTCTAACGTAGATTTTTTGATGATTACAAACAGACGATTGTAATCACATGAATGAGAATCCATGAATAGGCACAATGATTCAAAAGATGGCTGTAGATTTGCTATATAATTCAATGAACTTCAATGAATTTTTCTAATAAATTCCAATGAATTTCAATGAATTGTAGAAAGTGGAGAAAAAAAAAATTAAACACAAATCGCTAAAAATAAAAGTGTTTTGAATCAGTTTTTTGTCTCTTTGTATGAAAATTTGTATTAAAAAAATCCAGAAGAATATTTTATCAAAAAAAAATTTTTTTTTTTTTGTCAAAATGTTTCAACAGTTGATATTGTGTCAATAATTCTTATATTTTCAATAATGAAAATCGCCTTTTTGATGGAAAAACAAATATTTTTTTCCGTTTGTCATAAATTACTTTTATTTTTATCGATTTATCACTGAAAAGAAATAAAAAAATGAAGAAAAAAAAAATGATATAAAAGAGGAAAAAAGTGAATAAAAAGGAAGAAAAATAAAGAGAAGAAATGTGAGGAGCAAAGAAAAAGAACAAATATAAACGAAAATGTGCATTGTTGTGCAAAATAAATATGCACAACTCTGCGACAATTTCGATAAATAAAAAAAAAAAAAAGTTCAATAATTCCTTAAAACCGATAAAAATGACGTAGAAAAAACAAATTATCAATTGCCTTTTACCAGATAAAAAAAAACAATGATACTGAACATTGTTTCGATAATATTTTGACATAATTTAGTTCCCAGTGTGTTTAGTTAATTAAATTAACCTAATTTTCGACCCCCAAAAAAAGAGGAAAAAAAAATCTTTGCAATTTTTGTTTGAATTGAAGTGACATCCTTAGTTTTGAACAATTAAAATAAAAACAGAAGAAAATTCGATGAAAAAAAAAGAACAAACAAATCAACCACATTAATGATATTAACATTTTATTGAACAACTAAAATAGAGCATACAAAATTCACAGACAAAAAAAAAAGCAAATTAACGTTTATTATGTAAACATTATTTAATAAAAGTAAACCATAAAAAAATCTATTTGTGGACATTTTCAATTTGTGTATGACTTGAATTGAAATGCAGTATTATTGCCTAATTTTGGGCGTAAAATTTAACCGTTATCAATGGAATAAATTCGTTTGGAATTGTGTCCAGTGAGGTAACAAAAGTGCAGATACGAATGAAACAAGTACAGAGAACAACACCACGAGAGCCATGCAAAAGAGAAAAAAAAAAGAATGAAAGAAAGAAAGAAAGAAAAATGAAACGAGATTTTTGGCTTCGATGCTGAACGCACAGGCAAGCACATGTACGAATGAACGATAAAACGACAGATGTTGATTTTCTTCTTCTCCTTCGCATCAATTCGAATTGAAATTTATCTCACATAGGCCAAATGCACTTAACACACAAAAAATGTCGTATCAAGTTCATGTTTACAACTGGTTACGAAATATTATGAGTCAGTCGGTAACGCGCACAGATATCGATACCAACACTAACACTGACACCGACACCGATACCAACACCGACACCAACACCGACACCAACACCAATACACACTAATATAAATACGCATACACAGGCAAACGCATTTTGTCGCACCAAATATGCAAAATAAAGAAAAAGAAAAAAAATTAAGACAAAAACCAGATGAAAGCGAAACGACAACGCCAGAATAGACGAATAATGAAATAAAATAAAATGAAAAAAAAAAAATCACAAAAATTTAAATATGCAACGCATGCGTTTATTGTGTAAGTATAAATGCCGCTTGAAAAATTCTAAATGACAGCGAGCAAAAGAGAGAATGAATATAACAGACCACAACGAAGAATTGTGATCAAGAATATACATTTCGATCGATTATGCTCAAAGCATATGGAAATAAATGTTTGCCTTGTATGTATCTTATATGCGACCAGTTTATTTGTCTTTTATTTATAGAATTACTTTGTGAAATTTACGTGTAGACATGAAATTTATTTGTGATTATTACTACTTCAAACTGATATTTACTAACTGATCCCGTTTACTGAATAAACGTAGCAACATAAATCACCAAATGATTTATACCATTTTCAACAAGTCGGACGAAGTAAGTAAATCAATAAAACGCTTTATTGCAACTATTTAAGCACACACACTTGGAGACACACTTGAAAATTGCCAATAAATTTCGTACCGATTATTTTGTAATATATATTTCATGCATATTATCTGCGTAATATATTACATGTACTTGATTTCAATGTTAACTCTCATGCAGTTCATTTCTATTTAAAAACATCAACAAAACTCTTTGCGTTTGTCTAATATGTATTTCGTTTTCCTCTCGTTCATTCAGCATGAATAAATACAAATATGATAAATTCATCAAACGATTCGGATAAACCGAGAAAAATTATCCATTCAACTGATAAATACTGCTCTGAATGCTGTCAAATGAAACATTTTCAGTTGCTATAGTATCATAAAAGCAACAGCGAATACAATTCAAATCTTGCTGTCATTTGATTTAACTTGGCTTCAAATTTTATTTGGATAATTATTCGGAATTTTTTTTTTTTTTTTTTTTGTAAACTGAGCACTTTTCGCTGACTGTGAGAGACAAATTGAAAGAGAATACGAGAAGAAGAGAGAGAATGAGAGAGAAAGAAGAGAGAGAGAGAGAGAGAGAGAGAGAGAGAGAAAGACAATTAAAGAGGAAATGAGAAACAAGAAAAGAGAAAGAAAGAAGCAGAAGGAGAAGAGAAAGAGAGAGAAAAATAGATAGAAAAAAGAAGTGAATGAAGTACCAAGAATGAAAGGCCCGAGAATGAATGTGAGTGTTTGCGAAAGAACATTTTATGTCAATGTGTATGTTCTTGCAATAGTGTGTTTTTCTCTCTTTTTCTCTCTTATATTCATATTACTCTTTGACTGTGTCTTTTAACATATGGTTAGTTAGGCAATAATTCTTGTTACTCATACTTTGTACAGTGTGAGTAAGAGACAAAAACAGAAAATAAACAAACAGCAACAACAAAATGAAAGAGTATAATGTGTATTTTACAGGCGTTTGTTCATCGGCCACTGTGGCTATCACAGTTTCGCCTTTTGCACACAATTTTCATTCGTTGACTTTGTAATGTGCACAAAAGCCGTACGTTCTTTGATTTTTTTTCTATTTTTTTTTTTTTTTTGTTTCATTGCTTCTGCTGTTGTTTTTAAAGCCAATCAATGATTTGAGCGTTATAAACAATAGACATAGAATGTGAAAGCCATAAGACAAAAACGGTCCAGCTCAAACAGCTCGCGCACACACAATTTTCTTTAAATGATTTTTGTGCTGTTGATGTTGTCGTCGTCGTTGTTGTTGTTGTTTCATCCTTTCTCTTGCTCTTTCTCTCGCTCTCTATATCTCATCGCCAGTTTGTTCTCTGTTTAAATGAGTTTTTGTTTTGTATCGTGTTTTTTTTTTCATTCTGTGTTCCTTTACATTTTTGTTTCTCAATAAAAATAACAAAACAATTATTTATGTCTCGCGCGCGACTCAGTTTGTTGTGAGTGCTCGACGAAGTCACAGTTATGAACATAAATTGAATTGTGATAATGCCATATTATACAAACTGATCAGTTTTATCTTTAAATTTGTCGTGTTTTTTTTTTTTGTTATTGTTATTATTATTATTGTTGTTGCTCGTTGCTCTGTTTGTTGTCGTTTAGTGCATTTGCATTTTTTTGTTATAAAAATGTGAATTCTTGAGTTAATTTTGAGCTGTGTTATTCTAAAAGGAATTCGGTAAATATGTTTTTTGTTTTGTTTTGATTTTTTTTTTTTTTTTTTTTTTATTGAAAACCGAATCAACCGAGTGTGATTGTATTATTTTCCGCATATGAATACTGATTACGACCATAGGTTAAATCTCTCAAATAGTCTGTGCTATTGAATTAATGAAAAATACCGAGGAGTTTAATGCTAAACAGAGGAGTTTAATGCTGAACAAAAATGTTACAATATTAATATACTGAATAACAATTATTTATCCATACAAACAATTTTCGACTGAATTTCAATTGAAAAAAAAAAAAAAATAATTTTAACGAAACATTCACGAGTCTTCTTTCATATCAATCCAACGAAGTACGTACGAAATATGACGATGCATGAATTCGTATGTTGAACGGTTATGGAGAGAAAAAAAAAAAGCATGGATAAAAGATTGACATAAATAAAAATTAAATTGTAAATAAATATCGGGGCTGAAATGCCGACATTCGAGTGTGTGTTGGTGTATTGGCAAATATAAATGTGTTCGGATGATTAGTGTTTTTTTTTTTAAATATTTTTGCCATCGCAACAAATACCAAACAAATGAAAACATTTCACACAGCACTACAGGCATACTTGCAAAGTTACAACCGCAACATTTATTGTTGGTAAGAAATATTGTTTCTTTTGCTTTTTGATTCTTCTTGTCGTTTATTTTTTTTTTTTTTTTCATTTTTTAATCGGTTGTGAATAGCAAAATTGAAAAAAAATTCCATCTCTATTTCATTGTATTGTACTTCATCTCTCGAGCACGTGTTTATCATTTATTACTAAACATGTGTGTTATTCACATATATTCTTTTTATTCAGTTTTTTGTTGTTGTTTTTATTATCCAAAAAAAAAAAAAATGGGTTTGTGCAGTGCCCGTCTGCCCGTCAATCAATATGGTTTTTTTTTTTGTTCATATCAACTCAGTTGGTTAAATTGCATAACATGCACAAACAATAATTCATCGACTTTTCAACTGTTTTTGTGCAGTGTACAAATGTTCTGATTCTGAGAATTTTGAGTTCATTTGAAAGTCTTTATTGGATTATTTATAGCGATAAATATAATGAATTATTTAGAATTTTCACATTTGTGATGCCATTTTATCAAAATCAATTTTGATGTGTTTTTTTCAATTGATTAATATGGTTCATTTCCCCCTTTTCGCTGACCCTAGCTCCGATCTCTTTCAAAATTCTTTCTATACATTCTTTCAAAGTGCCAAATTCGACCGTGAATATTTCCGTAGTTCGCTGCTCGAATACTATAATTTTAATTGAAAAGATATTATCATTTCAATAGAAGAGTTATCATTTCAATAAAAAAGTTAATGAATTTTGCCGCAATATGTTGTAAGAAAATCGAAAATTACAGAAGAACACTCATAACCACTGCGACACATAACAATTGCTTTTTTTTTTTTTGTTTTGTTCGAATTCATTCTGATTCCGTAGAATACATAATAAAATAGAATGATTATGTAATCAAAATGTGGCGAATGACTAATGGAATTGTGATCAATAGCATTTGTTGTTGTTTTTTTTTATATGAAAGTTACTGTTGTTCTTTCTTGTTGCTGTGAAGAAAAAGAAAAAGAAAAAAAAAACGATGAGAATTCAACAATTCATCTTAATGCGGATGAAATGCCAGTTCACACACACTTTACTTCCATTGGCTGAACGATCGTCAGCTATTTTGGTAATCTATAAATGATGAATGGCTAAAATACGCAAATTGGCGAATGTGAGAAAACGAGACGCGAAATGATGAATTGTTGCGAACCGAAAAAAAAAACAACAACAACAACAAGAAAACACACCGACAATTAATCGATTTTGACTTTGAACTTTAGCACGACTACGTAAACATGAATTTTTTTTTTTGTTTAGTGCTTAAATTACTCAACTGAGACTTAAGTAAATCATTTTTGGAAATTGCAAACAAACTGACGATTGATTTATGATCAACATCCGGGGAACTCAAGTAATTTTCTTCTTTTCCCTCTTGTATGAATCAACTAGTTGGTCGACTGTAGTTCACATGTTTACAAAGAGATTTCGGTTAAGATTGGAAAATTGGTTTCTTTTTTTGATTTCTCTCAAAACATCAAAGAAAAAAAACATTCTTTTCTTTTTTTTTTCTTTTCTAAACTATCACATAATTTTAGCACACAATTATAATGCATGACACTCATTATTTACACACATCTATATTTAGCTTGTTCAAATATACAATTAGTTAAATAATAAATTGTGCAAAATACAACAGTTATTTTACCTGATTTCAAACGATGTCAGTTAATTCAAGTTTCTCCCCCTCTTTTTTGATTCACCTTCTTGACGACGTTTAGACGAAATCTGCACAAATTCGGTTCTTTTGCATTTTTTTTTTTCTTTTTTTGCCAAATTTGGCTTTTTAAAAGTAAACTCGGTTGTTCTGTTTTTTTTTTCTTGTGTAAATTCTCATCATTCGAAGAATTACATTCACTGCATTTGCTAAAATCGTTTCGCTTGAATGGACCACCCATAGATGTTCAATCAAACTGAAAACGGACTTTAGCTAAAAATGAATGCTGTACACGTCATACCCAGCATTTTATTCGATTTTAATCACGTGAATGTTCTCATTTGAATATAAAAAACGATATATAATCAAGTTAAAACAGTCGATTATTTATGAGCCATGTAAAAATTGAATGTTTTAACGATCGAACAGATAAGAGATATTTTTTTTTTTCTGTTGTTTTTTTTCTTTAAACGGATGTTGGCTTTCAATTTTTATCTTATTCATATTTCCAACAAAAGCAAAACATTCAACATAAAAGTAGTCACTTGACGCAAAGTCACGTGCTTAAACAATTCTTACGAAAGCATAAACATTGGCGAGCCTACCATAAGATTATGTTTGTTGAAGAAGAAGAAGTGAAGGAAAAAAAAAATTTCATGCTTTTTATGAGGCTTCAAACGGCAGACACAGAAAAACGAACTGAATATCAATAGAAATAAATCGGCAATGAAGCAGACATTCTGAAAAAAAAAGAAACAAAAAAAAAAGCAAAATTCAAAATATGAGAGACAAACTTCGTCAAAATGAACGTGAAATTATGAAAATAAACGATCAAAAACAGAAAAACATCCGAGCAATTTTTATGACGACCTCAAGGTTTTTCTGCGTGTTTTTTTTTTCTTTCTTTTTTTTTTTGAAATGTGTATTTTCATTTTTCTCTTCTGCTTTGCAAACATCACATTCTTTTTAACGGTTGACTGTGATGTGTTCTTTTTTCTTCCTCATTTCATCGAACGAATGTTGATAATATAACAGCTGAATGTGTCACATCAAATGTGGAAGTACGGAAGATTTTTCACGATATCTTAATTGAAATCGAAAGAAAAGAATAAAATCGCAAACACACGCAGAGTGAAGAGAGCAAAACATCAGAGTGAAGAAAGACGTATGATGTCAACGACAAGACAAGCAAAACATTTTGGGTTTTGTCTTATTGTGTTTTAAATTTACAAAAAAAAAAATCCACTAAAAATGTGCGTCTATTTTGAAGATGCGAACCACAATCGTCCAAAAATATCCACATCAAAAATTTTGAATTGTGCTCTAAAACAGTCATGATGATACACATAGATAGATTTTGACATATTTCAGCAATTGCCAATTTTCGATAGCATTTGGAACAGGTGGAGGAGAGATTTCAAAATGAATAAACAAACAATCTGTGTTTATGTTTTGTTTTTGCTCACTTGCAAAAATATCTCGTGTAGAAATTGCGGCTGCTGAGATGTGTTCACATGACGAAATCATTGCCACAATAATAATAATAAAACAAAAACAAAAAAAAACAATCTTTCTTTCTCTTCATGCGATTCACGTTTCGTTCAAAAGATAGAATTTGCTTGACTTTTACGTCAATTCAATTTACAAATTTCCATACATTGTTGCTTACAACGAAAACTCCATTCGTTTTCATTAAATAAATAAAAAAAAACTCAGTATTTCATTAAATTACAATATCGTATGCGATTTTTATGGTGGCAATGGCAATTAGAAGGATTTTTACACTTGCAAATAAATCTGAATTGACTTCACTTGTCAAACCAATTTCTATATTAGCATAAAGTGCGTGTTAATATTTATGAGGTACTATAAAAGCTGAAACAAAAACGTCACTACGATTACCGAAAATGGTTAGATAAATCACGAATTTTATTGCTGCTTGAAGAGAAAGAGAGAACAAGAATGCAAATAAACAAATTACGATATAAAAAAATCTCTGATTTTATCTAGAATGTACGGTGATTTACTAATTGTTTGATTTATAGGCATTGATTTTTTTTTTTTTTGGTTGCACAAAAAAACATCTTATTTTGATGCTATTTTGTCTCGTTTTCCAGCCTAAACGCAGATGTGAATAGGCAACAAATGTCTAACTCAGTCTAATATAGCATTTTGAATATTGAATAATGAATGTCGCGGCCAGCAAATGCAAAATTACAAATGAAATATCGTAATGATACAGAGTTGAAACTGAGTAGGAATAAAACGAAAGAGAGACAGAATGAGAGAAAGAGATAATGAGAGACAGAATGAGAGAAAGAGATAATGAGAGAGAGAGAGAGAGCGAGAGAGAGCGAGAGAGAGAAAGAGAGAGAGAAACCAAGAGAGATGGAAAGAGATAAAGAAGAAAAAAAGCATGATGTTTAGATGAAAGCGTAATCATGTGATACGTGAAATAATATGTTGTATGTTATCCAAACAGGTACATCTCGACGCTTAGCCTTGCATTCAGAGTTACATTCTGTTTGTTTTATTCAGCTCACTCATTGCTTACCATTCCGTTCACTTTTTTTTTTTTTTTTGTTTTTGTTGTTTCTTCTTCGTTGGTGGATCATCGCAATGAATTTGCGCTGGGTACACACAACAGGCACAGACAAAATGCTTCCAGATCGCCTTTCTTTTTTCTCTCTCTCTCTTCTTGGTTTGTCGCTGCAATGTCATGAAAGTATCTCTGGTCATGTGATTAAATATTTTCCATTGACTAATTGCGTCGTTCATTGTGTTACTTTGTTTAATTTGCGAAATGCGGATTTTGACTTTGTCTTATTTTCTCTCTCTCTCCCTCTCTCTCTCTCTCTTTCGCTCTCTCTCTTTCCCTCTCTCCCTCTCTATGTCTTTCTCTGTCCCTCAATTTACATTCGTAAATTGTTTTTCATTCTTTTTATATCACATTATCATTGAAAGACAGCAATTGGAATTTTACATCAATTGACATAAAGAGTCTTGATGATTGAGCGATTTGTCTGTTGATTTTTGGATTGTTTGTTAATTGACGCACTTTTTGGCCCAGTTCAAATAAGGTCGTAAGGTTGTTTAACAAACAACAAACAATTTATTCAACAATAACATTTTTGAATGTCAAATATCCATTAGGTGTAAATGATCAATCCTACTGGCATAATGCGTATCAATAAATTCCGTTGAGCATCGATTTACGTTCAGTTCTTGTGCGTTCGTTATTGTGTTCTGACAACAAGATCCAGTGCAGTGTCTGCAAGATTTTTTTCACAACTTTTTCAATTGTTCAACAAAGAAATTCAAATTCAATTAACAATATTCACACGAATGAGGTAAATTTTGGTGGGAAAAATTTGTAAAAAGGCAAAAATAAAAAACAAAATATTTAAAAACTTTCAATTCAATTTGAGGGTGTAAAATGGAAAACCATTTCAAGGAATCATTTCCTCAAGAAAAAATTGTCAATTCTTTTGAAATAAAAGAAAGAAAGAAATTAAATTCATTCACATGTTAATTGAAAATTACAATTGCTTGATTGCATTCAATATACAATGAAAACAACAGCAAAACTAATTATCACTTTTGTAATTTATACATGAAAATTATTTGTTTTGGAATTGAAAATGCGCACATTTAATGTCATTCAATTTTCACTTAGCAATGTTATCCCGGCAAGAGAGACACCGAAACAAATTCAGTTATTGCATTCAAAAACACGAAAGCAAAGCAATCTCCTGGTGTGTGTGTGTGTGTGTGTGTGTGTGTGTGTGTGTGTGTGTGTGAGTGTGTATTTTGTGCGCAAATCGAATTGCAATTCGATTTAACTTGATTATTCATTTTTGAGAAAGTTTTGGATAATTACAGAGGAAGTTTTGTTGTTGCATATTCAAATTGTTTGGCATCAATCAACACTGAATGACAAAATCATTATTTGTCTAACAGCAAATATCATTTAGAAGAGAGAGAGAGAGAAAAAAAAAAATAAGCTCAGAATGTGTGCAGCACACAATGTGATGCTGTTGCCGCCGACGCCACCGCCGTGATTTACTTTAAATGACAATGATCAAAAACTTATGAGACAATTTGTTAATAAGATGAAGTGAGAGAAACAGAAAAGAAGGCAAACTGCTAATTAATAGCTCATTTTCACATTTCTAATCACATTCTTTACGCTGAATTTCTTAATCAAGTTTAATCGAGATTTGTTGCGCTCTTGAGATTATTCATTTTCAGAAAATGCAAAACAAAAACAAAAAAAAAAACAATAGAAGAGAAAAAAAAAAATCATAAATTTGTTGGCATTCTGTTCTCATAGCATATTGAAATATTTATCGATTAGTATAATTTATAATTAGGTGCTAATCGTTTGTCGATTATGTTTTTCTTTTTTCTTTTTTTTTTTTAAATGGCCATTCACAAAATGTATATTGACTATGGTTAATGTCAATATTTGTTTTGGATTTGTGACGTTCTGTAATTTTTTTCCATTTAAAAATATAATCAATGAATTTCTTAGTGTCGCAAGCTCTGAATTCGGTGTTACAGGAATTGAATTGAATAATTAGCATAGAGAAAAGCTTAATATCTATTCTATGTTTGTGGTTTTACATTTCGGAATGGATTTATTTTTGGCCACAGATGACGAATCATTTAATTTATATATTTTTTTGTATTCTCGTTGATCTGTGCGAAAGATTACACACATCAAATCAAGATACAACAAAAAAAATATGTGAATCTCACTGGTTGGTGGTTTTTGAATCGATTAAGTAATATATATAAATATATATATGTGATTCCGGTTTAATGCTGTTGTTGAACGCACGTGCTTCTGGCGCCAACGAGTATGAAAACCAATTCTATCGATCAATTGTTTATCATGCATACAGTACAAATAGCCAATTATTTTGAACGTCAACAATCATATTTAAGCATCAATTTGTTTTTTTTTATTTAAAAGCACACACACACACAAAATCACTAACAAATGTAATTTTGCTGGGCAAACAAATTTGCGAACAATTCAAATGGAACAAAATTGAAGAGGAAATAAAAATAAAACCGTACAATTCAAATGCTTAGAATGATATACATTCGATTTGCGTGAAGAAAAAAAAAAATGACAGCAATGTCATGCCAATTAATCACATGCTTCAATAAATAGTATTTGTTTGTTGGATCACGCGGAAACGTAAATACGCACACACAGTTATCTGGGTGGAAGGTTACAGTGTTTTTTTTTTTATTCTTGTAAGTTGTAACCAATTCGAAAGAGTAAATCGGAGAAAAAAATTTTTAGTTTTTTTTTGAATTGGTTAAGGCTAGACTCTTAATGTCACAAACCTTTGCGATATATATACAGAGAGAGAGACAATCAACGCCTACCTTCAAACATGTCTATTATTAAAATTTCTACATCAAATTCACTATTCTTTTTTAAATCAACTGTTGGGCCTATTTATCCAATGACAAAATTCGATTGAATTTTTCTATAAAGAAAATCTCCTTTGAAGCATTACATTAACATTTTGTTGAAAGGGAAAATTGAGAAAAAAAAAACTGAATTCAAAAAAGTATGCATCAATAATTTTCATTTTTATTAAATCATCAAGTGTGTTATTCTTTCATTTTGCATGTAACTAACCTTCTATTGAATCTCTAATGATTTAATGCTATGAAATTCAATCACATCCATTCAATAAAAATTGAATAACGGAAATGAACATCATTGATTTATTATGCTGTTAACATTATTATAAAATCAAATTTAATTTCCTTTTTATTTGTTTTCTTTTTCTTTTTCTTTTTCTTTAATATTTTCTTTTCCTTTGTTTTCTTTGCAGAATAAGCCGGAGGTCAAAAAGCGGTTGTGACAAAAATTGTGTGTTCAGATTAAATGGTGCAAATCAAAAGAGTTATTGACCAAACAGTGACAACAGAGTGGTTCAATGAAGGCAAACATTGGCGCGTGTCAAGCATATCATTAAAGTCGCCTTTTTTCCCCCCTAATATGCTCTCGAACATGAAGAGTGAGCAAAACGAATCGATGTGACATAACCTACCACAATTCATAGCATTTTTGAAATGTTTGCATGAATTTTTGCCATTCATTTAGAACAATTAAGGTGCAAATCAAATTGAATTTTGCTTTTTTGCTTTGGTTATAGAATGGATAGTTGTTTTTCTCTTGTATTTCAAATTTACCGTAGCTATCAGTACTAGTTTCATATAAATGCTGATATTCAAAACGATACAAAGTGTATGTGGAACGAACGTGTTAATATTTTCATTTGCCAATTCAATAAACTCGTTTTTTTGATGCTCAAGTGAATTTTATGATGTGTAAATGATTTGTGTGCTGGATTTTTTTATTGCGTCGAGAAAAGAAAAAATTTGAAAATCATCAAATACAATATATATTATATATATATAGTATATATATATTTATATAGATATAAATATATATTTATATAAATTTATATATATATATATAAATAATCACATTTGTGCCACATAGCAACAATAATACCACGTGTGCATTTTTAGCCATTTAATTGCTATCATTTAAATGTAATCAACCATTTACTTGCATACATATCGAACCATATTATATTTAAGATATAACCGGACGCGATAATACTAGTGAAATAAATAATCATTGAAAATTGATGAAGAAAATGGATAAGGGTGGTAACAAACCTGACGCTCATATGCGGAAATTGTCGTTCCTTGGATTTGGGGTAAGTTTTTCTTCTGCCACTACATTTTTCATAAGAAGCCTAATTTTTTTTAAATAGATATTTCTCTTTATTGAGATTGAATTTGAGCAGCGCGTGTGTGATACATACAGATCTTTTTTTTATACAGAGTTTTCCAAGATTACAGGAAAATTCTCTTGAAGAGCGTACACGCTCTCTTTTTGACGCCTTTGCCTTTGATTGCATTCTATGCGATACGAAAAAGAACAGACAAAACAAAGACAATGTTCATAATGTATAGTACATAGAGCATGCTGTTTAGCAGAGGCATAGAAAAAAAGCGTGTACGATCTTTCAGTGCGTTTTTCTTCAACGTGAGTTAATAAAAATACATTAAATGCGAATTATTTGCACGTTTTTTTATGCAATTTTTTTCCGAGAGTTGGTTATCTTAAAATGTCTTTGGGAGCAAGTATACAAAGAGAAATAAGAATTTTTGGGCTAAACATTAGGGGTGGTCGAGATTTTTACTTTTAAATAAAAGAATAAGAATTACAAAAAATCGCTGATTGGAATAATAAATGACATTTCAAATTTACTATGGTTTTGTGACGAATGTCTTCCAAATATTATAGCGGCATTCACACTACAAGTCACAGATCAAGAACAGGAACAACAACTACAACCAAAACAATCAATTGAAACGCAGCAAATTTTGACACAAAACAGCATTGAACAAAACAATTCTCTTTCTGATTTGATAATGCTACCTTTGACAAACTCAGATCCAATTCAAAGTGATATCGCAACACAAATGGAAACTGATGAAAAAGAGGAAAATGTTCTTACAGATTGCATTCAAACAAATTTAAGCGGTAAACGTCGTCGTATCTCGTGTGATAGTGTTGTTGAGGAAACACAAAATCCGATTTCAAATTTAAGTGGTTTCGTCAGCAATAAAAATAATTCAACAAATTATCGCTGCATCTATCTGACAAAATTCAAACCATCAACAGATGAAACTGATATAATAGCCTATGTAAGCTCGCAGAATCGTGATACAAATGAAATTATCGAATGCAAAAAATTGGTTTCTGCAAATTCCAAACCTGGAAAATTATCATTTGTTTCGTTTAAATTAGCCGTTCATCAACAATACTACAAATTTTATATCGATCAGTCATTCTGGCCAGTTGGGGTTACAGCTAAGGAATTTGTTGTGCATCCACCAAAACCGAAACAGTTAAGGGTAAATCCATTTGCTGTTCGCAAAATCACAACAAAACAAAACAAACGAAACCAAACATCTACGTTCAACAGAAACAACAAAAATTCAAACTCAATCAACTCACAAAATCGCAATCCAAATGCAAACATAAATTCAAACCATAATTCGAAATTCCACAATAAAAATCAAATTCATTATCATACCAAACATTCATTTCATTCAAATTATAATGGAAATGTTAAATCAATTCAAAACCAAAGTCGCAATTCAAATTTCAATGGCAACCAAAAAAACCACCATGCTCCATTCAAAACAAATCAATTAAGGCAAAATCACCAACAATTTCGTGCAAACCACAACGCTGTACCAATCAATTTTCAGCAAAAATACCAAATGACAAATCAAATGGGTCCAGAACAATTGATGATGCTCAGTCAAATGTTGAATTGGCAACTAAACAGTCTTCTCAGTCAACGTTAGTGCGTAACGATATTTATTACCAAAACGTCCGTGGCTTGCGCACTAAATCAAAACAATTTTTTGGAAATTCATCGCTGTTTAAATATCAAGTTGTTGTTCTAACCGAAACATGGTTGAATAAATCGCATTATTCGTCAGAATTTTTTGACAACACATACCATGTTTATCGTAAAGATCGCTTTGAAACTGGTTCTATGTTAAGCCGTGGTGGGGGTGTACTCATTGCAGTAAGTTCCACGCTCTCATCCATAAATATTGTACTTGATGATTCAAATCAATTGGAATATGTCTGTGTTGAGATTCGTATGAATGCTAAGCACAAAGTATTCATTTATGTTGCTTACATCACACCAAACTCTCACGCAGACATATATACAAATCATATTGCGGCAATAAACCGTATTCCAGTTGGTCCAAATGACACTCTTATCATTTTGGGCGACTTCAAAATCCCGAATATCAACTGGATTATCGATGACCCTGAATGCAACATTCTCATTCCAACGTGTGTTCACCCACAGTATGCTGCAAAATTCATCGAAAACATCATTGACACAGGTGTGCATCAAATAAACTCAATTCGTAATACTAATGGCAAACTGCTTGATCTAATCTTCACGAATGATTTTTTAAACGTTGAGGTTTCTAATCCGCCACCGTTGTCAACTATTGATGGTCAATATCATCCACCAGTTCTGCTCTCATACGAATGGCACATGACAAATATGGAAAGTGAAAATGTCTCAACGCGTAACTTTTTCAAAGCTGACTTTATAGCGATGAATAGATTTTTTGATGGGATTGATTTTTCACATCGATTCATGAACAAATCTCTTGATGAAAAAGTTGAAATTTTTCATGAAATTCTATCCACTGCTATAAATGAATATGTGCCAATGAAGTCAAATATAAAATCTTCGAAATGTCCTTGGAAAAACAAGAACCTACAATTGCTTAAAAATAAAAAAAATAAAGAATGGAAAAAAGCGAAAATATCGGGCGATAAATCATTATATGTTTCGGCGCTGGATGAATACACTAAACTGAACACGGACCTTTACAATTCTTATGTAAATAAAATGTCATCATCGCTGAAGTCTAATCCCCAATCGTTTTGGCGTTTTGTAAATACAAAAAAAGAACTGTGATAGCATGCCAAGAATGCTGCGTTTTGGAGATGAATCGACTACTGATAAGACTGAACAAGCTGAACTGTTTGCAGCATTTTTCAAAAATAGTTTTACTAATAGCACCACTCAAAATCACAATCAACCACAATCAACATTGCATTCACAACCGAAAAACGACCTATTCAAACTTGATGAGTTCTTCGTCTTTGATGAACTTTTGAAAATAAAGACTAAAACTGGCATTGGACCAGACGGCATCCATCCACTGCTGCTTAAGCACTGCGCTGCTCTAATTTTCAAACCACTAACGCAAATATTCAATGAATCTCTCGAAACCGGTAATTTTCCGGAGAAATGGAAACGATCAAGTATTAATCCTGTTTTCAAGAGGGGATCTCGTGTCAATATTGAAAATTATCGATGCATCGCCAAACTACCAACGATCGCAAAATTTTTCGAATATTTGGTTAATCTCGAACTAAGTAAACTCGTTTCGAGCAAAATAGTAGATCAACAACATGGTTTTATGAAAGGTCGCTCAAGTCAATCTAATCTTTTGGAATTTTTACACTACTCAATCAAATCATTGAATGAAAACAAACAAGTTGATGTTCTCTATACTGACTTCAGTAAAGCATTCGACAGGGTTGACCATTCAATTTTGGTTGAAAAACTCCAAAATTTCGATTTGCCGTGTAACATGATGAAGTGGATTGAATCATATTTGTCAAACCGCCGTCAATTCGTAAAATATGAACAAAGGGAATCACGTGAGTTTTTTGTGACTTCTGGTGTTCCACAAGGGAGTCATTTGGGACCTATATTGTTTCTACTATTCATAAATGACATTGTAAATGCTATTGGTGACGACGTTTTTGTGTCCTTATTTGCGGATGATCTCAAAATCGCAATTTCAATTGAAACTATCGATGACGCAAATAAATTGCAAAATGCAATTAACAAATTGAGGTGTTGGTGTCATTCAAACAAAATGGAATTAAACCTTGATAAATGTTCTATCATGTCATTATCGAAAAAACGTCAAAAAATTGATTTCGATTATTCATACGAAAATCATCGCTTCGTTAAAGTGAACAACCAAAAGGATCTCGGTGTGATTTTTGATAGTAAACTCAACTTTGTCAAACACATTGATTCAATGGTTGCTAAAGCATCATCAGCACTTGGTTTTGTAAAGAGATTCTGCTACGATATTCCAAACATTCACACGTTAAAATCTCTGTATAGTGCTCTAGTTCAGTCAATTCTTGAATATGGCAGCTTAGTGTGGCTACCATTCTACGAAATTCATAAAAATAAAATTGAATCATGCTTGCGACAATTCTCAATGTTTGCCCTGAAGGAATATCCGAACGTTTCAAACAATTTCCAAATTTCATCATATAATGTTCGCTTGGAGAAACTCAACATGCGCTCGCTACAACGTCGTCGTATAAACGCTTCAATATTGTATATGTATGATTTAATTCATGGAAATGTCCATTGTCCGCTGCTTTTAAACTCAATTGCTATGAATCAAAATGGACGAAATCTACGAAATGCAGAACACATCAAAATAAACGACAAACTTATTAGGAATTGCGCATCTGCACCACTTAATCAAATGTGTAAATGGTCGAATAGGGTTCAAGAACTATTCTCAATAGAAATTAATCGTTCAAAATTCAAAAATAGAGTTCTATCTTTAAGTGACGAAAATTTTTCGATATTGTCATTAGCTCCTAATCATAACACTATCTTCCAATACGATTCAATGTAAATTTACGCGCACATTTCGCCATGATTAAGCTTGTATATATATATATTTGTTTCCTTATTTGATTACCTACTAATCGTGATATTCTTTTATTGATTTTAATGACCACTGTTTTACAAATTAAATGAATGTACTCTGTATTTACAAAAAGGATTCAGCCAGTCTTTGGCGGTGAATAAATTTAATAATAATAATAATAAATGTAAATGGGTATCACCGAAATGAAGTTCAAAGAATCATTTTTCAATCGGTAACATAATCAAAAATAAATATGTATACCTTAACGGCCCGGCTCAGACCACTTCAATTTTCTACGAAAATTGAGAAGAAAATTCAAATGGACCCTGGAGTACATATTTTTGATAATGTCCCCGAAAAAAAAAAAATGTATGTTTCTTTTTATGCGCAACACCATTTCCGCAATACTCATTTACAACATATTGCATTCTGAAAATCTCAATCATCCCTACTAAACATTCTTCCAATTGGCCAGAATTAAAATTTGGCTCATCGCTTTGAATTTAAATGAAATCAGAATTCCTCTTTAAATTTCAACCGAGGAGAATCTTCTCTAACTTTTCAATTTACGAAAATGACCTAAAATTATTTTGAATTTCCTAAGGTTGTTTGATGCAAAAATAAATTTCGCTGTAAATATTTGGGTTGGTGGTTTTAAACAGTTATAAATAAATATTTTTGGTTTGCCTGATAGGCAAAGTTTAAAAGTTTATTGAGATTGCCGCATTTTAATCAAAACAATGAATCATATAAATTTTCCAGTGAATTAGCGCTGAGTGTACTCACTCACACACGCACACACACACTCTAAGAGAGAGAGAGAGAGAGAGAGAGAGGAGAGAGAGAGAGAGAGAGAGAGAGAGGGAGAGAGAGGGAGAGAGAGGGAGAGAGAGAGAAGGAGAGAGAGAGAGGGAGAGAGAGAGAGAGAGAGAGAGATACACAAACCTTCAATCACTCGCAAATTCTATTTTTGTCTTGTTAATATAACTTCAAACAAGAACGCATTTCGAAGGTGCCCAAAATCCATGATATAAATTTGTCGTTTTTTGGTCGTTTTTTTTTTTTTTGTGTTCTGTTCAAATTTTATGTTATATTAGTTAAAACGCCATTTATAGTATTTTATTGCATATTCAATGCGCCATTCATTAGGGCGTGTAAATTGATGCGAAATTTGATCCACGCCACCATTTGATGAGTCAATGGTCATTCAAACGAGATTGATTGATTATCATTTCCCCGGACGGAAAAAAAAAATGTGCCATATAATTCATTAAATAAAATGAAGATAAATGATTTTTGGATTTTCTTGATCAATTTAATGAATTCACTCATTTTAAATGCATTTACTTATTTTTCATTTTGTTAATTTTAGATTTTGTTTCTCTTTGTACAAAGAGCGAAGTACATAATTTTCCCTATAACATAAACTTTTTTTATTATTGCGCATTGTAGCTTGCTCATTTATAATGTTCAATGAAAATTGATTGCTTTCCGTCTATTTTATTTACTGTTAAGTTACGTGTTGTATTGTTATCAAACGAATTTTCTTACATAAAATCCTTAAGCAATTTTCGTGTTGAATTTTAAATAAGTTTTTGTTTTGAAACAAAGTTATAAAAAATGATTCCGTTTTAATTTCCATTAAGTTTATTTTTTTTTAATGTAAACATTGATGCATAACAAATTCTATTTAAAAAACTTGTGCCAAAAAAAATAGAAAACATTCTTTTCAATTCTTGTTTTGAGAGCTTTATATTTATTCTTGTTTTTGAGCTTTGATTGATGTAATAGTGGTGTGATTGATAACATTTCGTTGAAATAGCATAAAAGAATTTGCATTTCTTGATGGACAAATGGTCCAGAACAATTGAACAGTTAAAAAGTATTGAAATTCAATAATTCTAAGCATGGATACGCCCGAAAATAGGCCATGCAAACCATCACAAATAGCAAAGAAATTGGTAAATGTATATAAATTCCGTTCGCTAAATCATTGATATCTAATTATAATTATCAGCAAAACTCACCGATAAATATATGATGGTTGTACACTGAAAATTATGAGAAACAAATTGTTAGACGGGGAACAATGTGTGTGTCATCAAAATATGGTGCTAAAGCTTCCATAATTTTATAGATTATTTCATTTGCATATTCATACGGTGAATTTGGTATGTTTAGCTCATTTAGAAAAATAATTGAACAATTTTTTTCCAATTGAAATGGAATGAAATCAAAGCCAAAATTACATACTCATTTAATGACAACATTTCCATTGATTTGGTATACCAAACTTTATGTATTTACTAGATTAAATTTATGCTGATAAAATTTAGTCTTTGGATAAATGGTGATCGTTGGAACTGGAATGACTGATATAGATATCTCTTTTTTTTTTTTTTTTTTGTCAATCTTTATGTTATTGGCTGATTACGTCATTTTATCCAAATATTTCGAATTGATTGATTGCATAGACATAATGATAAAGCAATATCAATTATCCACCATAATCTGTTAAGAAAAATATTAAAATTAATCATTAGAATTGTTGATTGCTAGATTATTCGTATATTACAATGCTAAATTTGTCTAACTCAAAATGACATTTGCATATTACAATTTAATTTTGTTTGATTGTTTTTTTTTTTTTGCATAATTAAATGAAAATTATTAATAATCACACACAAGCAAATCTGTGTATAATTTTTCAATGTATTATTCCAATACGGAAAAAATACGGAACACTCCAGAATGGAGTAAATATGTATTGGTGAAAACTGAAATTTTAGCGCAAAAAATTTTGACAATCGTTCGAAAGCCCAGTTTCCTATGTGACGTTTATACCAAATCGGAGTTAACCAATACATATTTACTCCATTCTGGAGTGTTCCGTATTTTTTCCGTATTGGAATAATACATTGAAAAATTATACACAGATTTGCTTGTGTGCATTTAAAATGTTCATTTGAATTATTCGAATGGAACATATTTCATAAATAAATATCAACGTTCACTCCAATGTTGTTTTGGTTCTGACAAATATCGAATACCATGAATGTTACTGTTTTCACAAAAAATGTACGCATCGAAAGTTTGTTTCATCGAAAGTTTTGAACCTTCTGAAGTTTTGGTCGTCTTGATTCTATGCATGAAGTGTACATTGGGGTTTTAAACATAAAATTGTTCAGTTATTTAATGTTTGCTCATATCATTGATATCACAATGTCACATTAAATAACACAATGAATGATTGTGTTTAAACATGCAAAACTAAAGCAATTAAATAGATTATAAATATCATTATTATGTAAACATATAAACAATAAAAATAGAAAAGCAACACGTTGGGAAATAGCAAGCACATCTACTGTTTTTTTTTTTTTTTTTTTTTTTTTTTATTTAAAAAGTAATCGAATCAAGTTCGTCTGCATGAATTCAAGGTTCACATGTAAAAGGTTTTGAATATGAAAAAAGAAAGATATGAATCTGTTTATAATTATATATTGTAAATGGTTATTACTTTATGGCAGTTCGATTATGAAACCATTTGTAATATGATTTTTCTATACTTGTTCAGACATCCAGGGAGGTTTGCCGAAGATTTAGGATCAATTTCCGGACAACCAAACAAAAATGTCACTCAAAATGTCACTCATTTGGTCCATTGATAAACCCATATATACGTTGACACATCGATTCTCCAAGGAAAAAATAAATGTTTTATTCAAATTACCGGGGATGGGGGATGTTCAGAATATCCAGATGGTTAAAAATAACCAAGACAATTGACTAATTATCGCCAATAGTTTTAATAATTCATTTGAAATATTGTTAACGTTCGGTGACATTATTGATAAAAAATGAAACAAAATATTTGCGCCTTTCAATAAAATGCCAAAGTTAGACCAAATTTCTAATTTGAGTTACAGTCAAATTGTGTGTGTCTGACAAATAATTGGAAGAAAAAAAAGGAGTATCAACATTGACCATTAAATGAAGAAATTAATTAATTGACAGATTATTGAATTGGCTCCATTAAAAGTATCAATTTGAAACCATGTGACCGTATGCAATGATATTTAAAGCGTAATTTTGCGGAAAAACTGCAAGGAATGAATGAAATAAAAATAAAAAAGAAGCGAATAAATATGAAACAAATGTTAACGGCTTGTTTTGCATTGATTTTGTTACATAAATCAAATGACATAGACATCGCAAGTAAAAATGATTTTGATGATTAGTCGGAATGGAACGCGATTGCGATTGTGATTGTCAAAGTGTATTTGTAATGGAGCAAACAAAAAAAAGAAGAAAATGAAGAAAAAAACAGGACACAAATACTAAATTGCTCAATTATTGTTTGCTTGAAATAATCAATGTTTAATCAACACGCAATTTGATGAATTTTGAGGGGCGGCAAGTTGATCTTTTTATTTGCCGCGCTTCATTGACAAATAATTATTAGTTTGTTTATTTGTTTATCAGTTGAAAATATCATTCGTCAATTTAATGTCATGTCGCATCCCAACAAAACGGTCGAATGCATAATGCTTCGGGTGTTTTTGTTTTTGTTGTTGTTTGAAATTAAATCAAGGCGAATAGGCCTTTGTCTCTTATATAGATGGAAATGACTCTGACACACACACACATACACAGAGTTGAACCAATTTTTTACGCGCAATTTAAATCGATATACATTTTAAGAGCAATTAAATGTGCTATGTGATTGCGTCATCCATCACGTGCTTTCCATTTATTACATGCCGCATATAATAGACTGTCGACACTTTCCCGTCTTTCTTTTGTCATACCACTGTTTCATATTTCACTTAATGATTTTTTAATATATCTCTTAATTGGTGCTTATTTGGTTTTTAGTTTTTTTCATATTCTTCTTCTTCTTCTTCTCTTAGTTGTTTTTATGTTTCACTTTTTCATTTGATTCGGCTGCATTCCAATACAGACTTTGTGAAATGAATTAACCGCCCGTGTATTTCAAACAGACATGCTATCGACAGATTGTTTTTTTTTTTTTGTAATCCTTCACATCGATTATACTTATTTGGATGAAGCGCACTAAAAATGCGGGCATTTTATGACAAAACCTTTTTTTTTTCATTTGATTAATTTAGTTTTTCTTCTTACGTCACGTTCGTAGAGAGAGAAAGAAGTAGGGAGGGAGAGAGATCGAGGGGAATTGTAAAAGAGAGAGGGAGAGAGAGAGAGAAAGAAGGAGGAAGGTGAGGAGGCATATAGATTAATCTAAATCCCAATTGGGAGAAAGGGTAAAAGAGAGTAAGAGTTAGTGAAGAAGTTGAGAGGTCGAGAGAGATAGAGACAGGGATTCAGACAGAGACGAAGACAGAAAAAGAGAGGGAGAGATAGGGAAAAAAAAAGAGAGACAGAGAGAGAGTGGGAGAGAAGGAAAGATAAAGAGGAAGAGGAAGAAGGAAAGAGAACCCCATAGTGACAACGTAAATGGGATAGAGAGATTGTGCATAAAAGAGAAAAGCACAAAATGAATAAATCGAATATCGAATGATATAAGATAAAATAGACATCAATTCCGTTTGATGAGCACGTCTTCCAGATGATGCTTTGTATATCAATAAGTGACAAAAACAATTCAACCAAATAAAATCGGCATAATGTACCACATTTCAATTTATGAGTATTCGTCATATTGATTTCTAGTTTTTGTTTTTTGTTTTTTTGTTTTTTTTTTCTCCCATTTTCATTTCGATATTTTTGCTTTGAATCTTTACGTGTACGAGTTCTTATTGAAATCATTTAATTGAATAGTCATTGAACATATCATGGAACAGCATAAATGATGTGATTTATTGAATTTTGTATCAGGCAACGATAAATCGCAAATTATACTTCACCTTCAGAATTCAATCAAATTTGTTAAATATGTGCTCACAGCCTGAATTCAATGACAAAATGTGTTGATATTCTACATGAATGCGTATAAAGATTGCAATTCGGTGTGTTTGATGTTGTGCAAAGTTCTCAAGCAATGAACTTGTCTTGCCAGTCGACTGTGTTTAATCAAAAGCCGATTAGGAATACTTTCACAAAGGTAGCAATTTAGGTTGGCAATAATCTATGACAATGTCAATAAGCTAGACATTAAAATTGCTTTTGTTTTTATTTTTTATTTTTTTTGCTTCACAAAACAATTTGCCATTGTTCATTTTGTTTGTTGTTGAAAATCGGTACCATTTAATATTTTTCATTTGCCTTGAGTTGAGCTTAAGAGAAAAAAAAAAAAACCTGAAAATAATTTACTTCGGCGCATATTAAAGGCACGACCGTGACCGTGACCAAAAATCGATATTTTCACACAGTGCCCAGGCAATGCAATGCACTAGTTTCACTCGTTACACTGTGCTCAGGTTTTTGTTTTTTTTTTTCTTCTGACATTTACCGTCACACAAATGCAGTTGAACTCTATGTCATTTTTCATTTATTATTTATTATTTATTGATTTGTTTTTCTGTTTTTTTTTTTCTCTCACAAATAATATGTGCGAACTTGTATTTGAAGAAATAGTTCTAGTTTTAAATTTTAATGGGCACAAATTACTCGTTTGTATTCATATCGTGTTAATCCATTTTACTCGAAAAATTAATGTTTGAATTTCAACTTGTTTTGTTTCAATATTAAATTAAATAATTGCAAAATTGGACGACAAAACATTCAATTTACTTAATTGGTGGTCTTTTGGTGATCATTTTAGTTGAAAACAAACGAATAACAAAAAAATTTTTAACAATTTGAAAAAGAAAACGAAACATTTGCAATTGGAAATGAAGCTAAATATGTTCTGATATGCATCAAAATATATTTATTTTTACGTTCATTTTACAGTTTTATCAGCGGATAATTGCCATCATTAATTGAAACATATTGAATTAATGAATGCTCAATTTGTTCTTCGATCGCTTTCTCCTTCCTTTTTATTCTCTTCATTATTGCTGTTCCTTTTTTCCTTTCTCATTCTCCTTCCTCGCTCTCATTCTTTTCCCTTTCTCCCTCCCTCTCACCCTCTTTCCCTCTCTACCTCTTTCCCTCTTTCCCTCTTTCCCTCTTTCCCTCTCTCCCTCTCTCCCTCTTTCCCTCTTTCCCTCTCACCCTCTTTCCCTCTCTACCTCTTTCCCTCTTTCCCTCTCTCCCTCTCTCCCTCTTTCCCTCTTTCCCTCTCTCCCTCTTTGCCTTCTTCCCTCTCTCCTTCACCTCTTCCATTCTTCTCTCCCCTTTCCCCTCTTTTCACTTCTTCTTCAATTTTCACCAATTTTTCTCGATGCCATAAATTCATCAAATGAATGGCATATGGATTAAAGGTGCAGGCAAAATTAACATAAATAATTGTATTATCACATTCGAAGATAATCAAATATAGTTCTTGATTAACACGATTGAGAAAATGAAAGTTGAATCGGCACGATAATTGAATAATGAAAATGAATTGAATTTATCCACGATTTTCAAGTGCATAAGAAAAATAATATGAAATCAAAAACATTGCGAAGAAATTCCAATTATAAATAAATTCGAATTTTTCGAATTGAATGCGCCTACAGTGCTGTGAGAAAAAGAAAATATTTTGGGAAAATTCCGATGAACCAATAAAAACAATGAAAAATGTTGAATTAGCGAGCGTGCACACACACATTGCGCACAAAAGAAGAAAATCGAAATGTCTTAACTCAGCAGGACGTTGTGCAAAATCTTTAATCCCACTTTTTACACAGGATTATTGTTTACAATTATATGTATATCTGTCTCAACACCAATTTTTACTCATCGCAAAGCATTTTTCTAATTGTTTGTCTTTCGCAAAAATTTATAGAATCACGCATCAATGATTTTGATTTATTTAAGATTTCTCATTGCTCTCTATATTTATAGCTTTCATTTCTCTTTTGTTTTTCTTGTATCATGAGAATTCAGTCTCGAGTGAATTAATATTTGAACGTAATAAATTTTGGGAACAATTTTGTTGACTGGATAAATGAAAATTGATGCAAGTGACTAACGAAGTATAAATAACAAATTAATTGACAATTACACAAACGAATGTGATGGTGGTTATTAAACATAGACATGATTCATTGGCGGCGCCCACCTTTAATAGTCCAAACAATAAATGGGCCATGAAATTGCATTTTATGTCAAATGTGAGGGAAAAAAAGGTGAAAAAGATAAAAAAAAAAAAGGTGAAAAGGTTTGCCAATGAAATTCATTGAATGAATTGAATTTTCTGAATTGGCTGCATTCTGATGTTGAAGGCGACGAAAAAAAAAATTGAATTAATGATATTGTGATTGTGGAATTTCTGAGCTGGCTTATCGAATTGTAAACATAAAATCAGTCTATAAATAAGCTGAGCGATTGAACTTGTTTTTTCTTCTTTTTTTTTCTTTGTTCTTCGTTGCCGCTAAATGACAATGCATTTAATCGCATAATTGCTTGAAGCCGTAATATTCCAATGTACATGATGAATCATATAATCTAGACCGTGGATAGATTTGGTGTGTGGTGCACATAACATTCAGTAGGTAATGCTTATGTCGTTTGCAACTAGAGCACATGTGCGTTGGAGAAGTGTAAAAAAAAGAGAAAATCATTGCATAAATGCGTTTACGTCATTATTTATATTATTGTGCCATTTCAATTTTAGCTGGGTCATCATGTAATTGAAATCATCATCGATGATGCTCAACTCCTGAACAGAATAAAAAAAAAAAAAAAACAAATTGGAATTCTGCTCACAGATTTTGTTCGGTAATTGGTAATGAATTGTTTTTGTTTATGGCGACATTCCTATTCACTCAATTTGATTTTGCTTATTATTGAAGAATTCCAACATCACATTTTCGATAGCTAAACGCTCTCCCTTTTTTTATTATTCGCAAACAACCAATTGAAATCCCAATCTAGAATGCCGATGCGCGAAAAAAAACGTCCTATAAAAAATGTATTCGAAATTCCAAAAATAAACTTCAAGCATCAAACAAACCAAAACAATTGGAAATGAGAATAGAAAAAAACGGAATTGGGGAAAGGGATAAATAAGCGTCCAATTTTTTTCTTTTCCTTTTTTTTGGACATTCATTTATCAAGATCAATTCAGTACCGGGGCTGAATGGGACGACGAATGGTCAAGGTCAGGCTTAATGTATATACAGTACACGAACACGGACACGAACGTAATGTTGATAATGTGTACAAGCAAATTGGCTGGGCCATTTTTCAAGATCCACAATTGTAAACAAAATCCAATCAATAAACAACAATTGAAAGTTTCCATCGCTTTCTCTGTCTCTTCCACTCTCTCTCTCTCTCTCTCTCTCTCTCTCTCTCTCTCTCTCTCTCTCTTTTTTTTTCTCTCTCTCTCTCTCTCTCTCTCTCTCTCTCTCTCTCTCTCTCTCTCTCTCTCTCTCTCTCTCTCTCTCTCTCTCTCTCTCTCTCTCTCTCTCTCTCTCTCTCTCTCTCTCTCTCTCTCTCTCTCTCTCTCTCTCTCTCTCTCTCTCTCTCTCTCTCTCTCTCTCTCTCTCTCTCTCTCTCTCTCTCTCTCTCTCTCTCTCTCTCTCTCTCTCTCTCTCTCTCTCTCTCTCTCTCTCTCTCTCTCTCTCTCTCTCTCTCTCTCTCTCTCTCTCTCTCTCTCTCTCTCTCTCTCTCTCTCTCTCTCTCTCTCTCTCTCTCTCTCTCTCTCTCTCTCTCTCTCTATTTCTCTTTCTTCCGCTTTTTCCGCAGTGTCCCTCACTCTTTCTTGTGCTTTTTCCATATTTTCTGCCTCACTTTTTCCCTTTCATTCTATCCCTTTCTTTTTCTATTGACTGAATGAAAGATTATTCAAGTTTCGACAAAAAAAAGCATCACACACTTTGTTTTGCTATCTACAAAAGAAACAACAACAACAACATCAAATATTTATTTCAAATTCAACCGAAGAAAATACATTGTTGTCAGAATGTAAATTAAATCGGATAAAAGTTTTGAATTGGTTCATCTCAAATCGAACGATAGATAAATTAAGTGTAGAAGAGCATCAGCGAAAAGTAATAGAAAAGTAAGCATTGATACTCGTGTGAATGCACAATGATAAGCTGTTAACAAACGTGAATTAATTACATCATCGTTAGATAATCTGATAATTAAATTAAATGGATGTTTTTGTTTTTGTTTTTGCCTTTGCATTGTTATTTCCTTCTTCAAATTACTGTTCGATGCCACTACCTTGACAATTTTTGAGTTATTTTCAAGTGTGAATTGGATATAACAAATTCACTTTTTTTTTTTTTTTTTTTTTTTTGAGAAAAAAAAAATAGTCGATGACAATGACTTGTGCTATTTGAAGTGTGTCAGACACCCTGTGCAAGCATGTGTGGCCTCACTATGGATGGACAAAACGTACGACATTCATATTGCCATTGTGTATTTGTTTGCCATGTGTTAAGTTATCTGTATTGAATAGCGAAAAGGATGAAAAGAAAGTGCGCACTGGGCCAAGCGTTTTCCTATGCGAAATAGTGTACCCCGTACATAAGAAGAGTGGATAAAAAAAATGGGATTTTCTCTTTGCATTCTCCACTTGTTAAATACACGTGCCACGCCAGCCGTTTCCAATATCTATGCATGTAAATATGGTATAAATATGGATGGGCGAAACAAGCCATCGTGCACATTGAACACGTTGTGCTGCTTTCTTATGGATAGAGGCTTTGCACATTTTCCATATTCTTCCATGTATTCGTTTCTCACTCACTGTGTGTGAGATACACTCACATGCATATACATCTTTAAATGACCAGAATTTTTGCACAAATACTACAACAATATCATTTCAACATAGTCATATCGTTACTTATGAAAGCACACAACAGCAGCAGCAGCAGCAGCAGCAGCAGCAACAGCAACAACAACAACTCAAAAGAAACCAGCAACAAAATAATAGTCAGCCTATATTTGTATCCATCTAGTAAATGCCAGTCAAGCATTCTATACGTATCCATGCACAGCAGATTTTACCCTTAAAACAGACAGGTTCTGCCGCTTGCAGCATGAACACTTTATTTTCACCATCAGTGATACGTTCTTGCGCTCGCATTTTATTTCATTCGACCGACTTTTTCCCACAATTTTGTATCCACACACAAAAGACGTAAGTTCGAATGAGTTCAGTTTGATAATTTAATCCAATTTTTTATTTTTGTTAGATGAACAATTTTTTTTTTTTTCATTTTTTTTTTTCTTATTTTTCGTGGTTTTGTTCTCACTTTCGAAAATTGTATGTTGTCATTTTTTTTATTGACTGATTCAATTGAATTTCGCAGGCTACTAAAAACCCGATCATTTTGACAAACAAATCGAGTGGCATCGAGTGTTTTTCTACCCCCTCCTCTTCCAAATAGAAAATCATCAAATCATACAAGTGGCTTGACCTACAGTTCAAACGGTTATCAATTCATTCAAACGATATAGTCACACTTTTAACCGACACCTGTGTCAGTCAAATTGAATCATCCATTTCGATCCAATTGACTGGATCATCGGCATTTCGTTTCGTAAATTAAGTTATAAAGAAGCAAATTACACTTTTTTTTTCTCTCTTTCCTTTTGTGTCATCGTAAATTGTTTAATTACTACCATGAAAAAAAATCGGAAAAAAAATCAACACCTTGATAGTGTATTGAATGTCTGAAAAAAGACAGGCGAAAAATATAATCGTGCAATTCAATATCGCCAAACAATCCGAAATGAAACGAAACGAAACCACAAAAAAAAAAAATAAAACAAAATAAATAAATTAAACAAAATGGACAATAATTAAATAAAGTGCATTTTGAATTAATATTGTTTATGGACATTCTTTCAACGATAATGTTATATTTCAATTTGAATTCAATAATAAACAATTGAAACAATGGCGCGCAAGAGAAAAAACGTTATTTCACAAATTATATAAGCAAATTTTGTATCAAAGTCATTGTCGACAATGAAAATAAGCCGAAGGAAAAGTTACACCAAATAATATTTATATTCGCGAAAAACGTCAATTACAAATAAAAAAAAAAAATTTCGCCCTTCCATTTCAATTCGACCAAAAATATTGGATTTTATCAATATTCAAGTCTCTTGGCGGTAGTCAGACGCGACACAGGAAATATTCATGGAAATACGAAGAAAAATAAAAGAAGGCAAAATTACAAATAGAAAACAAAGTACAACACAATAGAAGAAAGAAAAAAAAAAGGAAAAAATCGATCGAAAAATTATTTTTATTTTTATTTTTTTGTTGTTTTTTCGCATTCGATTGACATGTCCAACACATATCAGATAACAAACTACCAAGTGACCAATTGAGATATACAACATAAATCTAAATAAGTGCGATCAGAATAGCAAATGATTATATTTCTTTCGATTCGAGTAGATTGAAAGGAAATTCGAAAGAAATTAGATACGATTTTCGATATTGTATTTTATCTGTGTGTCGTATATACATAAATATAAATGAACAAATACACACACACACACACAAAATGTGCTAAGAATTGTAGACGTGTCGACCATAAATGAGAGTAAAAAGAGAAAATTCGCAAATTGATTGGCATTTGCAAATATCACATAATCCGATTTCGGTGATAAATACTTAAACCCAAATGAAAACGAAATCGAAATTTAATGATTTCCATTGAAAAAAATTGAGCATCATTTTTCTAAGTGCATTTTGAAAAAAAAAATAAAAAAAAAAACCAGACAAAACAAAACCGAACAAAATATCATTTGGTTCAAGTGCGTGTTCGTTTTCAACAAAAATTGTGTTCAGTTTAATTGTGTTCAAGTTTAAAATGTATGCATAGAAAACAATTGAAATTCAAGTGATTGATAACATCGAACAATTTGAACATTCTTTTTTTTTAATTTTTTTCTTCTTTTTTTTTTTTGTTTCACATTTTGAATTAAAACAAAGAGGATTTTCTATGAAGTTAGTTATTTTTTTTTAATTGAATGAATGTGTTCAAATTAAAAATTATGTGCATCTAACGTGAAAGTATCGCTGCTATTTCTCCCATTCAACAAAGAATTCAACTAAAAAAAAAAATTAGTGACGGCTATTGAAGAAATCTGATGAAGAAAAACGCCTAATGTAAGAAGATCCAGTGTGCAAGAAAAAAAAAGCAAACAATTAACGAATACGGATTTCGATAATATTCGAATTTTCTAAATACCTAACATTGTACCGTTCAATAAGAATCGAAAAACCGTGGCGACGACTGACGTTCATCAAACAATACCGACTGAAGCAACAATTGACTTGGTAATTTGATCCGTTCGCTGTTTCGTTTTTCTTTTTTTCAAATTTTCTTCGATCCTCTTGCTACAAATTTATTTTTTTCGGCAGCGTCAGAGTAAATGAGATTCGCGTCTCTGTGTGTTTAATGCGAAGGAAAAAAAAAAATGCCGCTGCAACATTATTTTTAATATGATAAAAAGAAAATGATCTTAGTCAAACAATGCACAAGTACGTTGAATAGCGATGAATAAGAAATGAGTAATAAATAGCATGGCTAAGAGCTTGAAGAAAACAAATGTTTTCTCACGACAACCAAAGATGAGCAAGACAACAACAGCAACAAAAAAAAAAGAACAATAAACGAAAGGCTTTTCCCTTCTTGAGCTGTAGGAAAAAAAGGCAAATAAATGTCAAAATACACAAAAAGAGGAAAAGAGAGAGAGAGAGAGAGAGAGAGAGAGAGAGAGAGAGAGAGAGAGAGAGAGAGAGAGAGAGAGAGTGTGAGAGAGAGAGAGAGAGAGTGTGAGAGAGAGAGAGAGAGAAAGAGAGAGGAGAGGAGAAGAGAGAAAAGGAAAGTAATATAAAGAACAATATAAAATCGAAACGAATCCCAGGTTTCAGGCAATACAATTCTCGATTTATTACCATTCACGTTTCGGCTCTCCAGCTCCAAAAGATAAGCTTTTGGTGTTTTTATGCTGCAAGTTTATCGCTTTTTTCCCATCCACATTCAACGCAACAAATACATTTACCACATTTTGATATCTTGAAATCACTGTGAACTGTCTTTCATTCTCATTCTCTCTATCTCTCTCAGTCTCCTTCCCTCTCTCTCTCCACTCTCTCTCTCTCTCTCTCTCTCTCTCTCTTTCTCCTTCTCTTTCTCTCTCTCTTCCATTCGCGACTCGCCAACCTTCGTCACTCATATTCAGCGAATGCCGGAGAATATTTTCCAATGTTTGCCGTTGTGAAAATCCCATTACTTATGAAACAGATCTCGTTTGCTCTGAATGCCTGTACATATTCAATACATTGCAAATAATCAAATTAAATAGACAAGTTTAAAAAAGAGGGAAGAAAAAATGAAGAAAACTGAATGAAATAAAAAGCTACTTTATACAAAAAAAAAACCATTTAGTTAAAAGATTAGTGAGCTATTCAAACAGTTTTTCTTGTTAATTTCTTTTAGTCTTCTCTGTCTTCAGTTTTAAATGTTATTTTTTTCTCTCTCTCTCTCTCTTGATTTTGTTGTTTTATAAATTGCGACTGCATGCTGTACACTATAATAACGAGTTATTGATAGAAGACATCGTGACCGTAAAGCACACATTTATAAAAAAAAAAATGATAGCAACGATTGTGGTGCGATTAAAACCATAAACAGGGCATGGTTTGCAATTTCCAATGCAAATGTCGAACGAATGCCATCAACATGATAGACGCCACTCACGTGGCCAATTTCGAAAATTTGCCGTCAAAGTGATCGAATGGATACGGAATTCATTGGCATTAGGAAGGAATGAGGTTTTAAAATTTAGAGTTTTTTTTTGTTTTTTTTTTCTTTGGTTGTTCGATTTCGAGTGCATTTACATTTTGTGTTTGTACATTTTGTTTGTTTATTTGCATTGCAAATTGTAGTCCTAAAACCACATCATTTAAAGTGACTACCCCATATTGGTAAATGTTTATCCATGACCATAAACTCTCATCACTGGTCACCATTTCTTATTTTATCCCTTTCTCATGTTGGTCGTTTTTGTAATTGATATTCCATTCCATTTTGTGTTGGCTTATGCAAATTTATATGCCTTCTCTGGACCAAACTGATTTTATCCTTTTCTTGACATTTGTGGCTCATTTATTTTAAATATCATTTTTCAAGCATAAATTTCCCTTTTCATTCCATTGGAATTATTTAACATGCTTCATCAAGCATTGTTGCCACATTGACTTTTTGTTTTATGAGTAAAAGAGAAGAAGTTTTGAATTATTTTTTCCACAAAATCTTAAAAAAAATTATTGAGGACATTTAAGCGAAATCTTTCGATTTGATGGTTAAAATTGTGTTCGGTATTTGTTACCTTATTTGTTGATGGATAAAATAACAATGATGATTATTATTATATTTATCATTTTCATGAATTTCTAGTTAAAGGATTCCCAAATAGCAAATATCGAAAAAAAAAAAAACAAATTGGAAATGCCCTTTTTGTGTGTTCATTCATTACAAGAAAAATCATTCCGATTGATTTTGTTGGTTGTGATTCATTTTGGATGAAAATAAATGTACGAGTATTTCATGTACTCGAAATAAAATTTTTCCGGTGAAATGTGATCCATAACAAAACAAAAATACTGATCAATTCCATACAAAACACACACACACTCGAACAATATTTTCAACGACCTTTTTGACCGCACACACACTTTTCGACTGCATCATTGTATCGAAATAAAATTTTTATTAGAAAAATATCGATTCTCACACCCCGAACTGTAATAGGCACATTGGCACATACGTATGGCAGAGAGGCACAGGCACAGGCACAAGCACATCTGTTCAACATATCAACAAATCATAATCGAAAATCATATTCGTTTCTTTGCATAAACATAATCAAGTGTATTCAACAGAGTAAAGTTATTTCCTTTTTGATGGAAATTTTCTTGTATGTATTTTTCATTCTTCTTTTTTGCTATATGTTTTTCCATCTCATTTGTTCCAAACACGAATGAAATGCTTCAAACAAATGTATTTTATATTTAATATTTAAACGATCACACACATGCGTTTCATATTGTTCGATATTTTGGTTTGAAATTGAAATGTGCCATTCAAAAATTGTCACGGTTGTGTGGCTTTGAAAAGTGGCAAAAAAAAAAAAAAAAAAAAAAAGTTTACATGCAGAATCAATACATTGCCGGATGGAAAAAAGGGGAAATTCATTGATCGGGTTTATTATATTTTGTGTGATTGACAAATAACATAGCCGAACTGACTTTATTCAGATAAATTGTTAACGGTCTTTGATTACTTGACAGAGTCAAACGAAATACATAAATAACAAGTTTAAGGCGCATTTTGTTATTCTTCTCTCTATTCCTCTATCACAAACACAATGAGTACATCTTTTTCTGCTTTTTTTTTTCTTTTTATTTCTTTCTGTCGGTGACATTTTATCATTTTATGCTTGAACAGAATGAAATCAAAAAAAAAAAAAAAAACATTGAAATTTCGAAAGATGAGAGCAACAGTAAATTGTCACATACAACCGAAAATTAATGATAACGATAGGAATGACAGAGTTGCAAGTTGACAGATTCATCCATGGCCCAACCACGTTGTTTTTTTTCCTTTTTGGACGAATCACTTGAGAAGTTGTCGTGACAAGCATTTGCTGTCAACAGAGTGATTCAATATTAGGAGTTAATGTCTATCATTTCGAGCTGCGGAGAAAAAAAAAAATTAACGCCAGGGATTTTAACGTTCAATCGCAAATACTACATGGGAGGAAATTCTATCTTGTGCATTAATTTATTTTCAAAAGTAGAAGTTCTTGTCCATACCCAAACACACTCACACATAAGCACTCGCATGCAAAGGATGTTTTTGATAATTCGTGATGGTGTCTGTGACTTTCTCCCTCTCTCTCTCTCTCTGTGTGTGTGTGTACGCAATTTGTTGGGACTCTATAATTTATCGCAACACAGAATATCATTTGCGACATTGTGTCAGCGTGATTCAGCAACAACGTTATTACTCTGATTACATAGCATAAAGTACTAAATGTTTATATGAAATGTGCAAAATAATCGTATTATCAAGCATTTAGTTAGAACAAATTACAACCAACTCGCATTCAATATTTATTAAATTGTTTCGCAACATTTTGCTGTCAAAAGCGAATCATTTAATATCGTTTACCACATAAATATTCATTATATCCATCTTTGTTGCAATCTGCGTGCAAAAATGGATACCTCGCTATTCAGACTTTGATCAAAGCGTTACCGTCAGTTTTGATGGCATTAAAAGCGCATACATTTTCTTGTATTTTCAGTAAAATATACAAAACGAGATTTTTGTCCATTGAGATTTACGCAGCTTTTACAAATCCTCTATTTATACAACAATATCCACCTAAATGGAACCGATGCCATTTTTACCAAATGGCTGCAGTTTTTCTTTTAACAAAATTATTTATTGCTGATTTTTCTCTTCTCTTTCTCTTTCTTTTGCTTTTTCTCTCTCTCATCCTTCTCTTCCTTTTCTTCCTCTCTCTTTCTTTCTCTCTCTCTCTCTTTCTCTTTCTTTCTTTCTCCCTTCCTCCCTTATTCTTCTTTCTCGTTCTCTCATTTTTATTTCTTTCTATCTTCTCTCTCAGTATCTCTAAAAATGTAAAAATTTCATGCAATTAGTTCGACGGTATGAGAGTAATGATGACTTTTAAAATTTTTATTAAATTTTAACCAAAAGGTGAATAATGAAAACCCCAAAAAATGAAAAATGATCTCAGTACATGGCATTGTACACAGATTATCAAATGTGTGTGTTCACATGCCGAAATAATCATTTTAAATGACAAAAGCTTGTGTAAATTATACTATATTTCCCGTAGCATTGCATTTAACTTTTTAAATTAATGCGAATGAAGAGTATCCATCGCTGGAAAGGGTAACCGTATTCCATAGTTGTGTTAGGTTTTTAAGCATTTAGGCATTCACACACATATGCACATCGGTCAAGGTCATACACAAGCATGGAAGTATATAGGCAATGAATTACATGTTGAGTGTGCTCTTTCGTTTCGGTTGTCGCTTTTACTTTTACTTTTACTTTGCACACATGCCTATACCATAAATATGCTTCATTATGGCAAAATGTATAAGAGGGAAAGAAGCCGAGTGGTAGAATTAGAGGTGGAAAGACACACACACACACAGAAAGAGAGAGAGAGAAAGAGAGAGAGAGAGAGAGAGAGAATGTAAAGTAAAGAGAGATGGATAGAGCGATGTAGAGTGAGTTTATAACGGTTTGTGAATTTTGGTTTTGGTTTCACATATTTCATCTAAATCACTTTTTACAACCGATGCAACCGAACAATTTCCTATGTGATTTGAAATATTTTTTTTTTCTTTTGGTTCGTATTAGAGCTGCTCATGAACCGAACATGAACCGTTCATGTTCGAGAATGGTTTCACTTTTATGTTCATGTTCGTTCGGGTTCGGTTCAAGTTGTTCGAAAGGGAAAAAAGGTCGTTCATGTTCGTTCGAGTTCAGGTTCAGTTTGTTCATGATGTTCAAGTTCGGTTCATGTTCGTTCGAATGTTGTTCAATTAACTGAACCAAATTGAACTGTTCAATACAACAGTTGGTTCAGTTCGAATTGAACTGTTCAATATTATTTAATTGAAAATTTTGCCAAATATACAGATTATATAAAAAATGTTACTATCCAAAAATGAAAAAAAAAAAATTGGGGGTCAGCCGAACTTCGTATGTGAATGTTCATGTTGTACTGGGAGAGAGCATTGTAATCAAAATGTTTGGTACAACCGTACTTTTGTTGGTCATAAAAATGAAACAACCGTGAACAAGAAAATTAGCTTGAATGAGAATTTTAACCTTTTTCACTAGCGCTACGTTGTCGAGTATAAAAAAAAAACCGAAACAATTCTTTGTCATCATGTATTTAATGGTTTCCCGTATCCTTCGTTCAAAAATGTGGTACTTACCGTTTATTTTAGTATATTATCCGTGATATAGCTTTCGTTTCACTGAAATTGTCATCAGAAAATGACATCGTAGCTTTTTTGAACGAATTCCGTTGACGTTTTTCAACCCAAAAAAGTGAAATTTATAGATTTTCTCTTTAATTCCTTTTTTTGTTTTTTTCTTTAAAAAAATAACTTATGGCAGTTTTCTCATGGTATTTTGTAATACAAGTGGAAATCTTGTCATTTGGTGTAGAGTTTATGTTGTTTTATTAAAGTGTTTTATATTTTAAAGCACGTGCTTTGTAACGCAATTCTACACGTATGTAAACCAATTGCTTAAACAGAAAGCACAATATTCAAGAAATTCAACTTACCTGAAATGTTTCTCTTCTCACTTCTCCTCTCCTATCTTATCTCACTCCTTTCAATGCAATTATACTGGTAGTGTGGAAATGTCTCTGACTTTATCAAAGTGTGACATTTTACGCACGCTGATTTCTAGGTCAATTTCAATGATAAAAAAAAAAAAGTGTAACTTAATTTTATTTTCCATTTGTAACATCAAATTGCATTATCCATTTCAATTTCGACATTCATTGAATAACATTCACTTTGAAAATGCCAAGTGGTTTCAAATCCAAATGAAAAAAAAAAAAAAAAAAAAAAAAACGAAGAAAAATCCGAAAAACAATTTCGCTTATATGTACACAGTACCATTTCTTTTCCGTTCATCTTATCCATTCAACAAATACAGTTTCACATATAAAGAAAATTCAATATTGATGATAAACGGTAAATGTTTATTGAGTAGGATGTAGTACTTTATATGATTGTTGGCCATCCAATCATTTTCATTTAATTTCAATTCCATTTGGAAATCATCCATACTTTTAATATGCTTTCTATATATATGTGTATTATAATCAATGTTTTGCTGTACGAAAAACGTTCATTTCATCTATTTGTGTTATTGATAAGTTGAAGCGAATGTGTTTCACAGACGACAGCACATGTAGGTGGTTGAGCTTTTGATATGAATATGCCGATGTTTGTCTTTCTGAGCACAAACAGAGATAAAAAGATAAAATGTGTATGAGGAAGAACGTTAAAATGATAGACGAAATGAGTTAGTGTAAGAGTGTGAGAACAATGGAAAGCGCGCGTAAAAGAGAAAGAGAGCTCTATCTCTAGAGAGAGAGAAAGAGAAGGAGAAAGAGAAAGAGAAAGAGAAAGAGAAAGAGAGAGAGAGAGAGAGTGAGAAAGAGAGAGAGAAAGAGAGAGTGTGTGAGAGCAAGATCGAAAGCAATTACGTGCTAAAGGCATTTTGGTGTGCGTATTTCTCTAGAAATTTATACTTAGTAACAAGTTTTACAAGTTTTTTGGGAATACAAATCGTTCGTAGACTTCATTTCAACTCCTTTGTGTCATTGTTTTCATTTTATTATATACATTTTGTGTCAACCATTGAATGAAACGTGTTCTGTCTTATAAACATATAAATGAGATTTCTCTAAAAGACAGAAAATATAATGTCAAATGCAAGAATGACAAAACGGAAAATCAAAATATCTATTTCTATTCAGTGAATATTGTGATAATTTGTATAGCACGAGAGCTTTACACGCGCGCCCATCATAAATCATAGATTTGGCTTGTAAATAGGTATGAAAAAGAAACAACTGTTTCCGTTTATTTTGAATCAAGGGCTGTTGCCATTGTTTATTCTTTATATATGCATATGGACGATCGTCATTAAAATAGATGAGAGAGAAAAAAAAAAAAAAGAATTACAAACATGTTAATCAATGTTGGGAAAAGTCTTTTTCTGAATGTTTTATGAAGAAAATAAAAGGTGATAACAATCAAATGAAATGTATATATAAAATAAAAAGTCCATAACTTTAAATGGGCATCATTTCAATTTCATCAATATTACGTGCAACAATGCTATTGGTAAATTGGCTCAATGCATGATTGCGCCTGATAACAAAAACGAAACGGAAATTCAATATCTAAAACCATTTTTGTTGGCATTAGAACTACAATTACGAGAAACTATACGAGTTTTGAATAGAAATTCATCGTTTTATTCAGTGAAATAACCAAATCCCAACGAATTTTCTTTCCTATTTGCAAATAAATATGGTTTACGTGTTTCAGGCGAAAATTTGCTTAATACACATGAACTTACAAATTGTATTGCCATGGTTTTGGATCATATCACGAATATGAAACAGTATTAAGAGCATTACGATCTATAGATAGCACAGCATAGCGATCTATAGATTTACTTTTTTCCACTTTCATTTTTCTCTTTTTTTTTTTTTTTTGGAATCCTTAAACATAAGTTTAGCAACTTTTGATTAAAATCATTCAAGCAAACAGATTAACCGAAAGCTTTTTACAAAATATATCTACGTGAGCCGTAAGACAGATGATTGAAGTGATGAAGAATGGAAAAAAAACACGATGAAACTAAGCTCATTCTTAGGTGGCTGAAAAGGCACATTAGTTATTAGTCGGAAAAGATAGAAAATCGTGAGATGAAAACCTATGAAAAAAAAAAATCAACCGGATTATCATGGTTCAAAATATTACGAATTCCTCATCAATTTGCACGCAACGGATTTTGTGGAAAGCTCGCTTGATGTAGAGATTTTCGCTTCTTTTTACGTGTGATATTGATCCAGTTTTTCTGATTTTTTTATTTCGCTTACAATCAACATAAGACCATTTCTCTATCGCTCTATCGCTCTATCGTTATCTCTCTCTCTCTCTCTCTCTCTCTCTCTCTCTCTTTCTCTCTCTCTCTCTTTCTCTCTTTCTCTCTCTCTCTCTCTCTCTCTTTCTCTCTCTCTTTCTCTCTCTCTCTTTCTCTCTTTCTCTCTCTCTCTCTCATTCTTTCAATGGCATTTTTTTTTGTAAAGTGGATTTTTGGCTTTGCGATTCATGTATTCTCGGTCAAGGCTAATCGATTTTTTTGGATTATTTGCATTGCAATTTTTCCCATTTTTACCTTGGAATCAGTGAATTTGCATTTGTTTTGTCTCCCAGTCACATCGTGGCAAATATATTTTTTTTTTCTCTCCTTTTTGATGGAAATAACCAAATATACAAAAACATGTTGAAAGGAAAATGTTGTATCACAATACATAAGAAATCTTAATGCGGAAATTGGTAAAACTTTTATCAAGTTCATCACTTGTCATTCGTTATATGGATATATATAAAAAAAAAAAAAACGTTATCGTATTACATGAGACGAAAACTTTTCGTAATTGGCAAACATTTTCCGTACAACTCTGGCATTAAATTGAATGAAAACACAATGAAGCAATAAAGTTAATTGAAAATGTGTAAAGTGTCGCGTTGTCTGCGTTAGTAATAAGCAATTGATTGAAACAAAAGAATTGAATATCATGTGACAAATTATATTGTGTGACGCGCGGCTCTTACGTCTTTTGCGGCTCATTCATTTTTGATGTTCTTTCGTTCTTGACAATTTTGTCTTTTAACGTTCGTTTGTTCGTTCGTTCATTTTGCTTTTTGATGCTATTGCAATATTTCTTCCGATGAGGCGCCCGTTCAATTCCACTTAGTTTGGAATTGACACATTGAAAATGATACCACAACAGATTTCCAATGTCATACACACACTCGAAGGAAAAAAAATAAAAAAAAAAAATGAAAAAATCCAGACAGATTCAATTCGGATGAATTTGATCAAAACTATTCATAGAATGTTCTCTACTTTATTTTGATTGAAATAAAATTCCGTGAAATGAATAAATTTTCGTAAATCTACTCAATTATGGTTGACATTTTATTAATAAAAAAAAAAAAAAAAGAAAAAATGAAAACGAAAAAGAAAAAGAAGCATAACATGCATTGAGTTGAATTCAAAATATGAGTAACGACATCAAATCGGTTTTTCGAGTCCATTATTATTGCCATCAAAATAAATGGAATGTCTCCAACAAATGCAAGTAAATTCATGAAATATCGGAAAAAATAAATTTAATAACATTCACTGACATGTGAAAAACCATTATTCAAATATCAACCGAATAAATATGATGAGCGTAGCACATTTTTTTTCGTTTTTATGAACAGAATGAGAGTAAAGGTAATGAAGATAGAGAGAGAGAGAGAGGAAGTGAGCTTGAGAGAAAGGGACAGAAAGAAAAAGAGGGAATGACAGAGGAAGAGAGACAAAGAAAAAAAGAGAAAGAGAGAGAAAGAGAGAAAGAGAGAGAGAGAGAGAGAGAGAGAGAGAGAGAGAAAGAGAGAGAAAGAGAGAGAAAGAGAGAGCAAGAGAGAGAGAGAATGAGAGAGCAAGAGAGAGAGAGAGAGAGAAAGAGAGAGCAAGAGAGAGAGAGAGAGAGAGAGGGACAGACACAAACAGAGAGAACGATGGAGAGAAAAAGTGAGATCAAGAGAAAGAGAGAGATGTGCATTTCTATGGCCTTGTGACACAACGCGATTTATTCCTAGAAATGTGTATTTCATTTCGATTTGAAATTGATCATTTTTCTCTCTGTGTCTCGAATGCATGTTCAATTAAATGTATAAAGGCAAATGGCATCAATTATGCTGACTTTCATACACACGCATATAAATAAGCATTTGGACAATTTCATTATTCCCTCGAGTATTTTCCATCTGTCACTAAAAATAGATCAAAACACTAATGGCAGTCAATAAAATTGAATTTATTGTAATCAACAATATACATTTCGAACGAAATTCTTTTGGAAAAATATACATTTTGATGGCAATATACTCCCCGTTTCAGCTGGTCACAAAAACATGTTTTGTATTTCAATAAACTTATTTGCTTTGTTTATCATTTAATAGATTATTTAACATGAGAAATGTGTTTATTAAATGGACAAAATATCAAAATGGAAAATAACAAATGACAATCCATCATCAAGTCAATTTAAGTGAACAAATCAATCGATTTCGATGAAATTCAAACATGCTCTTGTTCAAATATAAATTTTCTTATTCAATGTTCGTAACCAATCATAAATAAGAAATTATTTAAAATTCTGTGCACGTGCTGTACATGAAGATTGAAACAGTTGATAACAATTTCATTTTCCATATGTATTATAGATGAAAAAGTTTTTTTTTTTTTTTTGTTGTCAATGCCAAATGCCATTCATATCAAATATTTGTGTATTTTTATTTGTGCTCATCTTTGTTGGATTCTCTTTAATTAATCGCATAAAAAGTAAATTCAACATATATGCATAATAAGCTCATCTTGAACCCGCACTTTGCATGCAAATTATACACAAAATCACAACGAACAAGGTCAAATAGAACGAATGTTACGATACACTTAACACTTAAATTCTTGAGACATTAGAACTCACGATCGAATTGGATTGGCGCTAAACATACACACTCTTTTTCCAACAAACGTGCAACAGCGGCGTCTTTTTTTCTATCTTTCACTGTTTTCACTTACTCGATATCTTGTTCTCTGCCATACTTTCGTTTTCTCACCCTTTTTCTTTTTCTCGATTCATTTCTCACCTCCATTTCGTTTCCACTTCACGTGCCCCTTTTCCATGCTACTTTTCTCGTGCCCCTTTTCTATGCTCCTTTTCTCGTACCCATTTTCCATGCTCCCTTTGTCGCGTTCTTTCTTTTTCACGCTCAATGTGTTTGGGTAAAAATTACCGGAACGAAACAAGAATATGAATCGCGCTAAACTTGGCCCAAGTACTTTTTTGGCTACACATGAATTACATTCTTCACACAGCAACTGTCGATATTCGCACGCTCGACATCCTCCTTCATTCATTTAACGGTCGCATTCTTTCTTTCTTTTTTTTTTTTTTTTTTTTTTTGTTTGTTTACTTTTCACGTTATTTATTATAACCGCCAACATTTCAAAACAAACGACTGAAATTCCAACCAGATAGCAGAATGTATGGTTGTTTTTCTGAAGCGTAAAAATCGTGTAATATATACTGGTGGGCTGGTTTTTCTGCATCTCAATTGATGGAATGAGAGTAAGAAGAAAAAAAAAAGAATGTTCTTCTAAAATCAACAATCTTATTTTTTTTTTCCTTTCATATTTCTTATGCCACAGTCAAAGTGGTGATGATTCATTTTGATTAATATAATTCGACACTTGAAAATATTACGATCAAAGTCCCATCAAGCAAATGGGACAAAAATGACGTCAGTCACAATGTGAAAGTGGAAGCAATAATCGTCAGAAACATGACGACAATGTGCTTGTTGGTTTTTCAAAAAGAATTTCTCGACCAACATGAAATAATCAGTATAAAACATATGACATTCAGTTTGGCCATTCACACCTGCTTGCTTGCTTGATGAGTGCAACATTTTCTCCAACACAAACATTTCCTCCATTTCAATCAAAACTGTTTGTGTTTGTGTTTGTGTGAGTGTATGACACAAATATAAAGTCATAATTATAAATAATTTGTACGTATCGTTTGCCGATTAATATGGCTTAGACATTATTGATATTGATTGTTAAATAATCAAAGTTATACATTTATTGTACAAGTAAGGGAGAGAGAGAGAGAGTGAATGGAAAATTTATGTAAAAATGGATTACACTAACACAAAAACTATAGAAACAATGGCATTAAATGAATTTCTATCATTCGCAATGTAAATATTTTATTTGTGCAAATCTGTTGAAATCCTCATTCACACACACGCACACTTATCGCACTAAAATTGCGCGACAAATTGTTTATGTTCATGTACAATTTGCTCGTTTTATTATTATCACACGCTGCTCTAGTAGTCACATTTGATTTTTTTTTTTCTTTGCAGTCGCATACTATCTCAATACAAATGCAATTTCAATCTAATAAATAATTCGATTTATTTTTTTTTTATTTTTTTTTTCTTTTCTTTTCTTTTCTTTTCTTTTCTTTTCTTTTCTTTTCTTTTCTTTCCTTTTCTTTTCTTTTCTTTCCTTTTCCTTTCTTTTCTTTTCTTTTTTTTGATGATCTTTGCTGAATTAGACTGACGGCAATGGAGGATCTGGCTTGGTACAGTTGGATGCTGAAATGGAAAAGGTATTTGCCGGACCGGCAAGTCGAGGAGAAAATCGACAAGAAAAATTCAATGTGGCACAGCTGACTGGCGATGTTGAATCGAAAGACCGCGATTCACAGCGATACAAGGATTCTGACAGTGATTGTAAGTGCTTTTTCATGTTGTCATCTTTCGTTTATTGCGGTTATTGTTTTGTCTCTTGTCTTACACATTTGTTTTTTCCATGTCATCGAAATTTTCATTATTGGCCTTAGTTCTGTGAATATGAGGTGTGAGACAGAAGGAAGAAAAATGGATTTAAGCAAAGAATCGTTTCAAATGTCCAACGTCACATTTTCACAGAATGTTCATTCTTGTTTTTTTTTTTTTGAACTCATTCAATGGTGCCAACAGACAGAGAACGTCTATCAGTCTGTTAAAAAGCAGACCATTTTCCAGTGAATATGTAACGCACACGACTTGATTGCGAATGAATTGGATATTTCTGTACTGAGAAACATTGAATGAATCATATAATAATATTGACAAAAACAAAAACAACAAATGTTGTCATGCATGTCAAATGCAAAGTATTTTGTTTACATGATTGTAAAAATCGATGTGATGTCAATGTTTTTTCTCATCCTTTCCACCTTGTATTTGAAATTAAAGAATAGCATACAGATTTCTTCTAAATTCTTTGTGTTTTTTTATTTTATTTTCTCATAATTTGTTTTATTTATTATTTTTCTGTTGATTTTTTTCATTCTTTTTTTTCTTTGCCTTTTTACGAGATATTTATTCATTTTCAGCCTATCGCAATCAATCGTTTCCACACGCTGCACGGAAACCATTCCTTAGCTCATTAAAAAGAAAAGACTCAAAGGAAACACATACAGCAACAACATCACCATCATTTGATACAGCCAGCCCACCATCAACGGCAACCGGTTCACCAATAACATCACCACAAAAAAGTTTATCAATTCGTGAAGAGGGCCATGATGAAGCAATACTATCTGAACGTGCTGGTCACAGTGAACCACATTCCGATTCAAGTGACAATGAAGATCGTCGCGTTCAATTCAACAAGGCTAAATTAAAGATTGAGGCCACTGGTGAAAATATTATCGAAGAAATGGAAAATGCTGACGATGGCGCCGAAGAAAAGGAAAAGAAAAAACACAAAGGGTAACTCTTATATTGTTGATAGTGAATAGTTTCAGTGTTTTTTCCATTTTGTTTTTTTTTTTTTTTGTTTTTTTATTTTTTTTTTTTTTGCTTACAAATTGATCTTGACATTAATTGGCTTCATAAGAAACAAAACATGTAAAATCATTTGTAATATGTAACGAAAACTTGAATACTGGAATTGAATGACAATGATAAACAATAATTAGGAAAGTTGTCGAAAACTATGAAAAAAAAAAATAATAATGATAACAATATCGTGTGAACTCAAATCATAAACAAAATACAAATGGTTAAAATGCAGTGAAAATTAAATGCGAAAGCCAAATTTCATGTTGAGTTTTTGAAAATTGCACAAAATTATGACGTAGATACATCCAGTCGACTCCAGTTGTGTTCGCCTGTTGATAATTGTATATGCGGTTGCATTCTTATGTGTGCAAGAGAGAGCTTTCCCATATAGTAATGATATGGAATGAACGTAAGCACATTGTGTGTGGTTGTAGTTTTTGTACAACAGTCGCATGGTGCCACTTGTTATCGATTTTCGTGGGAAAGTGCGTCATTCGTTACTATGTTGAGTGTTCACCTATAAATGAGAACGATTTGGTCATGGATTTGGCAGTATGCACAATGTGCTTTTTCTATATCTCTTTCTGGCTCTCGCCCTATATTTTTCTCTCTCTCACTCGCTAGCTCTCACTCGTTCGCTTTCTCTCTCGTTCGCTTTCTCTCTCTCGTTCGCTTCTCTCTCTCTCTCTCTCTCTTCCTTTCTCTCTCCCTCTTACTCTCTTCCTTCCTCTCTCTATCAATTTTTTTTCGTTTTGCTTCTCGCGCTCTCTTCTTGTTTTTTTTTTTCCTATTGAGTAGAGATAACATTGATAAGGAGGGCGCTGAGCATTAGCTATATGAATATTTTCTCACAAAAGAATAAAACAAATCAAGGACTACACGGAACTGACTAACAAACGTTATGCATTCACCATTCTTATTATCGTCTTTATTAATAATCAAGTGATATTCTTGAGGCACTCACATTGAACAAAAATTGCCTCGATTAAGCAATGTAATGCCTGGCAATTTTGTTGCCATACGAATCCATGATTTATGCTTTAAATAAAACTACGAAAAGTTATCGTTACGCTATAACAACGAGTTACATCAAGGTCATCATTCTCATTATTGGTAACCAACTGATAAAAGCAAAAAACACAGCATTGGGAGTTCTCGAAACAAATAAATAAATAAATATAAATAAACACACATACAAACATCTAAGGGGAAATGACTCTTGCAAATGTTTTCAAAATTTTAGAGAAATCGAAGCATTTTCACGAATCTTACGAGTCTTACGAATTTTCATTTATATGTAAAGTTGACAAAGAGATTTGCAATTGCGAGCGATCTATGCGCATCTTTTTAACACATAATCAAATGCGAATCCTTGCGAATCTTTTATTTATTTTCAAGTATAATACGCGAATCTTTAAATATTTGATCGTATTTTTGCAAATAAATTGGGATTCGCTGCGAGTCATTTCCCCCTAGACAAACATACATATATATAAATTGTTATTCGATTTTTTTTTTCTTCATTTCTGTCGCATCATTGCTTCATTTTATTATATTATGTTTCCGATAGAATTGCAAAACTTCCGTTCATATTACAATGTTGTCGATGCTTTTTGTTTTCGATTCAGAGAAAATTATGTAAATCATTTAGTTTGTGAAATGGTTCAATATTATTTTCGTTTGCCAATATAGTTAGTTACATAGGCGCACAAACACACAAAAACACACACACACACACACACACACACACACACACACACACACACACACAATATACATATCAATAATTGTTTCTATTTTATCATACGTTATCAGGCGTCATCAACATTACAAACGTCGAAAATCATCATTGTCAGAACATCATCACCATCATCATCATCGACGCCAAAATGAATTCAGTCCGGATGGTCGAATACCAGTACAACATGAAGATGAAGACATTGTACTTAAGGTCAGTGAAATCAATAAGTAATATTTTCAAGAGAAATGCAAGATTATTTTTCACCCGAAAGCAATATTGGAGGCTCAAATTGTGCGCTGTATTCTTACACATCATTTGCATCTCAAAATTAAAGTTCGGATAAATCAAAAAAAAAAAAAAAAAAGTCCGAATATTTAAAAAGAACACTTGTATATCATGAAGAGCTTTTAACAAATTTAAGACCATATGATCTCAATTCGAAGCGAATTATCAATAAAATACTCCAAATTACATATTAATCTTGATTTTATTCAATGTCGATTTCTACCTAAATTCTTATTTATATCCCAATTGATACGACGTAATGTTTGTTTTTTACAACATATTTCTATTTTTACAATGAAATTACAGCATCAATTAAACTTACTAAATTCATCAAGTGAACTTTCTGTGTTTTGTTCACAACACGATTGACAAGCCAAATTCTGCTTAGAGCATAAAACCACAAAATGCTTTTGAATAACCGTGGAAAATTTCGAACATTTGAGCAAAAGAAAGAAAACAAATGTTCGTAAATCGTAAGATTCTTGGTGAATTTTGATAGATAAACTCTGAATATGGCATGAATATGAAAGATTTTAAAAAAAAAGCCACTTTTAATGCAAAATATCCATACAAAAAGTTTCACAAAGCGTTTCGATAATTTATTCGATGTCAAACGAATTTGTTGGGAAAAAGTCGAAAATGAGAAAATGCTTTGTACAAAAGTAACTTAGTTTATTTATGACAATTCTTTTTACTTTGTTTTTGTTTTTTTTTTTTTTTTTTTTTCTTCTTCTTGTTATTTTTAAATCGCATTGATATTTTTGCGACTGCCACCAGTTGGTATTCTTGCTGCTATTTGTCTGAACAAAATAATTCTGTTTTGTCGTAAATTTCTGAATGTTTTGAAATAAAATTCCATTAAGAATAAGAAACAAAAAAGTTGAATTTATGGTTCTTGCATACAAAATGTTGTTTTAAAAGAAAAAAAGAAGAAGAAGAACAAGAAATTCCTCCCCGAATATTTCAGTATAAAAAGAAAAAAAAAAACAGCTCAATACTCTTGAACAATACTAACCTTTATTCCGAGGGAGAAAATCCACCGCCAAAAAATAGTTGTTTTTCTCTCATGCCTATTCATTTTCAGGAATCACATATGGATGACTTAATATCACATCGTTCAGATGATCCGCGTGCACTTCGCCGTCATCGTATCCATTCGCAGGCTAGTGAAAAATTACTACGAGTACAGCCATTTTCATCGCCAAAAAAGCAATTCGATCACAGTCCACATGAAATATTTGTACAATTGGATGAATTACAAGGCATGGATGAATGGAAAGAAACAGCACGATGGATCAAATATGAAGAAGATGTTGAAGAGGGTGCCGATCGATGGGGACGACCGCATGTGGCGCCATTATCATTCCATTCATTGCTCAATTTACGTTTATTTCTTGAACAGGGCGTTGTTTTACTTGATTTGGAAGAGCGAGATTTTCCCGGTGTTGCATACAAAGTCATTGAAATGGTGAATTTTCGATTTGGTTTTTTCCTATTTATTATTTTTTTTTTTTTTTTTGGTTTTTGTTTTATCATCCATTTAATTTAAATGTAAAATGATTTATGGTGGTAATTTTTTTTTTTTTTTTTGTTTCGGTTTCAAACAGATGGATAGCAAAAATCTCATTCATCACGATGACAAGCCAAAATTGTTACGTGCATTATTACTTCGACATCGTCATGTTAACGAAAGTGCTCATGGTTTTCCATTTGGCACCCGACGAAAATTCAGCAGTTATACAAGCTTACAGGTATATATTTGTGACAATCAAAAATTCAATATTTCATTTCGTTCCGTTTCTTCACCATATTCATCATTAGCATTGCAACGCATCGCATTCAATTTATATATATATACATTCAAGTCATTGATTTGATTAAAATTTGCTGAACGAACAAACAAAATATATACGTTTTCTATTGGTATGAATATTAGTGTATTATTTGTTTGTTTTTCATTTTCCATGATGCCATTCCAAATCGATATAAATGTCCATCCATTTCGGAAAAAACCATTGAATTCCATTGCAAACGGATAATTATCTAAGTGTAGAAACTAGCAAAACAAAACAAAAAAAAAAAAAAAAAAAAAAAATGAAAGAATGTTAATGATGATGGAAATAATAATTTAAAACAAACAAACATTATTTTAGAGTTTATCTCAGCAAACGGATCATCTGATCTTCTATTCGGTAATTTTCAAGTATTTTGCTTTAATTGAATTATTTTCATTTGCCATTGGTTTTTATTTTTTTGTTGTGTGTGTCTGACGAATAACGCAACTGTGTGTTGAAACACTTTTATTGCAGTGCCAGCACACACAATTTCTGTTTTATTTGTAGAGTAGAATATTAAAATCAGCATGAACCCACCCCCTCTCTCTCTCTCTCTTTCCCTTTTTGTTTTTTTTTCTGCTTGCTTTTACTGTGATTAGAACTTTGATAGCGCTACTTGAGTGTTTTGACTAATTTTTTAAGCTCAAGTTTGATATAACCATGCCGAGAGCAAATGCTTAAAAGGGTGCGATTTAAATCCAATGAAAAAGTTCTAGACAACTTTTCTTTTTGCATGTAAATATTTAAAAACACCACTCAAAATTAGCTTGTTTTGAATAACCCTCAGAATATTTCAATGAATAAAACAACATATTGGAACAAAAAAGAAAAAAATCATTTTAGATTATACCATCATTTTGAAGTAAAACAAAATTTCAAATCATTATTTTAGAAATAAAGAAAAAAAAAATGAGGTTTTTCTGAGAAAATTCGAAATTTTCTTCGAAAAAATGTGAACATATTAAAGAAAATAAAAATAAAGTCAAAAAGAAAAAAAAATAACATCCAATGTTGGACAAATTGAAAGTTTTTGCAGAAAAATTGTGAGGAAATCGCCGGAAAATAAACAATAGACAAAAACAATTTTTGTTGCATGAACATGTTGCTTACTCACTTAATTTCAACGCATGAAAACATTTAGTGTAACATTTGAAAAATTAAAATATTCTTTTTTACAAAAAAAAAAGGTCATTTGCTTCGAGCATGTGATAAAATCATCAAGTTTATTGTAATATTTCATTTGTAGTGCAAACGCACAATGAGCTTTTTCATTCATTTGTTATGCTGTAAACGTACAGTGCCAACGCTTAATTTTCAAATGTTTGCTCTTGGTTTGAATAACAATTTATTCAAGGATATATAGCGGGTACACGGTTTAAAAATAAACCAAACAATTCATTTATGTAGATAAAATGTTGAATGAAATGAGAGCTGTTATTTATCCTTGCATTTAACTGTAGTTTATGTATCAAGTATCATAGAATGTTGTAGAACAACTCATCAATCATCATTAAATTGACTCTCGGAAACCTGTGAAGATTAAAAACAAAAAAAAAAAAAAAAATATTTTTTCTGTGGATTTTTCTATCTTTTTCTCTTTTCTCATTTATCTATTTTCTCTTTACAAATGAAACCCTTGACAAACCAAAAAAAAAAAAAAAAAAAAAAAATAAAAAAACAAAAAAAAAAAAAACTGTTGCAACCTCAACGCGTTTGTGTGGTGGTACGAATGATGAAAATGTTTCATAATGAAATGATACAAAATACACGACACACGCATACACACGACAAAATATATATTTACAAACATAGCAATTGTGGGAAGATGAGATACGCAATAAAACGAATGGCGGTATAAATACATGCGATAGCAATATTTTTAATAATATGCATAACAACAACAACAACAATGGAATCAATGGATATGGTGATGGCGGTGGTATTGGTGTTGGTGATGGAGCTTGTATAAATACCAATCATTACCTCCTCGCCCAATGCAATGGATCTGATAAATTACCGCCCGAATTGTTTGCAATTTCATTTCGAGATTCATTGAGCGAACAAATGCGACGGCATTCAACAATGTCTCATAAAATCGTAATTCGATAACAGAATCCAATATATATATATACATCATAAAAATGCATTAAATTGCATTTTGAGAAGCTAAACATTGTAGCATTTGATCGATATTATATATTTAAATTACCGCACATTTGATGAAACAAATTTAATTTTTTTGTTTCTTTTTTTCGTGTGGAATCAAAATTACGAGAGTTACTGTATTCAGCTTCTCAAATTGCATTTAATGAATTTTCTTTCTTCCTTTTGGAATTCTTGTTGCCCTTTTTTTTTAAAAAAAAATATATATTTTTTCTTTATTACGATTTTCCTTCTGTTCGTAATTTGTTTTTTTTTTTTTTTTTTTTTGCTTTTGATTTCAATCGATGGCATTAATAATAATTTCTCGTCCTAAGCCTTTTTGGTTTGTTTTTCAATTAATTGCGGTCTTTGTTGCATCGTTCTTTCGAAAATGCGATGTCACTTTGTCTTTTCGCTGTAAAGATGCACAGTTTTCACTATGAATCAATCGATAAACGTTTTCTATCTTTTCTATTCATATTCTTTGAATATAGTATTATATAAATATTTCTTGGAAAAGCGGCCAACAAGTGAAGCGAATATTCACAAAGAATCATTTTAGAAATGAGCAACTAGTCAACAAGACTAAATTTCCAAGAATATTCTAATAATACAAAATGAGAAAGCAGCTTTATACATTCGCAGTTTTTTTTTTTCTGTTCCTTTTCGTCGACTTGACATTCTTCTTCGTGCTTTTTTGCATATTGGATGTAGAAAATTGCTCAAAAGAAATTCAAAACATTCTCGGTAAAACACACTGAAAAGCTGTATGTACGTTTACCTTTAGATAACTTTTTAATAGTCATTCAACGAGCAATATTCATTTGTACTGAAACATAAATCAAGATTAAACAAAATTCCATGAAAAAAAGCCAATTGGATACAAAATTGAGAGAGAGAGAGAGAGAGAGAGAGAGAGAGAGAGAGAGAGAGAGAGAGAGAGAGAGAGAGATGGTGAAATTTGGATGTTGTCGGCATAAATAGAATAGAAATTCTATTGCTTTCAAAGTGGGCTATTTACTGATTTTCAACGCTGTATGGTATTTCAAATTTTGCTGAATTTTTTGTTTTTCGCCTATTTTAACAGCTCAGCGTGCCAACAAAAGTTAAACCAAATACAAGCAGAAGAATGCAATTTAGTGGGTGGATGCGATTGTTTTTTTTTTGTGCTGACGTGATGGCTTCGATCTTAAGTTTTATGGCATCATTTTAGCACATGGACCCCTTTTCCATATTATACAATATTTCACTTATAATAGTTCAAAGGAGAATAAGAACAAAAATAGACAAAAATGGAGACAGAGAAAGAGAGAGAAAAGAGAGAGAGAGAGAGAGAGAGAGAGAGAGAGAAAGGGGGAGAGAGAGAGAGAGAGAGAGAGAGAGAGAGAGAGAGAGAAAGAGAAAGAGAAAGAGAAAGAGAAAGAGAAAGAGAAAGAGAAAGAGAGAGAGGATCGAAGGAAGAGTGAATGAGAAAGAAAAAAAAGAATGAAACGAATAAAAGGACAGATGGAGAAAGTGAGAGAAATTAGATAGATAAATTAAATAGAAAATTTTTGCGCATATGCAACTAAATAAATTCAAATTATCATATTCATGATTCAATTCAATGAAAGGAAATTGTTCATTTCTTCTGTGCTTGCATTCATTTCCTGAGCTAGCACCACTAGTTCAAATCATTCTTCAGCAATAGAATAGAATAAAAGGAGAGAAGGTAGCAAATGAGACAAAGAAGGAGAGAGACAAAGAGAGAAAGAGAGAGAGAGAGAAAAAGGGGCGGGTAGGGCGAGGAGTGAGCTGTAGACTGAAGCAAACCAAGCGATGGAACTAGGTTAAATTTGTCTACATTGCTAAGGCTACTTCGTTTATTTCCTGTGTGTCTTTACCTCTCATTTTCACTCTCTTTTCCCAACTCTTTTTCCCTCTGTATAAATGCAAAAGACGGAGCATTTATTGTTACATTTAACGAACCGAATACCGAACAAATCTAATAAATGTACATAATATCACAAACTGCAATATATTTTTCTGCACTGATTGTGTGTATTTGGTGGGCATTCCAGTGCAAAAAAACAAAAAATATCGCCTGGGACATAGGTCGTTCGTTCATATTGTTGAATCGTTCGATTTTCTCCTCTTTTTTTTTTGGTCCGTCGCATTCTTTTCTATAAATTTCTTGTTGCAAAAGTTTATCAGAGCACGCGATATACCCAAAACCATACAATCGCAATAAATATTCAATGGTTGTCACACTGTGCGTTGCGTTTCACCGACCATAAACTGATTTAATATAGCAATCAATAACCTTTTGTTGATATAACACATAGAAAAGTTTTTTTTCTTTTCTTCTGCTAGTACTACAGCAGCTGTGGCTTTTTATTTCTCTTTTTTTTTCACTTAACTTGGCCGTCGTATATTTTCTGTTGCTTATATTATTTGTTGTTGTTTTTTTTTTCACTTAAATTATTATTATTATTCACGTAAAATTGATTTTTCTTTTTTGTGTGTGTGTGTGTGTGAGCGTACCTTTTTGTTTGCTTTTCTTTTTTCATTTTTATTGTACTTTTCTATTATTCTTAGTTTTTTTTTTGTTGCTATTTGAACAAAGATGAGACTTTTATGATTTATCTCAACTCAATTATGATTGAGTGCTTGTATTTTATGTTGTGCCAATAAATTATTGATGATGCTGAACATTTGCTAATTTAATCATTTACTTTTCTCTCTTTTTCTCTCTCTCTCTCTCTCTCTCTCTCTCTGTCAATATGTTTTGTCAATATATATTTATATATATAGAATTTGTCAAGTGATGTAAAACCGAAAATTGTACCAGCCAGTGAAATAAATGGTCATGCTGGCAGTCATTCAACGGGTGATGCTCGCATTGATATGCGTGAAGAAACATATTCATCGTCTCAGGAGGATTTAAAGCGATTACAAAATGATACGATTTTAAAGCGAATACCATCCGGTGCTGAAGCCACAACCGTTTTGGTAAGTTATTTATAAACTCGTTATTTATTATGGGAAAATCATTAGAAAAATGAATAATTTGGTTTGATTTAAAAGAATCTAAAATAAATTCAAAATATTTTGAGTGAATTTGTTCAAATAAGAGCACAATTTCTGAGATAAAATGTCATGGAAAATATTTTTCGGTTTATTTCATTTTAGTTTTTTCTTTTTTTTTTCATTATTCAAATGTTAATTTATTTACCTTTCCAGGTCGGTTCTGTTGATTTTTTGGATCAACCAACTGGTGCATTTGTTCGTTTAGCCGAAGCAATTCATATTCCCGGCATTACTGAAATTCCAATTCCAGTTCGTTTTATTTTCATATTAATGGGTCCAAAATTGATTGACGTTGATTATCATGAAGTTGGTCGTTCAATTGCAACACTTATGTCAAATGATAGCTTTCATCGGATTGCCTATAAAGCGGATGATCGTCAAGAATTATTATCGGCAATTAATGAATTTTTAGATGATTCAATTGTATTGCCACCGGGTAATTGGCAAAATGAAGATTTGCTACCATTTGAAGAATTAAAAGCAAAAAGTGAATGGATTCGATCACGTAAAGCAAAAGCATTACAAATGAAAAATAAAGAAAAATCAGGAGCAACATCTGATGATGAAAAGAAATTACTTGCGGCCGATGATGAATTGCTCAATGTAAAAAGTTGTAAAGCACGTAAAAAACGTAATCCACTTGAACGTACAAATCGTCCATGGGGTGGTTTAATCAATGATATAAAACGACGTTATCCAATGTTTAAAAGTGATATTGTTGATGGTTTAAATAGCGAAACATTGGCTGCAACAATTTTTATGTATTTTGCAGCATTATCAACAGCAATTACATTTGGTGGTTTATGTTCAGAAAAGACAAAAAATTTAATTGGAATACCGGAAACATTATTGGCTGCATCAGTGGTTGGTATGATATTTCATGCATTATCTGGTCAACCGCTTACCATTATCGGAACCACCGGACCATTGGTATTATTCGATGAAGCACTCTATAAATTTTGCCTAAAAAATGATGTACCATTTTTAACTGTACGTTTATATATAAGCGTTTGGATGGGCATCATTGCGCTCATTGTATCGGCATTTGAAGGAAGCGTTTATGTTCGATTATTTACACGTTTTACACAAGAAATCTTTTCAGCGCTTATAACATTGATCTATATTGTTGAAGCATTGATGAAAATACTTACCGCTTATCAACGACATCCATTGCTTGAGCAATATATTTATGGTGATTGGTTTGTCACAAATAATAAGACATTGTTAGATAATGAAACATATGCGAATGCAAGCATTATTTATGAACCATTGAAAAATTCAACAACAATATTCAATTTACCGGCAAATTTAACAATACTTCAATCAGGTGTTAAAGGATCTGAAATAAATCAACCAAATACAGCATTATTCTGTACATTTTTAACATTGGGCACATTTATTCTTGCGTATTTTTTGCGCATTTTTCGTAATTCACATTTTCTTGGCCGAACGGCACGTCGAGCACTTGGTGATTTTGGTGTTCCAATTGCAATTGTTATATTTGTAATGATTGATTTCTTTGTACCATCGGTGTATACGGAAAAATTGCGTGTACCTGAAGGTATTGAACCAAGTGATACCACACAACGTGGTTGGCTTATACCATTGACCAGTCCAAAAACACCAACATGGCTTCCATTTGCGGCTGGAATACCAGCAATGTTAGTTTATATATTAGTATTCATGGAAACGCATATTTCCGAATTAATTGTGGATAAACCCGAACGTGGTTTAAAAAAAGGATCCGGTTTACATTTGGATATTGTATTGTTGAGCTTTTTAAATATGCTTTGCGGTTTCTTTGGAATGCCATGGCATTGTGCAGCCACTGTTCGTTCGGTTACGCATGTATCTGCCGTTACAATTATGTCAAGGTATGCATACCACAGATTTCACATAATAAATGTATTTTTTTTTTTTTTTTTTCTTACACAATTGAACGGAAATAACAAACTACATAGTTTCCCATAAACTAAAAAGCAATTATTATTTATCATTTGATTTTATCATATCCTCATATCGTTCACAATAGAACACATGCGCCTGGTGACAAACCACATATCACGGATGTTAAAGAGCAACGAGTATCAGGTTTATGCGTATCAATTATGGTTGGCTTATCAGTTACAGCAGCTCCTTTGCTACGATTGATACCAATGTCCGTCCTATTTGGTGTATTCTTATATATGGGCGTTGCATCAATGAGTGGTGTTCAATTCTTTGAAAGGTAACATTAACACATTTATTGACAATTTAAATTTGCTGAATGTGAAACGAAGTTCTAAACATTAAGTATTTGTTGATTTTCTTTCAACTGTGTGTGTGTTTTTTTTTGCTTTTTATGCATTTCTTTCAGATTGGCGTTATTCTTTATGCCCGTCAAATATCATCCACATGAACCATACGTTCGACGTGTTCAAGCATGGAAAATGCATGTTTTCACTTCTGTACAAGTATTTGCATTGGTTCTGCTATGGGCAGTAAAATCTTCACCATTTTCACTGGCTTTTCCATTCTTTTTGATTATGATGGTTCCGTTGCGGCAGCAATTATCAAAATTCTTCAATGCGCGTGAAATAAATGCGGTAATATTTGATTAATTTTTCATTTGTTTCTTTCTCTCTTTCCAAAAATTTTTGTTGTCAGTTTTCGACAAAAGAAAAAAAAAATGAAAAACAAATTTCATAACTTTTGAATTTGAATTTTTGTCAAAGTTTTCAAATTTAACATTAGAATTACTCGATATTTTCTCAATTACATTCTAAAACATTTCCAATTTTTTTTTTTTTCATTAGCTCGACGGCAATAATCCATCGATAGATCCAAGCGATGAGCCCGATTTCTATGAGCAAGCAATAATTTCACCATAGTTAGCTTCGGATTTTGAATGAAAAATGATATAACCAGACAGTATTTTTCGTCAAATGGTGCTAAATACTTTAAAATTGAGCACGACAATGAAAATTAAAATTTAAAATTTAAAATTTAAAGTAGCAAAATGTTATCAAAAAAAAATAGCATGAACTTAGTGGGGACTATAGAATAGAACAGAGATGCAATTATTATGCATTTGACAAAAAACAAAAAAAAACAAAAAATGAAAAATACAAATGTTTCATAATGATGATTTATTTTTTTGTTTGTTTCGATGAATACATATAGAAATTGTAGCGAATACTATTCATTTGCTCCATTTATTATCATTTTTCAGGCGAATGATCAATGCAAATGTCATAAAAATGAGAAATTGGATTATGTGAATTTTGTACGACATTGATTTTAACATCTAAAATCAATTGAATGACATTCATAAACTTATTCACACTGAATAAAGCAATCTCTGGACAAACTGGACAATAGACAAATAATTGTCTGAAATGAAATGTAATCAAAATAAAGCAAAATATAGAGAAAATTTGCGATTATTATTATTATTATTATTATTTCTTTCGTATTAGAAAATTGAAAATTTGAATTGAAATTATTGAAAAATTTTTAACAATTTGCCAAATAATCAATTTTAAGTTAATTAATTCCATTAATGAATGCAACGATATACAAAATAAATTGATTGTGTCATGTAGATATCCTTTCACTCCTCTTTCCAGACCTATCCCCCTTTCCCCCATCCCTTCCTAAACTTTAAAAACTGTAGATAGATTGTGAGAACTAAACCGTATTTTCTAAACTAATTAAACTATTAGCATCTAACAAATGTAGTAGAATCCAAATGATAAATCTATATAAAAAAAATTAGAGAGAAAAAAAAATCAGAGGCTTATATAAGAAACTATTGATTAAAATGAATAAAAAAGGGAAATTTATTGCAAAAATAAAAGAAGAAAAATAAAGATAGCACATATACATATATAAATATATTTTAAAGTGACCAAATGAGTGCTAATTTAACACAGTACTTGTTATTGTTTTATGTGAATGTTTAAAAAAAAAAAAAAAAAAAACTCTCAAATAGCAAATTCAATTTTCCGACACATTTAAAGCAAATGAATTACATATTTTTGGAATAAAACGTTTTCACTCTTTCGAATCAAATCAAATCCAAACTCTATTATGGAATGTGTTATTATTTTGAGGGAACAGTTATGTAGATAGATTTTCACGTTGAAAAACTAAAATGAAGAAAAAAAAAAAAAAGAAAAAATAAAATAAAAATGGAATAAATGAAATATCTACTGTTTTGTGATAGAAAACAATTGATATTTCAAGTGTGATGTTTTGTTAAAGAAATGTTCAATGAATCGAATGTTATTTGAAGAAATTTAAAAAAAGGTTTAATTTGATGTAATTTGCGAATTCTATCGTTGAACTCGATTCATGAGCTCAGCATTGCTATATTAGGCAACATACTAGTATGTTTACATACAAAACTTTCGACAACAATGAATGTACCTAATTAATTTGTAAGAAAATTCAATATAATATATATTTTCAACAAACTAGTAATTATTTTGCGTTTTTATTACCCAAATGTTACATTGTGTTAATTCAAATCAAATACACTTTTAGGTGGAAAGAGTCTTTGTGTTATTGGCATCTTTTAGACCAATTGTCAAATAGTACTAATTTAGTACTGAATTTGAAATAACCAATAGATGGCACTGTTCTACTACACCGATTTGTTTCGGCCTAATAATAGAGACACAATATTCGAGGAAAATTATTATTTCAAAAGAATTATAATGATTTAATTGATGATTTTTTTTTTGTTTTTTTGTTATTATAAAGGATTTTGGAATTAAAAAAATTTTTAAACATTAAACAGTTTAACTTTAATCTAGGGGGAAATGACTCTTGTAAATCTTTTCAAAATTTTAGAGAAATCGAAGCATTTCCACGAATCTTATAAGTCTTACGAATCTTCATTTACATGTGAAGTTGACAAAGAGATTTGCAATTGCGAGCGTATATATGCGCATCTTTTTAACACATAATCAAATGCGAATCCTTGCGAATCTTTTATTCATTTTCAAGTATAATACGCGAATCTTTAAATTTTTGATCATATTTTTGCAAATAAATTGGGATTCGCTGCGAGTCATTTCCCCCTAGACTTTAATGCTCTTGTTTTGTTTTTCAATTTTGTTATTTTCATTATCGCTGTTTGCGTATTTTGTATACTTTACTGGATGTTGTTGCCGCATCAAAAAAATTGAAAAAGAATTTTTAATCATCTTCGTTTATGCAAAACACTTCTTCTATTTGACCGTTAGGCAACTGACGCTAACCAACTGAGCTGCTCAGGTTGCCTAAAAAATAGCAAAACCGAATGTATAGACAGAGCTGGAATTTTCACTCACAGTTGGTGCGAGCACAAATACAACATCGCTACAACATAGATTTTTTGTTTGAGTCAAAAAACATACAGGCGTGTGCGCGCACCCGAAAAACATGAGAATATTGTGCGCCGCACACTAGATGTGAGTGCGATGTTGTATTTGTGCTCGCACCATCTGAGTGAAAATTCCATCTCTGTGTATAGATTTAACTTTATTTAAAAACAGGCAAGATTTTTTCTATTCATTAAAGAAAGATTACATTTTTGCTGATCAAAAAAAAAAAAGAATCAATTGGAACCGAAATGCGAGAATTGATTAAATTGAATCAAAAAAGAACGAAATAAATCACTTAAATTGAATGTAATTGAACCAATCTGGCCAAAATACACACGCTTTTTATAAATAGCTAAAGAGATCGTTACCGTTGTATGACAACACATCATTGAGAAAATCTTTGGAATTTTTATTTTTTCAATTACACAATGCGGTAGCATTTTAGCTCAATGTTTCTCACTATGATTTTCTGTTAGTATATTGTGTTGCCATTATAAAACGCCGAAAGTTTTGAAAAAATCATAGCCGAAAAACGTGTTTTTTTTCAGAACATGCAATTTTTGACTTACCTTTCTTTTTTACCTCTTTTAAACTTACATATTTCCGGTATTTGTTTTCATATCATTGAAAGTAGATACGTTTTGGAAAGATGGTCCGTACGAACATTTTGAGTGCTTGGACACCTAAATCTGACATCAATAACGATTTCTATGAGAGCATAAAGGCAAAATTTCTAAATTTTTTTTCCTATTTTTATCATTTTTTGGACGTTCCAAATTCAAAATACATGAGAATTTGCTTTTTTTTTTTTGCTAAAACATTTCGAACACATAGAATAAGAGTAATTTAAGAGATACTTGAGCAATTTGGGGAGTAATTTGGGGCAGAATTAAAAGTAAAACATATACAATATGTAAACCTCAATTATATGAAAATTTTGAATATACCGACATAGTAATATTTATATGACATAAATGTCATAATTATAATAATAATTATTAATATTATTGATTTGACAATTGTTTATCTGTCATCAATCAATCAAAGAGTAAGTGAAGTGTGCAACTGTTGAAATGTAAACAAAACATTTGATAAAAATTCGTTAAAATGTCGTCTGAAAATTATATTTGCAAAGTTGAAAAAGATCATTTTTGCTACATTTGTGGCAAATATCGATTTAAAAATCAATTAATGGAAATAAATCAAAGAATAAAAGAAACATACGAAAAATATATAAATGTTTGTGTTGATGCCACCTTTCCAAAACGTATCTACTTTCTGGGATATGATAACTGGTTTGTGATTTATGGCCTCGAGAAGGGTCCAAAAACCGAAAAAATGACTTTTGAGCAAACGAGTATATGATTTATGTAACTAATTGATTTTATATTACAATAAATCTGACACAAATTATACGGGTCATCCTGGGTTATTGAAATAAATTAACATACAGAGATAAAAGAAAGTATTGTATATATTATATATACTTATAAAATATTGTCAATAATGTACTACTGTGTACAAAAAATAGTAAGACGCCATTTTGAAATTTTCGCGCCAATAATCGGATTCCAAAATTTTTTTTTTTTTTTTGAGTTGGCAGTACTGTCACTGACATTTCTGTAAAGTTTCACGTCATTATTTGCATTACTTCATTGGTTACTGTTGTGTTTTCTGAACAGCCATAAGTGCATTTTGCGATTTTTTACATTTTCTCCATTTTTTTCACAAAAGAAGTTATAATAAATTTTGTTTACAATATCAAATTTCGACAAACAGATCTTTTGAGATCATATATTGAACCTTCCTCTATCGAACTGTAATAATATCCAGGTTTTTCAAACGACAGAAAATTTTCCTAGAACTTGAAGAACATCTAAACCTCTGAAAAACGGCTTGAACGACCATCAACATCAAAAAAATGAGAAATTTTTTAGTGAAACATCGTCGATGAACTTTAAGAGTGATGTTTAGATCTCTTGGTTCTTCACATAAACTATGAATACCGTTTCAAAAGCTTTTTTTAAAGTTAAAAGTCCCAATTCACGTTTGGTTCCAAAACCATAAAATTTCTTTTATTGGTTTTTTGAGATTTTTAACCAATATCGTTCCGTAACCACCGTATTCACCTGATTTAGCTCCATGTGACTTCTGGCTATTCTCTAAACTCAAGAAACCGCTTCGAGGACACCGTTTTGACACGATTGAGGAGATCAAGGCCGAATCGCAGAAGGAACTGAAGGCCATTCCGGAAATTGAATTTCAAAAGTGTTTCGAAGATTGGAAAATACGTAGGCATAAGTGCATTGCATCCGGAGGGGATTATTTTGAAGGGGATGAATTCGATTTAGAAGAATAAATAAAGAATTCAAAAAATTTAATTTGGCGTCTTACTATTTTTTGTACACAGTAGTACACAGTTTAATTTACCTATCTATATATACATATAGATATACGTATATATATATTCAATTATTCTCACTGATTTAAATACTGAATTCTCAATTATGTGAAATTTGTTTTCTCTTTGTGCAGAAACTTGTACTGGTCATTATTTGAATGTTTTAGTTGAATTTCAGTTGTCAATCTGATGATGGCTTTTGAATTCGTTGCTTCAACAACTGTAATTTTTTAATAAAAAAAACTCTTCTAAATGACTATAAAGTGTTTTTCAACCTATTTCAAATCATTACATTAAAAGTGTGTTTATGTTCATAGTTTATGTGAAAAAATTTGTGAATGTAAAGCGAGGTGAGGAATTTCTTTTGATAGAAAAATACAACCAGAAAACGGTCACATTTGTATGAGTAGTGTGGTTTCATGTTTCTTATCACTTAACACATTAGGATAAGTGAATTAATACTAGAGCTGCTCATGAACCGAACATGAACCGTTCATGTTCGAGAATGGTTTCACTTTTATGTTCATGTTCGTTCGGGTTCGGTTCAAGTTGTTCGAAAGGGAAAAAAGGTCGTTCATGTTCGTTCGAGTTCAGGTTCAGTTTGTTCATGATGTTCAAGTTCGGTTCATGTTCGTTCGAATGTTGTTCAATTAACTGAACCAAATTGAACTGTTCAATACAACAGTTGGTTCAGTTCGAATTGAACTGTTCAATATTATTTAATTGAAAATTTTGCCAAATATACAGATTATATAAAAAATGTTACTATCCAAAAATGAAAAAAAAAAAATTGGGGGTCAGCCGGGAATTGAACTCGCAACCTCTACACCCAATCAAAAAAAATTATAAAATAATGCCCATTCAAATCGATGGCATAGCAAATAAAATTTAGTGTCAGAGTAAAATGAACACACATTTTATACCGCACAAATTGATTCAGTTACGGTAACACTAGAATGCTGAATTAATTTGCTTTAATTTTTTAGACTGCTTCAATGAAAAGTATTTTTTTTTTCTCAATTGCATTGTTCTGATTCATATAATGAAATATTTAACAGTAAGAATGATGAACGATAATTTTCACTTGAAGCAATGTTATAATTCGCTGTAGCAATGAAAAGACACATATCATTCATCGTATTTGACTGCCGTAACGATAATTATTACATGGAAATGTTGTATGAATCTGTCGCTAAGCCGATGGTATGCGGTTTGCATAATGAAAAATAATTTTTGACTGGAAACCATCGGCTTTCTGAGATTTTCATATAATATTCCCTTAAGAGAATACAATTGTGAGACAGTCAAGAGAAAAAAATAAAAAAAAAAAATTCTCAACATGAAATGGAACTCATGATTCTCAGTAAATTTATTTGGTAACACTAAAAATGTATGTGCTGAATTGTGTTGTGTTTTACGCTGAATAAGACGTTTACATATAAACACACCAGAATACCATGGATTACGATGAGGTATGTAGTAACGTACAATGTCAAGCAAATGTTGCATGCGAAACAGCATGTTCAACCAAGATCTTTTAGATTTGTATGCAGCTGTTTGTGTATCGCCATTTCATTTACTGTATGACATTTCTATTTGTTTATCTTCTTTTTGTACATTGGTATGAGTGAATCATTCATTTGAGAGTAAGTTTTGAAGCTGTCAACAATTGAAATTATTGTGATTATTGTCATTTGATTTCTTGTAGCTCCTTTAAATTTTGTTGTATAAATTTTGAAAAGCAATTGAATTCATATTTTCCTTCGTAGAATTAGTTTTTCATTATTTGTTTCAATGTTGAATTTTATTTTGACATCTTTTCTTCTTGGACTTGCATCATTTAAATGAAATTAAGAGCATTTTGTTTGTTTTTTTTTGTTTTCTATCTCCCTCTAATATATCCTGTGTTAATTTCAAACTTGAATGTTCGTATTTTACGTTTATGTGCCCGTATGAATGAATGTTATTATATTTTGAACCCGATAAATGAACGAATTCTCATAGGATTAATCCTTGTTTATTATGAAAATAAATTTGTAAGGATTTTATGCAATCAAAATATGTCTAAACGGTGTTCGCTGAAAATTGCGTCCATTCGGAATGATTTCTTTGCTAAATCAACTTTTTCTATTTCTATATTTCTATTTTTAAACGAGTTCTCTTTTGGTGTCTAAGTAAAAAACTAAAAAAAAAAAGAAAAAAAAACATAAAATAACATGACAAAGAAACAGAAAATATAATAGTATGTAATAATAATAATCGTAATATTAAAATGCCAGAGTCGCTTGAGGTAATTACAATTTCTTTTGTGAATGTTTCTTTACCACTGTGTATGTGTGAATTTGTTTTTTGTTTTTTTTTTTTCTCTTGTTTCCCTCTCATTTGATTTAACTTAGTATTAAGGCTAAATTAACAGTTAAATAATGTGTCACACTTGCGCCAAAAGAGAATTCAAGCAGGAAATTATTCAATCGATTCATGCTGTTCAACATTTTAATTAAAGATTTTGACAATCATACGTACTTGATTTCAATGAATGTTTGCCAATTTTCATTTTTCTATTTTGTCTGACATTAAATGTGATTTTTTTTTTCTTTTTAAAAAAAAAGAACAATTTTACTGTAATATCGATTCGTTTTTTTTTTTCTTCTTCTTTTTGTTGATGATCTATCATTTTAAGAATTCACTCGGAAATTTTTTTTTAATAATTTGCCTAATCAATTTAATAATTGGGAAATGTGTTCATAAATTTTCTCGTATCATTTCATTTCTAAATGTAAACTTACTAATTTGCGTGTTTAATTGTAAAAAAGCAATTTGCCAATTTGACTCATGTTTTTTTGTTTCTCCCTAAACTACCTATCGTTTGTGATTATTCTTCTTCTTCTTCATTTTTTTTGTTTGTTTGTTTTTCTCATAAAAATATCACATGTCGAATTTGTTTGTTTTTTTATTTTCCATTTTTTTTTTTTTTCTAAAATCTATCACAATTTTGAATTAGACGCCAATTCTTTAAATTTTCATAAAAATTCAACTCTCATTTATCTAAAAAGAAAAAAAAAAATTATCGAATTCACTAAATTCTTCATTTTATTCAACATTTTATGCAGTAAATTCCAACAAATTCATCGAATAATAATATCCAGAACAAAATATTTTTATTTAAACACACATTTAAAATGCGTGCCTTACTCTCGAAATGTCCATCTCTCTCATTTTTTTACTTTCACTCTTACTCTTTCTTTCTTTCTTTCTTTCATTCTTTCTTTCTCTTTCTCTTCCTTTCTCTCTCTCTCTCTCTCTCTCTCTCTCTCGCTCGCTTCATCTATTTCTGTATATTGTTCTCTTTAGGGCGCGAATCGAATCCATCAATCAAAAAAATTGGTAGTTTCTGTTTATTGGAATTACACAATTTGAACATTGCAATTGTGAAATTCACCAAAAAAAAAAAAAGTATTAAAGATCAAAAAATAAACACATAAAGAAAAAATTAAATTGTGGGGAAGAGGAAACAAAAACGACTGTTTCCTTTCCAAATGAGTAGGCACAGAGCGCACAAAAAAAAAATTTAAGAACGAAAAGAATCAACAATCGCATGGAAATGAGTCCATAACGGATGACGGAACTAGTATATATACATTTATTATCAAACTTTGGTCATTATTCATTAATTAATTTGTTTGTTGGCGTGCAAGCGCCTCGGTCTATGTATTTATTTGATTATGTGTGAATGTTATGTGTATGTGTGAGGGGTTTTTTTTAAATGTAAATCTATTTTTGTTTTCTCTTTAAATTTTTCATGTCAACACAAGTGAAACCATTTTCTTCCTTCTTTAGCCAAGATAGTTAATAGTGATTGTACGTGTGAGAGTGCATTTGTATTTGTATGTAAGGGTGTGTGTGTGTGTGTTTGCATCAGTATGTAATTTTTGTGAAAAACAAAAGGTTTTTGTTTCAAGAAAATTTCAAAAATATTTTGAAATTGGTTCAATAAAACAGTTTCCATTTGCCGTAATCAATTTTAGGACAATTTAATTTAAATTTGTCATATATGTCAATCTGTTAATTCTTGCGATTCTTTAAGCTTTTTTTTCTTCTTTCTTTCTTTATTTTTTTTTGTCAAGCAAAAATGTATTTTGATGTGAACTTTATTTGCAAACAAAATGCCTCAGATGAAGAAAAACAATAAGAAAATTAATCTTTGATATCTAAACAAAAATGCATCTAAATTTGTTTTTATCATGTTTTGGTGATTGTTAGTTTATTGGTGTGCTACTGAACTCAACGTAAATTCTCGTTCTGTCAAATCGATTCAGGTATGATTAGCGTAGTTAAGCTTAACTTTTATTCGTAATTTCATCTAAGGCATATGTTTCTCATTGAATTTTCATCGCTCACACAACATATTGTAAATTAATATATTCAATTGGGCTAAGCTATCCATAAATGCATCAAGAATATTTTGTTAATGTTACTGGAATCATGTTTGTGTTTAATTTTCGCGTTTTTTTTTTCTTCTTCTTTCTTTCTCAAATTTTCGTTCATTTTTTTTCTTTTTTATGGGAATGTTGCATGCCTAATTGCACGAAATCAAATCAAAATTTTCTTAAGGATAAAGAAAAAACATACACACATAATCACACCACTAATAAGATTAAACTGATTCAAAATCGAAGTAAAGTGTGCACGAACAAGTAGCAAATGACCCGTAGTATTTTAGGAATTACGACAAATGCTGGAGACTATTTTTCTTCTTCTCTTTAACCATCTTTAACTCACACAAAAATCTCATTGCTTATGCTTGGAGAACGAAACGAAACGAATTGAAAAGAAATTTTTTTTTTCTAAATTATAGACACATACAACATTTTATGCTAACCATAAACATGCGCGTGTATTGAATTTGTTTTTTTTATTTATATGTATGTATGTGTGTTTTGTGTGTATTTGAACATTTGTTTTTGTTTTTTTTGTAATTTTTATTGTTTTTTTTTTGTTGAATCAGTTGACGTTATGCTTTAAACCTTTAAGAACTATGATAAAATAAACATAACAATGCATCGGAAAAATCATTTCCTTCCAATCTGCGCAATGGTATCATCATTTAATCTGTTTTGTGAAACCGCGCTTAATTTTTTCTTTTTTAATGAGATAAAATTAATGTAAAATTCCGATAGTAAAAATATTTTTGAATATTATGCAACGAAATTTTGTCGTTAAATGTAACGAATTTTCATCTTTTTTTTTTCAAGTTATTTCGAATTTAGCGCACATTTTCACAAATACAAAGAAAATAAAAAACGATAAATAAGCCATTTGCGCAGAATACCATTCATCAAAACAGGGCGTAAAACTTCGTGATGCTCTGCCCGATTTGGGATCTTCTGAATTCAAAAATGCTGTTCTAAATCATAAATTGGGATCCTACTGTATTCTATTGAATATACTTTTTTTTTTAAATACATGCACTCATTTTGTATTTCATTACGTTTTCTTCAATCTGCATGGAAAAAAATCTTCAAAATGTGTATATACAAATTACAAATCTTATTTCCAGAAACAAATAAGTCAATACTTATTACTAAATGTGAGTTTATTTTTGAATGTAGAGAATATTTCATAATAGTATTATGTACAGCCTACAGCGAAAAGTTTGTTTACGAAATTGATGAAGAATAATAAACAATAGCATTGCAGGCGAAATGTAAGTTTGTTTACGAAAATGCGGAAGAGTAAAAAATTGACAAATATTCATAGGCAGTTACAGTTGCGTTGAAATGAGACACTTGTTGTTCATGAATATCTTTGATGGTTAAATTAGATCAGTTGGCCTTGAAACGTCTTGCTGTAGATTCATTTATTTTGGGTGAAATACTGAGCAATACAAAATGAGTGCGTCGAAAAAAAGAAAAGTTTTACAAGATTTTTTTCTACCGAGAAGTAAGTGCATAATATGCAAAGAAAGAAGAAACAAGAGAATATGAATTTGATTGCTTACATAATTATTATTAAGCTTACAGATTATTTCTTATTACAATCAATAATTATTCACTTTTAATTTTATTTTTATTTCATATAAATAATATCGAACAGTTCAGCAATTTAACTTAACGTTTTTAATGTTTTTGAGTTTATAATACAGACTGCTTCAATGAAAAGTATTTTTTTTCTCAATTGCATTGTTCTGTTTCATACAATGAAATATTTAACAGCAAGAATGATGAACGATAATTTTCACTTGAAGCAATGTTATAATTCGCTGTAGCAATGAAAAGACACATATCATTCATCGTATTTGACTGCCGTAACGATAATTATTACATGGAAATGTTGTATGAATCTGTCGCTAAGCCGATGGTATGCGGTTTGCATAATGAAAAATAATTTTTGACTGGAAACCATCGGCTTTCTGAGATTTTCATATAATAGTTATTCCCTTGTGAGACAGTCAAAAGAGATGAATGAGATTTGTTGTTCCATTACAACAGTGAACACTCACACTTTCATTAAACAGAGCATTCAGTCTCACTTCAGCATTCAATCTCCTATCTCTCTCTCTCTCTCTCGCTCTCATTTTGCGTTTCAACTTTCGACATTGTTTTCTTTACCGGATTTTTAATAAATAATATTGATAATTTTCAAATAAATAATATTGAACAGTTCAATTCGAACTGAACCAATTTTTGTATTGAACAGTTCAATTCGGTTCAATTAATTGAACACGTTCGGAAACATTTTTCGGGTTCATGTTCGTTCGGGTTCGGTTCAAGTTGTTCGAAAGAGAAAAAAGGGTGTTCATGTTCGTTCAAGTTCGGTTCAAGTTGTTCAGAATTGAAAATGATCTGTTCATGTTCGTTCATGTTCGGTTAAAATTCGAACGAACTCGAACGAACATGAACAGTTCGGTTCAGTGGACAGCTCTAATTAATACATACAAAGTGCATTTTATCTTTAATTAATTGTAAAACCTCTTTAATTTGTCCCTGAAATCAACATGTTTATTTTTAATTCAACTAAGAATCAATCAGTTATTGAGATAACGCACCCAGCAAAATATTATAATATGGCAGCAACGGCAGCAACGGACAAGTGAAGCCCGCCCATGTGAAAAAAAAGTAACTGACTGACTGACTGTCTATGACGATTTTGTATGAAAAACAATCACAGTTAGCCGATTGTCCCAAATTAAGCGTCTAAAAACGATTGAAATTGACTGCTTATAGTTAACTACAATCGATTGAAAACTTCTATTTGCACTGAAAACACTCAATCATAGTCAGCCGTTTACGTCCCAAATTAGTCAGTCACTTTATTTTCGCACGGGCGTGTATTTCTTATAGAGAGAGAAAGAAAAGATGTAAACAAATGAAGCTTTAATATTTGAATTTGATGCTCGTTTCTTCATTTATTGTGTTTTTTAATTTATGATTTAGAATAATTTCTCTCGTACTATACAATGTGATGTCAATCTTTACCGAATGATATTTTCATATTGCTAACAAAATAAAAACAATATGTAGCCCTTTCAATTTTCGAACCACATAATGATAAGTGTAGCAGTGACCACATTGCACTATTCATTAGTTGTAAGTCATTGAATAAATCAGTCTATGTTTAGCACTCATACAATGCGCATCGTCTTTCATTAGTCGTTCACAAATACCACATGGCGACAAGGGCGAAAAAGAACCGATAGTGAAAGACAGTTTTTTTTTTATAAGAAAGAAAAAAAAAAGTAAGAAAAAGTGTAGTAAAACTGGATAAATGAAGCTGAGGTCAAATGGAGCCTACAAGCATGATAAAAGAAAAAAAAGTAAAGAAAAAATAGAAAAAATCAAAAATAGCGGTATACTCAGACTCAAATTCCAAGAAAAAAGAACAAAAGAATTGAAAGTGAATTTGCAGCGTGTTCAACCAACTATTATAAATGAATTTTTAAAAAAACATCAAAGCAAGAAAAATACAAATAAAGAGAATAACAGAATGACCGATCATATAAAGCCAGTTGATGCATTGAAGTTAGATGGAAATTTATGCGAAAATTGGCGTAAATTTAAACGGAATTATGATATATTCGCAATAGCAGCAGGAGTTGATACAAAGCAAGATGTAGTGAAAATCAACACGTTTCTCAATGCAGTTGGACCAGATGCAGTTGAAATTTATGATACATTCAAATTAAATGCATTGGAAAGAACATCATATACGCAAGTAACCAAAGCATTCGAGGATTTTTGCAAGCCACGAAAAAACATCGTATATGAAAGATTTATATTTAACCAAAGAAATCAACGTGAGGGAGAAGGTTTCGACGCATTTTTAATGGAACTTAAAATTCTCATTAGAACGTGTGAATATACCAATGAAGAAGAAATGTTGCGTGATAGAATTGTAATCGGTGTAAATGACAAAAAGTTGCAGACAAAATTGTTAGAGACAAGTGATTTAACTTGCGATACAGCAATACAAAAAGCGAGAGCATCAGAGGCAACGCGTGAGCAATTGGAAACAATGAATAAAGCGATTGAATAAATGAAATCAATAACGGAACAACGCACAAGCCGAATCATAAATTTACAAAAACGTTCAGTAGCAAAAACAACAATAAAACTAAACAATCATACACACCGACTGAAAAGAATGCGCACGCACCGGGAAAAACAATCCAATTAGCAGACTATTTATCACGTTATATGAAACAGGGCAAAGAGAGCGATGAAGACAAAACAATCACAGAAGCGATATTAAGCATAAATGTTAGCAATGAACGTAAAATTGAAATACAAAGAGAGACAGAAAAAGATGAAATAATGAAGCAATTAAAAGAATATTGCAAATTTGGTTGGCCAAATGATAAAAATAAATGTCCGCAAAATCTAAGAATTATGTATAAAATTAGAAATGAAATTCTATTGGAAGATGAGTTATTATTCTATAATGAAAGATTAATAATTCCAAAAAGTATGAGAAAAAATATGTTAAAAAATCTACATGAACCACATTTTGGAATTACGAAGACGAAAGAGCGAGCGAAAAATTCAATTTACTGGCCGAATATAAACAATGACATTGAGCATGAAGTCACACATTGCAAAATTTGTCAAGAATATACACAGAAAAATCGTAAAGAGCCAATGATATCACATGAAGTGCCAAACATTCCATTTGATAAAGTAGCATGCGACATATTAAATTACAAGGGAAAAGATTATTTGGTCGTTATTGATTTCTACTCTAAATGGATAGAGTTAGTGAAATTGAGAGAAAAAACGGCAAAAGCTACAAATACAGAATTAATTAAGATATTTGCTCAATTTGGATATCCACGTATTGTAATAGCAGCACACAGAGGAAAAATATACAAACACTAATACAGAAGCTATATAAAAATAGTTACGAAGCGATTTCTGTATAATTTTTGGCGGAATTATATATAATGTGTATTGTATACAATAAATGCGACAATATCGCTCATTCTCTCTCACACAACATTCATCAATCGCATTGCACTACTACTCCAAATGACCAATACATATTGATATGCGATTGATTTGGAACCATTTGTCATCTTAACTGCTTGTGTGTTGCAACTGTTCACTGTTGTGTGAGAGAGAATGAATGATATTGTCGCTCATTGTACACATTCTATATAATGCCGCAAGAAATTATACGGAAATCGCTACGCAACGATTTTTATATAGCTTCTGTAAGTGTGTTTGTCTATTTTTTTTTTGTGTGAGACAATATGCCATTTGGATCATTCGAAAGCAAAGATTTTTCTAAAGAAAATGACATTAAAATTATAAACAGTTCGCCAAATTATGCACAATCTAATGGAATGGCAGAGCGGGCAGTTCACATTTGTAAAAACATATTGAAAAAGTCAGAAAATGAACACGATATATATAAATCATTATTAGCCTATAGAACAACACCGACTAAATACATGACCAGAGCAAGGAAAAATATGTATTTACATATTGCTTGCTTATTTTACATATTTGGACTCATCGAGCATATTTTTTTTTATTTTGCTTATAAATGCATATTTCGATTATTTTTCATTTATAATTTATTTTTCATCAACGAAACTGAATGAAATAATGTAAAATCACTATTCGACGTACTATTCGAGAAAATAAAAAGAAAATAAACAGTTAAATTATGTAAATACAACGCAAAGAATAAAAAGATATTCAATTTGAATTTCAGCATAGGAACCTCTGAATATTCGTAAACAGTTCCAACGATGTACGAAGTTTTGTTTATGAAAACATTGTTTATGTGTATGGTGTTTAGTTTGAACAGAGTGAGACAACATTCAAATACACTGCACAATAACAACGATGTCGCACGCGTTTATATTGTTTTAAGAAGATCATTTGTTATTGGTTTTCATGTGACATATACACTAATAGAACAGTTTGTTCGTTATTGAATTACATCATTTTCAATCGCATCTTCATTGTCTCAAGCCGCAAACTCTCAATTTTTTAAAGATGCCGAAAGTGAAAGAAACCACTCGTGAATTTAATAATCGTATTCGAGAAACATTTCACGGTGTTTTTCGCAAAGAGATTGAAGGTGATACAAATTTGTTTTGTAATTATTGTAAGTGCACAGTAACCGGTGGAAAATTGTTTAATGTTAAACAACATATTAAAACATCAACACATGAAAAGGCGGTGAAACAAAAATCATCGACAGCACCAATTCAGTCACTTTTGACAGAATATCAACAACCACAAAAATTCAATCAGTTTAACAAAGATTTGTGCAATTTTTTTCTTGATACAAATATACCGTTGTTTAAAGTGAACCATTCTAACAATTGAATAACTTAATGCTAATTACAGTCTTATATTTGGAAAGCGCAATTGCAATGCGACAAAACGATATTGCGTATGCGCCGCTTACACATATTGAGCAATTGACGCTAACATATACATATGTGTTCACTACACCATCCAAGTGCAGTGGATTTTTTCAAAAAGTACACAAGCCATACATTACCATGTGAAAAGACACTTCGTGAAAAATATGTCCCAATGTTATATGAAGAGACAATTGAAAAGTTACGAGCATTGGCAAAAGAAAAATATATTTGGGCATCGATAGATGAGACAACTGATGTCGAACAGCGTATGGTGGTTAATTTTGTGTTTGGAATCATGGATGCAGATGGTGCAGAACGCGAAAAATCGTATTTACTCAATATGGGAATAGTAGACGCTGCCAACGCCAGCACAATGGCTGCATTTTTTAATGATTCTTTGTCGCTTCTATGGCCAAATGGTAGTGTTACATTCTTAAATACTTTCGAATCTATGTGAAAAACTAAATTGATTTTATTTCTTCGTAGGTATTAAATACGATAAAGTTCTTTTATGTGTGACAGATTCGGCATCATATATGCTCAATGCCATGAGTGCACTTCAAACACTTTATCCAAAAATGTTGCATTTGACATGCTTCGCACATGGGCTTCACCGTGTTGCAGATTTTGTTCGATTACAATTCACAAATATAAATAAACTAATTTCCGTCACTAAAGCAGTATTTGTGAAGGTTTGTATAGTTTTTTTATTCAATCAACATTTTGAGTTTTGAACAAATGATTAAAATGATCAAAATTTCTCTAGGCACCATCACGACGAAACGCATTTAAAACTAAGTGGCCAAATTTACCACTACCACCACAACCAATTCACACTCGGTGGGGCACTTGGCTTCATGCGGCAGAATATTATTCTGAGAATTTTGATGCTGTTAAAATGGTTGTTGATTTATTTGATGATGCGGATGCCGAATCAATTGTTGTTGCCAAAAAGTTGTTTGCGAATGAAAGTACAAAATTTGACTTAACATACATTAAAGCTAACTTTGTTTACATTGCTCATGCAATTGTCAAGCTAGAAAAAAGAGGGCTAGCTCTAAATGAGAGTATGGAAATATTGACAACCATTCGTGATTCTTTAAAATCGTTGAGAAGGCAAGAATTTAACGATAAAATAGATGCGGTACTGAAACGCAATCGAGGATTCGATGCCATCGTTGAAATTCATAATGTTTTGACTCAAGGAACACAATCAAACAATGACTACGTTAAAAAGTTATCGGCACATGAACTTGGATTATATAAATACTGTCCAGTAACATCTTCAGATGTTGAACGATACTTTTCTTCATATAAAAATACTTTGACTGACAAACGCCGCAGTTTTTTGTTTGAGAACCTCAAACAACACTTAATTATTAACTGCAATTCCTTTTAAGCTCTTCATATCAAACACAATGAAAGAATAATTATGTTTTGAAACTGTTATCTATGTATTTTCAATAAAATTTGGTTTTTTACCAAATATTGAGCCATTTTTTTTTTAATTTTTAGTGCATATTTGGTCTTTTTTTGGGTTTTTAATGCATATTTTGACTTTTTTTTCGTGCATATTTTGTTAATTTTTAGAGCATATTTAAGCGCTTATAATCGATTTTATTATGCATATTTTTCCTTGCTCTGTACATGACATACACACCAGCACAATTGATGCAAAATCGTAACCTTCGAAATAATGTTCCAATGCATGTAAACAAATTCAGAACAAATGCATGTGTCAATATAAACAAACAGCTTGAAAGAAAACAAACGGAAGCAAAGAGACATTATGATAAAACGGCAAAGCAACGGACACCGTTTGCAATAAATGATAAAGTTCAGTTTTTATACAATAAAAAATGGCACATGGGCATTATTATAAAAATATGTCCGGAGCCAAGATCATACATTGTTCGATCGACTGATGACGGACTGTTTCGTAGAAATAGTAATCACATCAGAAAATATAATGAATTCCGACACAGTGTGAATTTTGAAAGATCAAGAAATGAAACCAAATCATTGCGAAAATATACACGCAGTGGTACACACTAATAATAATTTTTTTTTTAGATATATTAAGAATGAAAATAAATTTATTTCAAAAAAAAAAAAAAAAAAAAAAGAAGAGATTGAATAATGGATAAAACAATAAAAAAAAGGGAGATGTAGCAGTGACCACATTGCACTATTCATTAGTTGTAAGTCATTGAATAAATCAGTCTATGTTTAGCACTCATACAATGCGCATCGTCTTTCATTAGTCGTTCACAAATACCACAATAAGAACAATCATATAAAAGTATTACTTTCTGAGTGTTTATTTATTATTATTGATTGTTGCGTGCGCTATTTTGAGAATGGAAATTGGATTAATGCATTACCGTATTTTTGTAGGTAAATTTATCTGTATTTATTAATTGTAATAATTCTACAAATTGAATCGATGACAAATGGATTTAACTTTTACTTTTCATCTTCACCAAACAAATTCAATTTCATACCCAAGACAGCATGTAAACTATTTATAAAAGAATATATAAAGATACTAAATCAAGTGAATTTTCAATATTAAATTTAAAGAGCATAGTGCTCGTTCCATATAAGCGGGTGCCAACATTATTTTCCCGATAGATGGCACAACTGAAAAAGTTTGTATTGGCGAAACTTTATTTATTCATTTTCCTTGCAAGAGATGGCGTATGCATACACACATAATACTATGTTTTGAAAAAAAAAAAATTGAATTCGAAATTGTGATAAAAAACTAAATTAATTCTGAAAAAAATACGAGACAAAAAAAATATGAGTTTGTCTTTCTTAAAGTGCTACAACACTTTAAAGTGTTGTGCTTCTGAGTAAAAAAAATGATACTTTATTGCATATACATTTCTGTATATGACATTCCAGAAACATAACCTTACATTGTCGGGAAAAAAACCAAGACAAAATAAATTATTCGAAAAACACTGAGCCATCATGATGATGGCTAATGAATAGTCGTTAAGATACTTTTGTTTATTTTTCAACATTGAATATCGATCGACAATTGATGTACTTTATGTATGTGATTAAATTATTAAAACGCGTCTATATTCATTTGATGATGTAATGCGAATTCCAACTTTTAATAACCCGAAATATGTGCTACTGTTGTTATCGTTGTTTTGTTTTTGGTTTTTGATGCTCTGTTCTATGGTGTCGGTCACATTATAACAAATGAATGCATTCTAATAGATTGCGAAGGGTATCTATTAGGATTGTTTATGATACCAACGTACAAACGTGTTCGGCTTATACGACTAAAAAAAAAGGATGTTGAAATAATTTTCATAGGATAGAAATGTAGATAGGAAGAGAAATTTATGTTAACGTTTGATTTGTCAATTATGTAAAATTACAATTGTCACTTAAAGAATAAATTCTATTTAACACTCGTTCATATTATATAATTAGTAACCAATTGTTATTTTTTAATTTCTTGCAAATCTCAATGTAAATAGATTTTGAAACTAAATCAACTGACCAATATATATGTGAAATTTTCAACTGTAATTAATTTACGAATTTAATAATACAATAATCTTTTTTGTTGTTTTGTTATTAATAAAAGTGTGTTTTTCTAATGAACACATGAAATAATACCAAAAATATATGGTGAAAATGAATTGATACAATTTATCGCGAAGAAACAAAAATTTCTTGAAAAAAATGCAGAAAATTTAGCGCAAAGAATGTTGTTTAATGTCGATTTTAGACAACATTTTGAATCTATTCACTTCTATTTCTTATTTAATTTTTTTCTTTCACTTTAGTAACATAAGTTCAATACCAAAACACGTTTTCGATCATGCGTTGAACAAACATTTCACATTTTGATAAAGCCAATTGCAAATTATTCAATTCATTTTCAAATCGGTTTTGCTTTTTCTTCTTCTTCTTTTTTCGTATGAATTTATTACAATATTTGCAATTTTTGTTTTGTTTCTGCTATAAATTTAAGCAAAACATTAAACAAATTCGAATGAATTAACAATTAATTGATTTTCTCATAATAATAAACATATTTTCAATTGTTGGGCGAATTCAATCAATAGAAATTCCATTGATTGGGATTGAAATCAAATAAATCGGAATAAGCATCATCATCATCATATGAATCATAGTTTTCGTAATCAAAATCATCATCATCTGAATCTGGAATTTTTGGAAGGAAAAAAAATGATGAGAAAATTTACATTTTTTCTTTGAAGAATTAATTTAAAAGAAAAAAAAAAGAAAAAAATTCTAAATTGTTGGAAATAAGAATTGAAACTTCAAAACAAAATCAAATCGAATTTTTCTTGTGAAAATTCTTCATTTTTTTCTTTTTGTTTTGTTTTGTTTCAAATGAAAAAAAGCCAAAATGCATTTGGTGAAATAATAAAAAAAAAAAAAACACTTATCATAATCACTCTCTGTGCTAATTTCAGAAAATTCATCGCCAAATACATCGTACAAAAAGAATTCATTTGCTCGAATAATTTCCACATATTTTTTACATTCATCAAGAACTGATGGTGTTACTTTGGCAGTCATTTTGCTTAGACTAAGTGTAAGCCGTGTATCACGTTTTTGATAAATTGTCACCAAACTTTGGAAAAAATTATCATCAATTTCAACGCTTGAATTATGGATGTGCAGTATTGAGCCAATGTTACAAATTGTACAACGCCAGTTGCATTCAATGTTTGACATTTTGAAATATAAAAATCCTAAAGTTTTGGTAAATTTTTTGCCAATTCAACCAAAAATCGATTGTGTACACTTGACATTGAGCATAATTTTAATGATGTTAATTTTTTACATTTTACAATTGTATCGATAAGACTATCATTAAGTAAACCATCGGATAAATGTAAAATTTCAATTTTCCCTTTGGCTGCCAATGATTCAATAAATGATGCAATCGAATACATGCTACAATTTAATTGTAATTCACGTAAATGCTCTAAACGTAATAATGCCATAATATTTTTTGAAAAAATGTTGAAAATAATCCACTTCAATGGTTAACGATTCCAGTAATGGTATATTATTTGCAATTCGTGGAAAAATTTCATCAAATATACAACCACCGCAATATATAATTTTTATCGATTTTAATTGGCGATTCATTTTATAAAAATAAATGCCGAATATCAATGTCTGAATTCATAATTAATGTGATTTCTTCAAGTCATGGCCCAACATAAACCAGTTAAATTTGAATCCGATTGTATTGTTAGCTTATGCAATTGATGACACTGCATAAAAACACGTTTAATGCTATCATTTAATTCACACAAACTAAACGATAATTCTTCCAGTGTTGAAAAAAACTTGTCACTCACACGGTATAGACTTTCCTGTATTTTGAGAGTTAAAAGAACAAACAATTATTATTTTTAGTTTGATTGAAAATAATAATAATTGAATTGAATTGACCCCTTTTTATCTCTAAATTGATACACAATCACGTGTTTTTTTTTCGAACATTTTACACTGATTACAAACAACATACCATTTTGCCAAATGCATTTGCCAAATTATTTTGAACCGGCTGCATCAATAAAATGTATACACTTTATAGACGCACTTTGAAACCGTCTGATTCAAATGAAATGATTTCAACGCAATTACATGATAGAATTGCGCATTTTATCAATATATGTTAACTGTCAAACGATCATTGGTCATATGATTGAATAATTTTAATTAGAAAAATGAGATGAGAAAAAAAACAAAAAAAAAAGAACAAATTAAAACCAAACACACATTCATAGCACAATGCATTGAGACATTTTTCATTGGTCATTAACATTTAGTAAAAAAAAAATCTGTTGAATGCATAAACAATTAAATTGAAATGTTCACACAATTTCACGAGTGCAAAGTGTCAATTTTGATGTAAGTTGTTTCAAAAAATATCTAAACTTTACAATTGAAAAAAACTCAATTTAAGTTTTTTTTTTTTTTAAGACAACAAAAGAAGAAAACAATTGACTGAAATAAATCTAAATCATCGATTGTTGAAAAAAAAAAAATAAGTGAATTTATATATGGAAAATGAATGGCATTTTCAAAAAAAAACAGAAAACTTGAAAAAACAATTATTTTGCCTGTTTGAAACTACATATTACTTTAATAATTTGAAAATCATCGTATTAAATTAATATATAGTTGCAAACAGGCCAAAAAAATGTTTTTTAATGTTTTTGGTTGTTGTTGTTTTGTTCAGAGTAAACGAAAACTGAAAAAAAAATTGTTTGTCTGTTCACAACTAAAATCTCTTCAATGCTTCAGCACAAACATTGAAGTGCCGACTTTTTGGTTATTTAATGTATGACTCGGGTAGCGTAGTGTAAAGCCCGATAATTTTTTATTTGGTCGTTTTGTGTTCGAATCCAAGTAAGCTAATTTTTTTTTTTTTTTTTTAGTTTTCGGTCTTTTTTTCCACATTTTTATTTTTTCTTCACTTATTTAAAATAAAAATACCTGTTTGCAACTAATATTGCTTTAATAATTTAGAAATCGTCGCATTGAAGTAATAAATAGTTGCAAATAGGCAAAAAAAATGTTTTTCTATGTTTTTGGTTGTTATTTTTTGTTTAGAATAAACGAAAACTGAAAAAAAAAATTGTTTGTCTATTCACAACTAAAATCTCTTCAATGCTTCAGCACAAACATTGAAGTGCCGACTTTTTGCTTATTTAATGTATGACTCCTGTAGCTTAGTGGATAGTGTGACAACTTTTTATTTGGTTGTTTTGTGTTCGAATCCAAGTAAGCTAATTTTTTTTTTTTTTTTTTAGTTTTCGGTCTTTTTTTTCCACATTTTTATTTTTTCTTCACTTATTTAAAATAAAAATACCTGTTTGCAACTAATATTGCTTTAATAATTTAGAAATCGTCGCATTGAAGTGATAAATAGTTGCAAATAGGCCAAAAAAATGTTTTTGGTTGTTGTTGTTTTGTTCAGAGTAAACGAAAACTGAAAAAAAAATTGTTTGTCTGTTCATAACTAAAATCTCTTCAATGCTTCAGTACAAACATTGAAGTGCCGACTTTTTGGTTATTTAATGTATGACTCGGGTAGCGTAGTGTGAAGCCCGATAATTTTTTATTTGGTCGTTTTGTGTTCCAACCCAAGTAAACTAATTTTTTTTTTTTTTTTTTAGTTTTCTGTCTTTTTTTCCACATTTTTATTTTTTCTTCATTTATTTTAAATAAAAATGTGGAAAAAAGACCGAAAACTGAAACAAAAAAAATTAGTTTACTTGGGTTGGAACACAAAACGACCAAATAAAAAGTTATCGGGCTTTACACTACGCTACCCGAGTCATACATTATATAAGCAAAAAGTCGGCATAGTGTTTATGCTGAAACATTGAAGAGATTTTAGTTGTGAACAGACAAACAATTTTTTTTTTTCAGTTTTCGTTTACTCTGAACAAAACAACAACAGCCAAAAACATTAAAAAATATTTTTTTGGCCTGTTTGAAACTACATATTACTTTAATAATTTGTAAATCATCGCATTAAAGTAATATGTAGTTGCAAACAGGCCAAAAAAATGTTTTTTAATGTTTTTGGTTGTTGTTGTTTTGTTCAGAGTAAACGAAAACTGAAAAAAAAATTGTTTGTCTGTTCACAACTAAAATCTCTTCAATGCACAAATATTGAAGTGAGCCGCTATTGGAAATTATTTATTAACCATCATGATGGCTTGGAGTTTGTCGAATAATTTATTTTGTAATGATTTTTATTCACGACAATGTGAGGTTATGTTGACAATTTCTGGAATGTCATATGCAGAAATATATATATGCAACAAAATATTATTTTTTTCATTTAAAAGCAATTTTCGAAAGATAAACTTATATTTTTTTGTCTTGTATTTTGTTCAAAATCATTTTTGTTTTTTTTTTTATCACAATTTCAAACGAAAAACATTTTAACGAGGAAAATTAGTGTAAAAAAAGCAATATTAGTAGCGCCATCTATTGGCAAATAATGAGCTTATTGAAGCTTTTTTATGTTGGCTAGAACGACACTAAGCTCTTTGTTCCGAAATCAATGGTTTTGCAAAGTGCTTAAACAAAAGTGAATCTTTCGACAAAATGGTTCAGTCAATAAAAACACGAAGTGCATTTATTAATCAACTTTTCAATTATGCATTTGGACATCATATAAATGGAAGAAGTTTTGATATTCCAAAAGATCTGATCGAATATTATCATAGCATAACTAAACTGCAATTAAATGGAAACCATCGAATGTTGTTCTCAGAGAGCATTTGGAATACGGAAAAATCATCCGCAACTACAATACGCAGATATTCTACTCAATTAATTAGCAATCTTTTCGAAGTTTACTATAATTCAACAAATCCGAGAAATTGCATTAATAATATCACTGATCACAGTTATCGTAAAACACTTGCAACATGTATAGAGGCATACGTACTCAGACAGCTGCATTTTTTCCATTTACTCATGAAAATAGGGGAAAAAATTGAAAATTTCCATTTCACGGTTCCGTGCATACACATCTCATCAAATGACCCTGATGATATAAGATCACAAAAAATTTTCATTAATGAAAGTTGTTTGAAACAGAAGCAATATAATACACGTAGACGAGGTGTCAAAAAACTCAAAGAGAACCGGAGAGTTAGAACCGGAGCAAAATCTTATGTGGCATACGTTCACTAACGAATCACGGAAATTCCGATGTCGCCCAGCACTGCTCAACTCTATGGATTGTTTGAGTATTTTACATGATGCCTCAGACTACCCATCAGAAGATCTTATGACACAAATTGCAAAAAATTTGCGTCCATTCCGCTTTGTTCTACCACTAACATTTTTATATGACATATTTGGTGGATTGGAAAGTGAAATCATCGATATATATCATCCAAAAACTTTAGTGCGTAATTCTTTTCCGGATTCAACTGTACTAATGAACAGAATAGAACATGAGTGGATTGAAAAACAACAAATGAATGATGTAACACGAATGCAACGCTTTTTATTACAACGACGAGCCAAAGCATGTCTAGCTGGCGGCGCTGTTGCACATTTCTTAGGTAAAACAGATAGTTTTTCAGATTTAGATATTTTTATCGAGCATGATCCTGACACATTTAATTATATTACCAAAATGCAAAATAAAGATCGGACTGATCTTTTCAATGAAAATAAATTTATGTGTATACCATGTATACTCGCAGCTTTTATTTTGATGATTCTACTTTCGAACCAAACTTCAAGTTTAAAAATGGTGATGGATAATTGAATCCGTGGTTGATTTTCAAAAACAAACACAATTTGATTGTGAAAATTCAAAGTGTTTCTCAATTGAATGAGAATATAAAGATTGTCCAACATTGGAAAAAAAAATACAATAACCACTTACCACAAATTATTTGGTATGAAAAAAAATTAAATTTGGGGAATTATAATGTATTCAAATTAATTGAATCTTTTGATTTACCTATCTGTCGTTGTGTAGTGATTTTTAATCACGCAAAAGCGTTCCATCTTCGTTCAGTTGTTCTAAACAGTTTATATGGATTTGTACAAAATTTAAAAAATGAACACATTTCCAAATTCATGAATGATTGGCAAGCAGATGAAATGAAAGATTTGAATCGATACAAAGAACACATGAATGAAATTTTATCTCCGATCAATAGTTGGAGAATACCTGAAAAAGAGCCATACATCGCAACACATTCCAAAATGTATTGTGTTGAGTCTTTTTCTGAAAGATTTAAGCAGGCTCAACGTAAAATGACATTGATCAATTGGCCATTTGATGACACACCGCGAAGTTCTAGCAAACATTTAGTTCTCGAACGAGAACGAAAATATTTGAGTGGATTAAATGGTTCAGTATCAGATTTTCATGGTAATAACACGTTACCATTACAGGTTTATCCACTGAAATATCTAGCTTACTGGACGTTGATGCAAACACCATTTAAATGGGAGCACAACTGTCTATGTTATTTTAACTATTTTGTAAGCAAAAATTGTTTTAAGTTTTTATTTGGTGAATAATGTTTTTAAAGATCAATAAAGTAGATTTAAACAAATTTTTAAAGACCAATAAAGAAAAAAAAAGCTTTATTTGTTTCATTTTTAATTATGAATTTCCACAACTTCATATATGTTGTGAATCATCGGCAATCCTAATGAATAAAAGCAAACAAAAAAATGTATATTATTATTATTTACTATAGATAAAATAAAACTGTTGTTGTTTGCTTTTACTCACATTACGGTTGAATTACTATCATCGATTTTTTTCTTCTTGTTAGTTTCTTCCTCGTTTTCCTTATTGTCGGTGTAAGCTGTATGGAAATTACGTTTCCGATCTTGTAAAGGGAAAAAATCTCTGTCATAATTCTCGTTCTCACTCTTCTTATGCTGAACCTCATTCTCCTTCTCCTCTTGTTCTTTTTGTTGCTTGCTTACAATTCTAATATTCCAAGGGCTATAAGAAATATATAATATTTCATAAAAATATCCAAGGTAGTCATTCCATATATGGAATAAGTAGCATATATGCTACTTACCCGCCTCTTTTAATCGTTTTATTCGTTTACCCAATTTTTTTTTTCTAAAAATTTGTTCATCATTTAAATATTTTTTTCTTTTTATACAGAAATTAAAATGGAAATGTCGATAATATTTTTATTGATAACAATTTTCATAATTATACGGTTTTCAAATGTGTCAGATTTGCAAAAATTGTTGAATATTTGTTACATCAATTGTTTGATATTGATTAATGCAATTTTGTTGGGAATCCAATGGAATGAAGAATACGTTATAAATTCAACCATACGATTTATATATGGAAATACTCTGTACTTCGCTTTAGTATCATCACACCTCTGGATATGTGCAATGAGTTACAATTTATGGTTAACATTTGGGTAAGTTTATCATCTAATAGTGCGTCAATAAAAATATTGAATGAATCATTATATATAATGATACAAGTAATATTTTGTAATAATTTCAGTTGCATTTAACTTTATCTTCTTACAAAACATTATATTAAACAAGTTAAATATATTTAATCATTTTTCTTTTATTTAGGGTCTCCAATAATTCCAATGATATACCATATGTAAAAATCGTTTTGAGCTTTGCATTATTTCTGACAATATTTACAAACATTTTCAAATCAATTGAATCTCTTACAAATTTCATACAATGCGCATATGCTGTTAAAATAGTCAAAGGTTTGATTAAAATATAAAATTGTTTTATTTTCTGACATTTCAATATTAATTCAAGAATTCGATTTCATTTAAATATTTAGTTCCATTATTGACAATTTCAGAAAGAATTTTATTCTTTGCTCCATTTGTCCTCATTACATTGGTAACAAGTTTATTTTTCATCCTAACCTATCTTCGAGAATTGAGTACAGAGGAAAAAGAAAGGTAAGAAATTGAATTTTATTTATCTACACACAAAATGTACTGATTTTTCTTTTAATGAAAACTTATTACGGTTATTTATTTTTAACAATGAATATAATGAATGTTAAAATATGTCAAATATCATTTTATATATATTTGTAAAATTTTAATGTGACATAGAAAATGTTTATAAGATATTGGTATAAATACTATTCAATTTAATTTTAAGTGAATTTATTATTGTATTTCCCCTGTCTCTCCAGAGGCAGGCCGGTTTTACCATGGTTTTCCGGATCCAATCTTGGTATTGAAGCTTCACTTTAATGCCATCCCACCCCTGATTGTATTCTCTTTGCTAAAGTCGTACCATGGGCGGAATTTATGTCGCATTGGGTCTTTGACCAGCATGTTTACTAGCTTGCTAGTGAACACATATTGACATAAATTTAGGTTTCGTAATAAATAAATAAATAAATAAATAAATAAATTTATGGACATCGATTAAAATTATGGATTGTCAATTGAAATAAACGATTTCATTTAAATTATTATTTTAAGAATGCAATTTTGAGTGCGCTAAAGGGATGTTGTGGAATGCATGTGGCACGATGAGACGACAAAACTCATTTTGTAAGGTTTAATTGCACGAAGAGAGAGATGCATATATACAAGTATGTATTTGCATCTTTTTCTCTTGAATGAAAAAACCTTACAAAATGAGTTTTGTCGTCTCTTCGTGGCATGTGGGTAGAATGTTAAAAAGAAGACGGTCTGGTGGAATGATGAGATACAGGAAGCAGTGAAAGAGAAAAGAGTGAGATGTATGCGTTGGATGCAAAATAGAACTGAGGAGGATTTAGAATTGTGTAGGGAACAGAAGAGGATAGTGAAAGAGTTGGTGAGAGTAGCGAAAGAGTGCGAATGGGTGGAATTTGGTAGAGATTTAGAAGAGGCAGGGCAACAGAGGAATAAAGTTTTCTGGTCGAAGGTTAAGAATATCCGTAACGGTGGTAAGAAACAAGCGCCAGGTGCTGTATTAGATAAGGCAGGGGAGTTAGTGATTGGTAGAAAGAATGTGTTGAAACGTTGGAGAGAATATTTTGAGGAACTTCTGAATGTTGATAATAGAACAGATTTGAGTGTTAGCGCGAATGCAAGTGTGAATGAAGTCGAAGAAGAAGAAATAAGCATAGGAGAGATAGAGTTGGCGGTTAGAAAACTAATTTGGGGCAAAGCAGCAGGAGTGGATGAGATTTGGAAGGAATATTTAATTTGCAGTGGTTCAGTAGGGATTCGATGGTTGCATCGGTTGTTCAATCTAGCGTGGGATTCATCAGTTGTGCCGAAAGAATGGGGTGGTGCTGTTATCTCTCCTCTCCATAAGAAAGGAAGTAATAAGGATTGTAACAACTACCGTGGAATTTCTTTATTGAGCGTTGTCGGAAAAGTATATAGTGCAATTTTAGAAAAACGTACCAGACAATAAACGAGAGTTGAGTAAGGAGACGAAGTTGATGATTCATGGGTCAATCTTCAGACCAACTATCACGTATGACAGTGAGAGCTGGGTCGATTCAAATAATTTAATTCATGGTTTGGAAGTGGCTGATATGAAAGTTTTGCGTATGATTTCGGGTGTGTCGCGTAGGGATCAATGGAATAATAGAATTAGGAATGAGAAAATACGTGAAGATTTGAATATGGATTCGGTTGATGAGATAGCTAGAATGTCAAGATTGAGATGGTTTGGTCATGTACAGCATATGAATGATTATCGTTTACCAAAGTTAATTTTGAATGCTGAAGTGGATGCACCGAGAGGTAGACCGCGAAGACGATATTTGGATTCGGTTAAGAACGACTTGAATGAAAGAGGGTATGATTGGAATAGGGAAACTGAAGACCTGGCTCTCGATAGGGTATGCTGGAGGAGAATTGTTATTCGCCGACCATTACAAAACAGACCAGACGCTGAAAGGCATTAATGGTCTTTAAATGATTGTTGTTGTTGTTGTTGTAATTGAAATAAACTGAGCATTTTTTTTGTGTGTGTATTACAGATATACTGAAAATTTATATTTATTCTATCTGATGGCGTGTCCATGGGCCAAAACAATAATTATCATATTTTGTAATGGAGGTTGTGAGCTATATAATGGAGATGATAATTTACATAGCTTACAAGGATTTCTTGTGTTCGTGTTGTTCGCATTGCCTCGTCGTAATTTAGATGAAATTAAAAAAATGTTCGTTAATTTCGATAGCGATCTAATAAAATTTGTTCATCAATTTGGCTGTATGCATTAAAAACTGAAATTTTGCAATTAATACATTATTCAAAGTATTGTCCATAGCTAGCCACTACTTTTTCCTATCATTCTGGCAATTTATAGATTCCCTTCTTTAAAAACACACAATTGCTTAGCAGCCAAGAAGGTTATTTGATCACTGAAGGTTATTTGATTTAGAAGGAGCAATGTGTAGAGATTATAGCTGGGGCTTAGAAGAATGTTTTTATTTAAATGCTTCTCGAAACTATCCGTCTAATTTTGCCTCAATATTGATGTCTTTCATGCTTTTGGTTTTGATACGATATGTGGAGACGCTATACTCAACATAATTCTTATTAAATTCATGTTTCCACTAAATATGTCAAGTAAATAAAAAAAATTAATTGACACCAAGCTTTGACAGATACTTTGCAAGAAGTCAAGAAAATTTTATAGCCTAAAAGCACCACTTTTTTGGATTTTTGTAAATTTGGGCGATATTGTTGTCCGAATTTAGCTGATATCAATTGGTTATTATTAGAAAAGAGTAGTATGAACGGTTTCCACCACCTTTCAATGTACTATGTCGTCCCGATCTTTGAAAACATGAAAAAAAAAAAAAAAATTTCGGAAAGACGATTGGTGCGCTGGCAAAATGTAATGAACAAATTAAATCAATTTTTGCTTGCGGCAATAGCGAAGGGTTCATTCTTCATTACCAATGCTCAATGGATGCAAGATTATTGCTTTTTTCTATGATTTTTGGCTATTTTGGCTGATTTTGATAGGTATTGAATGAGCCTTTCAAATGACCTCTATGTCATTAATATTCTACACCATATAAGCAAGTGGTGAAATCTGTTATCAAATTCCGGTTTTTAATGCATACAGCCAATATGTTACTTGAAGAAGCTCATATTAAAAAAGATTAAAAAAAAAATGAAACCATTTCATTTTCTAATTTCAGATGCTGTAACTGTATTCGAGAGACTTATTCCAAATTGCAACAATATTTTCAATCACAAAGTACAAGTCATGTTCAAAACAACATAATATCAAAAGAAAAAAGCTAAAAAGACGTTTTTTGACGCCAAAATTGTTAAAATGTTGCTTTTGCCACAAAAAAAGAAGTAGGTTAATCGGTTATTTGTTCTTAAAAATCATACAAGTGTGTAGTTAGTATACTAAATGAATATCTGTGATTCCTTAATGTCCATTGATTCATGGTTGAAACAACAGAATTTTAGAAATTGTATCTTTGTCAAGTAATTATTTTATTAGCTTCTTTTATTGTCAATTATACAATAATTCATTTTAAAAATAATAGAGAAAAAATTAAATTAATTTATTTCATTTCCTTAAATTGAATATTCTTCTGTTTTCGAACTTATTGTAAATGTATCTGAAATGAATCATTGTGAATGTTTTCGTTGTTTCTATGTTGAATATTGAATATAAAATTCCTTTCACTGATTTGAATGTGACATTTTTTGTTTTGTTTTTTTTTTTTTTTATGAAAAACGTGCATTGGCTGAACTTCAGAGATCATTATCAACGAAGCAAAAGGAGAAAAGAAAAAAAAACAATAAAACGAAATGAGTGTTATGTGTGATCGAAATGCACATATGCAGAACGTCATCAGCACGTTCTACATAATCGTAAAATCAATTCATTCGAATGAATAAATATAAATGTAGAAAATGTATAAGAACACACGTTGTACTGTTCACATTTGTTATTCATTTATTTCATTGTATAAAAAAATAAACACGCTTAATAACACTAATTATTACTTATTGAATAAATTTTTGTGCAAAGAGTTGTTGAATGCAAAATGTTTTTTTTTTGGTTTTCTAAAACAAAACAAATAACCAGATAAAAAGAATTTCTTTTAAGTTTTTAATGTGATCAGCAAGCTTAAGCGAATATTGATTTAAGCGGAATTGTTTGACTAATATTGTCTGACTTTTGTTTTGTTGTTTTTTTTTTTTTTCGTTAAATACTTTCTACAAACGTAAAAATGAAAAAAAAAAAAAAAAACAAAAAAGATTGTTTCTCCCATACTAAAAAAAATGATTGCCCATGAAACAGTGATTTACATTTATTTTCAACAATTATGTTTACCAACAACCTTGGAATTCAGTTGTGAAAACGTTCAAAATCTCTAATTGATTTCCTTTGGGATTCTGTAATGAAAATAATTGATGATGCAATTCAGTAAACAAAATCAATAAAAGGAAACAATGTCAAATGGACAAAACAAACAACTTACTTCTTGTTCAAATAAAGATAAACCCAAACGTAAAAATTGCACACCGGCCATTCGATTCCATGTTGAAATACATTCACTGTAACATTGCAAAACAATGAAAGAAACCGAAAGAAACAGAAGAAAAAATGAAGAATTTATTTATATTTTTAATTTACTTGAAATTCAAATATAACCGATTTCAAGTGCTTCATAAAGTATTGTCTCGCTGACTTGTTTTGATTGCTTGCTTGCTTGCTAGCTAAAAACGTTTTATTACACACAATGAAGCATTTCAAGTCGATTATTTTTCTTTCTTTCTCCTTCTCTTTTGCAAAAATACGTTTGACAGAGTCAGAAATATATTTGCAATTGGAAGGAAAAAAATTGAAAAAAAAAAAAAAATTGAAAAAAAAGAGAAAAAAAAGAGACAAAAAAAAAACAACTCGCATGTACTACGTATTATTTACCTTTGACGGCTTTTTGCTAACTTATCGCACTTTTTACGAACAGAAAACAAATTCTCAACAGTTCGCTGAACATCCGTAAGCCATGGGCCTAATTGTGGATTTTCACGTTGAATTTTGAAAAACTTTGACTAAGAATGCAAAAAAGACGAAAATATGCTTGAATCGAGAGACGCAATAGAATAAAAAAAAATTGTTTTATACGAATGTTTCACCAAAATTATTTCCAATCGATTTGACTTTTGGTCGTTCATTTTCCATTCGTTGAGTTTGATATTGGCCAAAAGTGAAATGAACGGGATTGCATAATATATATATAAAAAAAAAGATGAAATTTTTGGTAATCACTTACATTAACGCAGTCAACGGTATTTTCATTTATTGCGCCAGTTGGTAAATTTGGTACAGATGGTAATGGTACGGGTTTTGGTGTTTTAACTTCATCTTCTTCATTTTTCCCATGAATCTTTCAAATAAAATCAATGAAAATCAACATAAACAATGCATTTGTTCATATGCGTTTATTTAAAAATTTTCCATTTACCTGATCAATGAACAATGTCAAACTGATCAATGCATAAACAACCGCCAAACGATATTTCATGGTTAAAGAATAAATGCTTTTAAAAAACAAACGATACGTGAAAATCACTTGAAATATATAAAAGAAAAATAAAGTAAAAAAAAAGAAGAAATCGTCAAGCACAAGAATAAAATAGATCGAAATTGATGTTTCACAAAATGCGACTGATTCAGGTTACAAACTTTGAATATGAACATAAAGAATGAACAGATGATTTAGGTGAATTACAATAAAAACACATACATTTAAACATATATACGCGTGCAAAGTATACAAAAACTACAACCAACATTTATCGAGGTTTTTTTTGTTGTTGTTTAAATCGGCGCACATAAGGTGATCCAAGTGTTCAAATTACTGGGCTCATAGTCTGAGCCTCAGACATATCGTATCATATACAACGAATTGTAACATATCTTGATTTATGTGACGACATTCAATGCATTTGCCCTTATGGTTCACCCAGCTATGCATCGTCACACTATCAACTTTTGTTTGTGTAAGATTTAACGTTTCTCTCTCTCTCTCTATCTTACTCTCTCTCTCTCTTTCTCTCTCTCTCACTCTCTCTCACACTCTCACTCTCTCTCGTTGTTTCTTTCTCAAATGTGAAGCCGATCGCGTTTGCCCCACTTTTTCAACCGACTCAACTAACACACACACACGTTTCAAGCAGCAATACGTTTCAACACCTTTCCAAATTTGTTGCTACGCTCGTTATGCTTTCGCATAAAAAGTAAAAGTTCAAAAAAAAAAAAAAAAAAATATTCGAATATTAATTAGTTGAAGCGCGTGCTAAAATTTAATCTTCTCCATTCACATCGAACGGTCAGTTGTTTTCTTTTCATTTTTTTTTGTCTTTGCTTTTTTCTTTGTATTATTGTCGTTGTCGTCATTTTCTTGTTTTTTCTTCATCTACAATTTGGCGCCTCCATTACAAACTTTTCAACGCAAAATACAAAGTTAAATACAAAGTCTTGATGTTTTTTTATCGACAAAAATTTTTCTAACAATAATTTGTTTCGTTTGCTTTGATTTTGTGCAATCAAGCATGAACCGATGATTCTGCAATGGTTTTCTTCTTCTTCTACTCTATTTTAAAATTCTGTTCATTTCTTTGGAAAGTATTTCGATACTTTATCATTCATAAAACATTAATAATTCCATTATGAATCAAGTGTCAATGACATCAATAAAATTGATTGACATCTATTTTCATTCGATTTTACGTTGAAAAATAAGTGTTTTAGTATACTTTGTCAAGGCTATTATGGTGCTCATATCTATTGATATCGATGCTATTGACTATCGTGAATCGATTAATTCTGAGAAAAATCATTTCGGAAACCGTTTATTGAACTTTGAACAAAAACTAGGCTTTGATTTGGCATCTTTGACGAAATGGTTTCAAATGAAATTCCGTTTCACATGAATAAAAATTGCTTACGTAAAAAATGACTTGCAATGAAAGACAAATTCATAGAAATCCTTTTGAGAAAATCCTCACTTTTCTCATTACATTTAATATCAAATATCTTGAAATGGCCTTATGAAATTGCGATTTTTCATTATCACAAATTGCAATATTTTTTTTATGGGTTTTTTTTTGTTTCACTTTCATTTATGAAATAATATTTATAAATGATGAACTTATCCCAAATTGTAATGTACACCACATTGGTACTTTGTTTTTGATTTATTTTCAGTTGTAATTGAATTTCAACAGAATCAGTCATCTTGTTAATGAATTAGCAAAAAACAAAAAATATTGAATATTCTACCGAAATACTTGTTTCGAAATATACATTTCTTTTTCATGTGACCAACTTTTTTTTATTCAAATTAATTTACAATTTTTAAATGAAAAATTATTCATGTTTTGAATATTAATTTAATTTTTCGACGAATAAATTAATAATATTTTGCAAAAGAATATTTAAACGAAAAAAAAAACAAAAACAAAAAAATAATAAAAATGATTCGATGGTGTATTTTACCATTATGTTTGTGGTTATTTTTTACGCTAATACCTAGCCATGATGCAAAATTATACACATATGGTGCTCAATCGATTCGACCGGACAGTGAAAGTGTTGTACTGAATATACTTGGACAACAAAATTATAAAAATCATATTGTTTCAAATGTGTCAAATATTTGGCAAATACTCTATCGATTCTTTCGACAAATTTTCAAAAGGTAAGGCGCTCGATAGCAATTCAACCAAATGTGAATAATGATAATAAAAAAAAAAAAAAATTGAAGAAAATTCATAAAAATTATCTCAAATATTCACTATTGTAGGAATTTATTCAATAGAAAAATCTTCGTTTTTTTTCTTTTTCGATCAAGTTTGGCAGGTGAAACTGGGCTTCGAAAATCTGGCACATTTTTGCAAAAACGTTTACCACCAAATATTCCATTTCCATGCCAACGATATAATCAACGTAGCGGTGCAGTACCGGACAATGTTCATCAACTGAGACCAGGTTTTATCGAAAATTTACTTTTTTTTAACGAAAATTTTTTCATCGAAATTATAAATTTTACGAATATAATTTAAAAACTAGTTGGAAAAATTGACAAAATACAGACGATTAATGTTTTTTTTTTTATTAAAGCCAAACATAAGATTGACCTTGAAAATATTCATATATTACTGAATTCAATGAATGTTGATACTAATTTCATTAATTTGATTCTAAGGCGATATTGATATTGTGGCAGCCATTGGCGATTCAATGACGGCAGCAACTGGTGCTAATGCGATAAGTATTTTTGAAACGAGCGTTGATAATCGGGGCTTATCATTCAGTATTGGCGGTAGATTATATATAATCGTTCATAACAAAAAAAAATTGTTCTCTCAAGAATCATGGATTATTTTCAGGCCAAGGAAATTATCGCACTTATTTAACCTTACCGAATATCTTGAAAGAATTCAATCCTCGATTGATTGGGTAAAAATAAATGCAAAATGAATCAAAATTTCCATATTGAATACATAGCATAATGTTAAATAACAATTTAGATTTTCTTGGAAAGATGCCACCAGTACGGATCGTGGGTCTGGATTTAATTTAGCAGAAGATATTGCTTTATCAAAGGACATGCCTTATATTGCATACAAATTACTTCGTCGAATGCGTTTGGATCGTCGGTAAATAAGATAATTTCTTTTTTTTTTTAATTTTTGTTCGAATTTACTTTAAAAATTCGTTGAAATTTTCTAATTTTTACTTTGAAGAAAAAAAAATTGAAAAAAAAAATTCTTTTCTCCAAAAAAAAAAAAATGTAGCGTAAATATCGAAAGACAGTGGAAATTGATAACAATCACAATTGGTGCGAATGATTTTTGTTTTGATATTTGTCGAAAAAATATACCATCGTTGGTAATAAGTCAACGACAAGAAGATAATATTCTAAAAACATTGCGAATAATTCGTGATACAATGCCAAGGTAAAATGATTTCCTTTCGTTTTTATTTCTTTGCTTTTGTTGTTGTTTTCATGCTTTCGAAAAAATAATTTTTTTAATAAAATTAAAATAAAAATGGTTTAAATTTTCACAGGACATTTGTGAATTTGGTTGCCGAACCGCTTATCAGTTTGATTCAATCAATGGATAACATTTTAAATTTGCCACTACCATGTCGAATTGGACGTAAATTACGATGTTCTTGTTTGGAAGGTTTACATTTTTCACAGGCTCGTGATTTTTATCTAGCATTGGAGCAAAATTTCAAACGAATTTTACAGCGCATATCACATCGAGCTGAATTTCATCGTGATGATTTTACGGTTGTTTTTCAACCATTTGGTTTAAATGCATCGATTTTTATTAATGATCGTACACCAGACATCAGTATAATGGCATATGATTGTGTCAATTTAAGCCAAAAAGGTCATGCAGTCACCGCAAATGCACTGTGGAATAATATGATGCAAATTGAATCACAAAAATCAATTGGATTGAAACCATTACTTAGTGAATTTGTCTGTCCAACTGAACATGATCCATATTTAAAAACATATTTCAATGGATTTCAAATGGTTGAATCGGCCATTCCAATTATTGATGATTCCAGCGATAACATTATTATAAGTGATTTACTGAATTGATTGTTTTGTTTTTTTCTTTTCTTCAAAAATTCTTTTCTTTAAAAATTAATTCTAGATTAAAAATTCAACAAGAAAATTAGAAAAGGAAAATAAAAAACAAAAGAAAAAATCAAACAAAAAATGCAATCGTTTCAAACAAAACAAAATATCATATTATTATAGAAAATCGAGAAAGTATTTGTTTAAATCAATAAAAATTGTTGTCGATGAAATGTGATTTCAAAATGTATTCGAAAAGTCCAGATCTAAATTAGAAATTCCATGCATGTATATTTGTTAACGTAAGTTTTACTGACATTGTGATATCACTGTTAATGTGATTTTTTGTCGTTTTGTCTGTTGTTAAATCTGGTTAATTTAAGCATATTCTGTATGCGATAAGTGTATGATGTGATTACGTCAAACAAATAATGTAATAATCGAAATGGAGCTCGGTAACCGATTTGGCATTTGATATAATATGTTGATATATGGGGTCTTAAAATTGGTGCGTAAATGTATCAATGGAATATATGGGTGTACCTGTATATTTCTTTTCAATTTTATTTTTATATTATTATTTTGTATGTAAATCAATTTGCCAGTAATTCAATTCATGTTCATTTGTGTGTTTTGAAGCCTGTCGATGTCGTTTGTATAATTGATTTATAACATTTAGTATAATTTGAAACATTGACATTAACAAGTCGATGATAAAACCAATAAATTGAACTTTTATTTTCGGGAAGAAAATTTAGAATTTAATTCAAATTGATAAAGATCAGTCTTAAAATATTAATAAATTTTTAAATATTGAACAATGTACAAACAATTATTAGTTGGATTAATTTGTGTTTTAATTATAATATCAAATAATGTTCGCTCTTGCCAAAGAACCGGATCAAATCGTATCAATCGTATGCGTGGAAGTATTATTACAAATTTAACAAGAACACATGCCTATGATGATGATATTGTCACAAGCCATTTGGATGCATCCGTTCGCATACGGCAGTTTTATCGAATGTTTCGAGATGTGTATAATAAGTATGATTATGGCTCTTTCAACTATACAATTTATTGTTTTTTTTTGTTTTTTTATTTTTCTTTTTGTCAAAGTGCAAAAATGTGACTTATTCATCTCAGTTGTTATTTCAATTTTGTTAGCTATCCGTTGCATTTGGACTAAAATTTTGATTCAATTTGTTTTTTTTATCTGTGATACAGTTTGCTTGGTGGTACTGGTCAACGACAAACCGGGAATTTTCTTCAAAAACGTTTGCCAAATAACATTCCATTTCCTTGTAAAACGCGTGGTTTTCGTAGTAAAACTGTACCAGATAGTGTACATCAACTGAGACCAGGTCAAATAAATTTAATGATTAAAAAAAAAAACCTTTACACAACTCTTTGAATCAAAGACTTTGATAAAGTGTTTTTGATTGATATTTTTCCTAGAAAAAATTCCCTTTCAATATAATTATTTGCGAGAAATGTGTTGATAATTCCAGCTTTTATTCTTCAGGTGATATTGATATTGTGGCTGCTGTTGGTGATTCACTGACATCAGCAACAGCTGCCAATTCAGCTGCATTGTGGGAAGTACTTGTAGAAAATCGCGGTTTATCATGGTGTATTGGAGGTAATTTAATTTGCCCACTGGGACAGTGTGACTAATCTCAGTCTAACTTTATTGTTAAGAACATTTCTTTGAACAAGTTTGGGATTATTTATATAAATTTGTCGCTTTTGCTGTTGGAGGTAATTTACAATGTGCCAACTTGTTTGAATTGAAAAGATTCTTAAGACATGAGAGTTTTCAAAAGATGTACATAAGTTTTGTAAAAGATTCAATCAATTGATTGTACATTTTGAACTTCTAATCATCATTTGCGTGAGTTTAATTTCGATTAAAAAAAGTTTTCCAAATGTTGAAGATGGAAGCTATCCAAACTCTCTTGATTTTTGTGAACATACGAAAAGTTTTTTATTTTTTTTTTTTTTTTTTTTGAATGAATAAAGATGTTAACTTTAGCATTAACCCACAACCACGCGTTAGGAAAATGATTCTAATAAAATACATTCTTTTTATGTTTCACACAAAAATCCACATCAAAGACATTTTTATAGAGACTTTGAATTGAGTTTTTTTCTTCTTCTTCTACTTCTCTTACTTCTCTTTCTTCTTCTTCTTCCTCTTCGTCTTCTTCTTCTTCTTCTTCTTCTTCTTCCTCTTCTTCTTCTTCTTCTTCTTCTTCCTCTTCTTCTTTTTCTTTTTTCGATAAAATGTAATCAATTGATTTATGTTTAATATTGAAAAGGTCAAGGCACATTCCGAACGCATCTAACATTGCCAAACATTTTAAAGGAATTCAATCCACGGCTATTTGGGTAAGTTTGCTTTGAAAGAAAAAGCAGAGAGAAATTTACCAAATTTAAACCAATGAAACGATAATATTGAGACTCAAACGAATTTCTCTGTGTTGAATTTGTTTTTTTTTTTTTTTTTTGTTTCTCTCGAAAATTCTCGATTTTTATTTCGTTTTCTATGAGAAAGGACAAATATTGTGTAACTTTCTTCTATTCAAATCACATTAGATACTCTCTGCAGGATTCATATAATGTCCATCGTTCGGCACAGTTTAATGTGGCTGAAAATATAGCAACTACAAGCGATATGCCGTATAATGCTCAAAAGCTCTTACATCGCATGAAATTGGATCGACGGTAATTGTTTCTTTTCTTTTCTTGCCTCCATTATTTAATCTCAAGTAATAGTTATCGAATGTGATTGAGTTCAAAATGTTTACAGAAGAAAAAAAAAACTCGTCTTTGATGATTCTGTTATTTTCATTTAAACATTTTCAGTGTAAACATGTCAAAGCATTGGAAATTGTTAACATTCATGATTGGCGGTAATGATTTTTGTTCAGATGTTTGCTATCAAACCAATGCAACTGAATGGATAAATCGTAGTCAAGAAAAGTATTTGATAAAAACATTGCGTTTCATTCGTGACAATATGCCAAGGTAAATAAACAAAGAAAAAAAAAAAAAACGAAAAATTCACAAAAACAAAAGAAAAAACGAAGTTTTTAACTCATCAAATCGTTAAATTCAATAGGACGTACGTGAATTTGGTGCCATCACCGTTGGTTAGTTTATCATTTTCAATGGATCGCGTTCAAGTACCATGGCCATGTCATTTGTCTCGTCCAATTGAATGTTCATGCTTATTTGGTCCAGCATATTCAAAATCGCGCAATTTATATCGTCGATTGGAACGAAATTTTGTAAAAATTATGGAACGTGTTAGCTATTTAGATGAATTTCATACAAATGATTTTACTGTTGTTTATCAACCATTTTTCAAGGATGCATCAGTATTTTTAGATCATGATAAAAAGCCGGATATGTCAATTATGTCAGTGGATTGTATTCATTTAAGTCAAAAAGGGCATGCAATTGCGGCAAATGGTTTATGGAACAATATGATGCAACCAAATCTTCGGAAAACTCTCGGTTTAAAGCATTTATTTCAAGAATTTCGATGTCCAAGCGAACAAGAACCATATCTCTACACATATTTCAATAGTCCGTTGCCATTTGAAAGGAGATAAAATTATGTTTTAGTAAAAAAAATAAAAGCCAATTTTGTTTGTTTGTTTGTTTTTTTCTTCTCTCTTTTAATTCAATTTTATTTTCGTCCTTCGATTTTGAATAATTTTCATATATACAAAATGTGATGACTTTTTTTTTTTTTGTTCATTATTTTACTTAAAATTGTAATGAGTTGACACATCACAAGACTCAAGAGAAAGAGACGTTTGTGTGCTGGTGTCAAATCAAATAATTTTCCATTTTAACTTATTTTGCTTTTTTTTTTTGAAAAAAGAAAAAGGTCGATGAAAGGAAAGAAATAAATAAAGAATTTGTATTTGCTATTTTTGTTATGATTTGTGCGTTTTGTATGTGTTTTGTGGTTTTTGTTTTTTCAAATGTGTTTCACTTAATGTGAAACAAAGTTTTAAAACATTAAATATTTTCTCTTTGTTTCTCTTCATTTTGCTGCATAATTTGCACATCCAAATTATATATTATTCAAATACAGGATATTTGTACATTCATTTCATTGTGGAATGAAATTTACTCAAGTGTAATTAGCAGAATATTAAATGGATTGGCTGAAGAGATGAGATGAATGGTGATTTAATGACGTGATGGAGGTAAGTATGAATTTGATGGCGTTCTTGGTTGAATAATATAAATAGTTTGGCTTGGTGCACCATATACTGATGCTGGACGACGTGGTGGTGCAGACAATGGTGGTGGCGACAAAAATGATGGAGCACCATATGATTGTGATGGAATAGCTAATGTAATGCTTGATGATGGACCTGTAAATGGAAAAAAACAAAGAAAAAAATCCAATGAAAAATTAATTGTTGTAAAGATTTACAATTTCTTCAGATGTTCTACTTTGCACTCATTGAAATGAGATTATGCTAACCAGACTGATAATGTGTATCATCATAATACTTTTATTAAATTATAGTGAAAATTAAAACTTACCACGAATTGGGGCTGAATAAGATGATGACAAACTTGGTGCACCATATGATGATGAAGGACCTATAGAGAATTTATCAAAAAATTAATTATAAATTTGTTGTTTGATAATGAACGGCACAATTTATTCAATTCAGTCAATCAATTCCCCAATCAATAAATAATGATTCATTGAAATAACAAAATTTACCTGATGCTGGAGCTGAATACGATGATGACACACTCAAACTTGGCAAACCATACGATGATGATGGAGCGGCTAAATCAAAAATATTTTCATTAATTATGTGCAAAGGGAATTTCTTTTTTTTTAAGATTTATTTCATTTACCTGGTGCTGAGTATGATGATAATGGTGCTCCGTATGATGATGATGGGGCTAGAGAAATTTAATGGAAATAATTTATAAAATTTGTTCATTTACATTAAATCTTATTTCAAAGCTCACCTGAGTAAGATGGTTGAGGGGCAAAAACTGGTGCTATTAATCAAAATGAAATGAATCGCATTATTATTTTATCAAAATTATTCTGAACTTCTGAATAAATTATTCTGAACTTCTGAATTACAGTGATAATTGAATTGATTAATTATGATGATTATAGGTATTTTGTTAATTTCCAATATAATTCTCTTTTGTATTGTCTATTAAACAATAAAAAGTTTTTATCACAATATTATTTACCTGGTGCTACAGCTGGAAGTGAGTATGATTGTTGTGGTGCTGAGTATACTGGAGCTATAAATCAATACAAATGAATGAATTAGTTGATTTTAATATTGGGGGCTTTTGGGCTTTGGTTACGATTTCTGGTATGCATTTACCTGGAGCAGCATATGAATGGGATGGTGGTCCGTATGAAGATGATGGAACGCTATAGCTAGATGAAGGAGCTTGAACGGCTTGGTGGAATTGAGCAACTTGAATTCCTTGTGCAATGTGTCCGAGTTTAATACCTGAAACAATCGAATAGACTCATTTAAACAGAAGCAATTTAACAAAAAAAAAAAAAAAAAAAAATCTTAATAAAAATGTGCCAGTCAATATATCTGCACAAATTATCACTAAAAATTGAAGACAATTCATTGCTCATAAATTGTAATTTTTCCATGAATTTACTTCAAATTTTTTTTGTTATGTTTTCCATGAATTTGCTCCAATTTGCCAAAAGGAAAATCAAAAATAGAAAGATGAAAAATGGTTTTTACATACCAATGACACGTCCGCCATGACCGGCTGATGGTGGTCCATAGCTTGAGCTTGGTGGACCATATTTAGCCGATGGTGGCCCGTATGAGCTAGACAATGAGCCGCCATCTAAATGAAAAAAATCGAAAAAAAAAAAAAAATGTAAAAAACCTTGTTTGAATGCCAATGAAGTGGCATTTATTCATAATAACTTACGGCCATGTTGATTTTCTTCATTTAAAAGAATTTGCTCAATTTTATGAAGAAGTTGTGGATCCAAATTTGCACCTTCACTATCCGAATAACCACTGCCAACGGCTTGATATCCACCACCATGACCAGTAGATAAACCAGGTGCACCATATGAACTACTTGGTTGTGGTGGTAAATAAGAGCTTGGTGGTTCAGCTAATGTTAAACCGATGCAAACAAATGACAAAATCTAATGAGAAAATATACAAATCAAAACAAAAGAAACACATTAATTTCACCAACTTTCATAAAATTATCCATGAATTAAAAAGTGTAAGATGATTTTTATTTTTGATAAACTGATTGAAACTGCATTTTAACATAACATGAAATAAAGAGATGAGAAGAGAAGACAGGAAAGGAATTAAAAAAAAACCATCAACGAAATGAAAGGCTTTCCCTTTCGTTTATTTCTGTGAATCAAAACCGGTTTTTATCGTCGAAATTTTTTAATTCTTTTTCATTTCTTTTTCCTTAAGATCTTGTACTATGCGAAAATAATGTGATGCATGCCATAAAAAAAAAAAACAACAACCAACAATACAAACAGCGTACAGAAGATGCACATAATCAGCGAGCAAAATATAAACAACACTCGCTAAGCAGAGTCGAGCATGAAATGTTATGCGATCAAGGTTTAGTATCTAGTGTTTGAATTGCAATTATTAAAGGCATTCAGTTACTATGCTTGACAAATGGTTTACCAAAAAAAAAAACGAACTGGCTACACATACTCTCTCAAGCTGATGGTATTTAACAGCGAATCGAAGATGCGACCTCAAACTTGAATTTTTGCTTTTGTTTTATTTTTGTTTGTTTTCCGTTGCATTTGATGATATTTACCAATGAACACAAAATCATGTAACAATGTGACTAATGGTTTTTGTTGCATCCAAAAATGCTAACATGTTTATTGCACGAATCGATTGTCCATAGATCGCCTTATACACATTTCAAGAGAGTGAGAGATACGACCAAAAAAAAAAAAAGAAGTGATCAAAATGAAGACGACTTGGTTGAAAACGGAAGATTTCTCTTTCATTGCCTATTAATTTGCATTGAATATGCGTTTTCGTAGTGATCACGTTTGAATTTACTTCTTTTACCATCCAATTCACTTTTCTGTCTTTATAACGGGATTTATTTCTTCTTCTTTTTTTTTTCGTGCCTTTTTTTTCTCCATCATCGATTGTCGTTTCTTCTTCTTTTAAATGTTGATTTTGATTCGTTGTTTTTCGTATAAAATTGCATTGCATTATACATTTGGCCTCTCGCCTTTCTTCCATTGCTTGGCGGCGAATGCCGTGAGTGTGCCATTGCTGCCAATTCTTCAGTTTTTTTTTTTTTTTTTTTTGCTTTTCTTTCTTCTCACTTTCTTCTTAGCAAATGTGATGTGTTCGCATTTTATTGTCACTATTATAAATACAATATATTTTATAAAATCTACAATATGGTATTTTTGTTTTTAAACTGGTGCCATTCTCTTTTTATTCGCGGAATTTTGTGTGTGTGTGTGTTTTTTTTTCTTCTTCTTGTACTCTCGTGCAGATGCCATCGAAATCAATTACTTTTGATAGCAGTGCCAGCAGCAACTTCTCTACCTGTTGAAACTGAAATTTTGATTTCCTTCTCTTTTTTTGCTCTCATTGTGCATTCGATTTTCGACAGTTGTTATCTTTCATATCCACACACACATAGAGAGAGAGAGAGAGAGAGAGAGAACGAGAGAGAGAGAGAGAGAGAGAACGAGAGAGAGAGAGAGAGAGAACGAGAGAGAGAGAGAGAGAGAGAGAGAGAGAGAACGAGAGAGAGAAAGATACAGACACTATCACCAGTCACATTTGCACTTACTGTAAACAGTCGCCGCTGCTTACCATATTTCTCACCCAATCAAATTCACTTTCGTCGTTCAACATCGTTTGATCGTAATTCTCCTCAGTTGTTGGTTTTTTTTTTTCCCTATTCACATTCCTCATTCAATTATATTTCATTGAAAAATTCATATATAAACCCACAGCTAATACGCATAATCTCACTGTCATTTTATTACTAATTTTTTTTTCCTTCTTTGCTTTCTTCTATCTTGCTCTATAAAAATGCAAATAAGCGTGAAGAAGAAATGATCGTGAAAGAAGCAACAACTAAACCACTCTGAGCAAGCAATTTAAAGAAAAAGAAAAAGAAGAAGAAGAATTAAAATCAAAAACACACACCGTTTGAAACAAATGAAAATTAAACATAATTGTGTGTATATTTATAGTCATAATCATTGTAATAGAGATTGAATGAAATTGAGACAGTCATCTTTCGACTCATAATTTGTGAATTTATATAATAATCAAAGCACACATTTTGCTTTCCGTGACAAATCAAAAGGAAGAAATTGAGTTCGTGCTATCATAAAAAATAACAACAACGGCAACGACAATGAAAATAACACACCGCAGAGCGACATTTGGTGATTTGCTTATGTTGTGCTGCCCAAACATTCAATGAAAATTTAAAAATGTAAACCATCAGCGTGTCATTGTTTGGTGCAAAATGCGCGTTTTTCAGAATATACTTTCCATTGCTAAATAAAACAAAAAAAAAAAAAAAACAAATTATTCGAATTGAAGCCAACCGATTTGATGACTGGTTAAAGAAAATGTTAAAGAGATGAAAAAAAAAGAAAAATTGAAAAAATAGCCAAATGAAATTAAAACATTTTTTCCTTCTTCTTCATTTCGTCGTGTCACTTTCTTTGTTCGCATTTAATGATGTAATGTAATATCCATTGTAAAATTGATCATGGTAAGAAACTATAGAAGAAAAGAAGCAAAAGAAAAACCGTTGTCCATCTCACATTAAACAGCTATTCAAGATTTAATTCAATTTTAAGTCAGTCAACCGTCATAATTTGATTGGTTTCTTTTTTCATTATTTTTCTTCTATTTTCCACCATTGCAACGCCATTCAAATTCGATTTTTAGCCTATTCATAACATATTCTCCATCAATTTTTTTCTTGTCTGAATTTGTACTACATATGCATGCATTGCTATTTGAAACAATCTCACACATATTAGCGTTTAAAACAATACACTCACTTCATTGACGACTATTACATAGTGACGACTATTGTCATTTGTGGCAAAAAAAAAAAAAAAAAAAAAAAAAAATACGAAACAAATGTTCGTTACATCAAATGAGAGAATGATTTTGCAGAATGGAGCCTAATGCACACTTTACGTGCCACTATTTTACCATTTAAATGTTTGCAGTCGTTCTCACTTTTGCTCAATCAATACAGAGAAAGTGAGTTTTATTGCCGCCAGATTTATGTCTCAAATGATTCTCTCCTTTTTGGTTTGTTTCAATTATCGCCTGCTGTGCGTACTCATAAGTGACATCAGAACGATCAATTTGATTAATTATCCGCTTCCATCGGTTAATCGACATTCTTCTATCGCCTCTCTTTCTCTCTATCTCTCTCTCTCTCTCTCTCTCTCTCTCTCTCTCTCTCTCTGTGTGTGTGTGTGTGTCTCTCTCTCTTTCTCTCTTTCTCACGCCATCTTCTTCAATTTAAAGCTTGTTATGTTATTATATAAGTCTTTCAATTGCAGTAAATTATCTTACTACCGATCAATTTGTTGTCGTTCCGTATGTCTTCCAGCATTATTGATTGAAAGCAGTGCAATTCAAAAAGTTCCTTTCTCTCAAAACAAAAATGATACATCGACGGTTTCCGAGCAGCGCAGAAAAAAAAAGGCGACTGTCTGACTGCCTTTTTTCCACAGACAACTTTTTCTCCTTCTTCGTGTGTGTCTGTTTTTTCTTTTCATCTTTGACCTCTTCTTTAGTTTTAAATGTTATGGAAAGACTCATTAAAAGTAGAAAATTAAAACGAGATTACGAAACCGTTTTTTTTTTTTTTTTTTGGCGCTTTTATCGAATTTCCAAAATAAAAGAACAACGGTCATTTTTATTTTCTCTCTCCACATTTCATGCTTGGACTTTCGCTCAACTCATATTTCATATCTTTGAATTGGATAATTGTTGTGCCATTTGGTCAAAAGTAATTCTTGTGTGCAAAATGCCATACACACATAATCTACTACATTTGGGCAAAAACAAAAAAAAAAAAAAATGCGAAAAAAATTACTCGAAACACACGAAGTGTGTAAACAATAATTACTGGCTACTTTATTTGAACTATGTGACCAATTTTTATTGGCACATCATCATCGACACGAATCAACGTTTTTTCTGACGCATTTTTAATGGGGCATACTTTGATCAATTACGAAAACATAAAATTGTGTCGATTTTTCGTAATTTAATCTAATTGGAATTGAAGTTTTGGTACGAAATATTTGGTGAAAAAAAAACAAAGCATATAATGTGCGTCTTAAAAAGAAGAAATTGATATTACATTGATTCGTTACACTTTTCGTTAATCTTTAATTATCCTTTTATTGTGTTGAAATTGAAAATATTTGTCGATTTTTTTTTTTTTTTGCGGTGTTTTAGACAATTATCGAACAAAATGAGCTTGCATTTTATGATAAGAATAGAGTTCGGATGAAATGAAAGAAAATATTGAAAAGTGTTTAATTTAATTCCAAAGTTGGGAACTCAAAACTGGAGCCTATAAATATTTGGTTTATCTTCAAGACAAATCAAATCAAAATTCAATCAAACGATCAATTCAATTCGAAATTGATCTTCCTAATGATCCATTCAATTCGAAATTGATCTTCCAAATGATCCATTCAATTTAATGTAGAAACGTTATAAAATCCTTTCTATTTCATTGTTTGCTATGAACACATTTTATAGAATTGTGTTTATACACACCAAAGTGTCAGCGTTATCATTATGATCGTCACAGACATTGTATATTTTTCGTTCAATAAAAATTTCAAATAAATATCTCGAATAAAAATTGATCTAGATAAATTGTTCAATAACAGTTCGCGTTTCACAGTTTCAACGATCACATGTGGCAAAAACCATTTTTTCTTGAACTTTTTTGAAAAAAAAAAGACGAAAAAAAAAAATATAAGTTGTATTTGGTATAACTTGAAACACTTACCACACTAAATTTGTTCATTTTGGTTTATTTATTTTTTCTTTTGATATTGAAAAATAAAAATTGTAATCCACTGAAGACCCGTTGTAATCCTTCCGTAAATATGATTTTGGGTGCACAGAAATGATATGTGAACACACTTGTTTTTTCACCGAAAACAAATTCACGAATAATATCATGAGAATGCCAAACAGCATCTTTATATACGAAAAATTCGTGTGCTCTTCATCTTCAAGCATGTACCACCAAAAAAAAAAAAAAAACAAACAACGAACAACAACAATAGTTCATCGTTGAATCGGTGAAAAGAAGAGAGCGAAAAAGTGCCATAATAAGAAGAAAGAGACGGCAGCGGCGGCAAAATACTAAATGTTATTATTATGGGTGATGCTATATGCTTTCCAGTGGCAACGTGCCGTATTCACGTTTGTTCAAGCATCGTTTGGTTTTGATATGGTGGCTGTTTCTCTCTCTCTCTCTGTATCGATTGGTAAGAGTGTAACGGCTATGAACTTGTTTACTGCCATGATACTCAATGATCAATATCTCACGCTAGGTCGCGGACACCATTCATTTGCGCCTGTAAATTCAATTGCATGAATTCAACAAGGTGTTTTTAACAAACATAATCGACAACAAATACACCAACAATTTTCATCCATAATTTTTGTTCTGTCGGATTTTTTTTTTTTAAGAAAGGCACATACAAAAATTCAGACTCTTTATTGTTTCTGTATTTTTTCTTTTTTTTTTATGGTTTCTTTCTTGTAGCCTTTCGGTGAGTGTCAATTGTCGATGGCAATATTTATGTAATAAAAAAAAAAAATTTACCCGAAAATAAAAGTGAACGGATAAATGTAGCGGCAATTATTTAAACAAACTTAAACATTGTATTGAATCAACTAATTAATTGTAGATAAGAATTTTGATGTTGATTTTCAATTTTGCTTTTACATTTTCGGTATGATTTGAGAAAATGAAGGAAAATTCGTCATTAGGCACGCTATTATTACGATTATCATCATGAGAATGACCGAAGAATAGTGAGATTTAGAAATAGAGAAAAAGAGATAGAGATTGAGAGAGAGAGAGAGAGAAAAGAGAGAGATAGAGAAAGAGAGAGTGGGAGTGACAGAGAGAGAGAGAGAGAGAGAGAGAGAAAGAGAGAGAGAAAGAGAGAGAGAAAGGGAGAAAAATGATGCACGAAGATTTTGCCAAGAGCTAAAGCGCATCAAAATATTCAATCATGACAAATATCGACTATTATTGGAAAAGTTTAGGCAGTTCTCGATCCGTTAAAATGATGCCGTAACCAATTCAATAGCAATATATGTGTGATAACAACCAAAATAAGGAAATGCACATCATTTATATGAAGGCGAATAACAATTATCGGTCTTTTACATACAACAAGATTTTAATTTTTACTCATTCCGTTCTTTTCGTCTGAATGGTTAAAAAGCTATCGACAACATTCAAGAGAAAAAAAGAGTTTTTATTTTTTTTTTTTTGTAATTTTCTTTTTTATGCATAATTACAAATTGTATGAAGTGACGACGACCGGTTAAACTCGGAATATACTGTTCGTGTGAGATCATTTCTTTTCCTCTTTTGTGTATTTGTTGTTGTTGTTTATCGTTGCGTTCATATATGATTTCACACACACTTGATAAAGCGATTTATGGAATTTATTATTGAAATAAAAGAAAGGAAAATGTCGTTTGCTGTTTGGTGGCCGAGACGGGGTCGATTGGAGGAGAATGTGTGCAGTTCATCGCCAATTCAGAAAAAAAATGCAAAATTTGTATTTGAAAAGTCATCATCTAATGAAGCCGGCAAAAGAAGTATATTCATATATACGACCTCTGCTTATGTTTCTCTCTCTCTTTCTCTCTTTCTCTCTCTCTCTTTCTCGTCATTTTTCACTCCATTTTATTTCAAATGAAAATCACAAGTAAAATTAAACGATACAAATGACAAATAATAACAACGGAAAATATAAAAATGCACATGAATAATAAACAAAATAAAATGATTCCTGTTATAAATAAGTTTGAATTAAGATTATCTAATTTGATTGGAAATTGAACGGCCAAAAATTTCACTTTCATGCCATCGAAACAATGCCGTTGCTCGAACAATAAGAAATATTTAGCATTCCATGCAAGCATTAAAATATTGACTGGTTTGTTTGTGGTATTCGAATAAATTACACAAATCAGTGTTGTGTGTGTGTTTGTGTTTGTGTTCGATTATATTTAACCGCATTAAAATGTGGAATTGTCGCGGGCGAGCACATTATTAAAGTATTTATTTGATTATTGATACGCTTTATTTGCCACCTGATGGCAATCATTACCGAACATTGAATCAATCAAAACCACATAATCGCCAGATAATAAAAGCACAAGTGTATGTGATGACAAAAAGAAAATAACAATAACAATAACAACGGCAACAACAGCACACAATCAGACGATAATTGTTGAAAATCGCCAACAGGTACACATTAATCCGATAATGCGGCATGAGAAGAGAGAAGAGTTAGATAAGAGTGATTGACAAAGAGAGAGAGAAAAAGAGAGAAAGAGTGAGTGAGTGAGTGCGAGAGAGTGAATGAGAGAGAAAGAGAGAGAGAGAGATTTGGTCACTCAATTCATTTACCAAACACCATTCATAACTGAATCGAATTAAAAACAACGGAAATAATCGAATTGAGATGACATAAAAACTATTTAAATGCGAAACAAGAAAACAACCTCAAGTCAAGCGCGATGAGTCAACAGATCGTCGGTCAAGCATAATGGAAATTTTGCACCTTGTGTCAAATGAACATTTCTCACAAACAAAACCAGCGAGAAGAAGAAAAAAAAATCGATCAAAACAAACCGATTAATAGTGTGTGTGTGTGTGCGCGCTTGTCTATTATTTTACATTTCCGATATTATTCAGTTCATTGTCATTCATCCGGTTCCAAAATATTTCTTTTCTTCTTTCTCTATTTGGCATAACGCAAGCGATTACCGAAATCCATTTTCATTCCGTCACCATACACATACACACACACACACACACTTCGTATAAATGCCAACTGAAAAGAAAGTAAATGCGCAAGGTTTTAAATGATCTGCATAAATTTGTGCGATCGATTTCGATGTTTATTTTGAATAAATTAAGCGATTGAAAATGCGGTTATTAAAATTATTTAATATTTGGCCATTTCCGAAAACGAATCAATCGCGACAAATCACAATCGGAACAGTGAAATGGGATTGTCATCATTTTATTTTTCTCTCTTCACTCGGCGAAATGTTTTCTTATTCTTTTTATTTTTTTACTGTTGTGCGTCTGATTAAGAGAGAAAGAAAAAAAATAAATAAATAAATTATGATCGTGGTTTTCACTTTTCGTTATAAATTAAAATAATCTGGCACTCATATCATTCCACACAAACAACGTGAATAATTTTTTTGTTTTTTGTTTTTTTTTTTGCTTACGAATTTTCTTTTCTTTTTGAGAAATTTTTGTTTAAAAAAATTGTTTCACCCAGAAACAAAATAAAAACAGCGCCTAGGAATATTCAAATTGAAAATTCTTCACAAATATGTAGTCAATTCTCATCAATATTGATCATAATACGTCATAATGTGACACGCAAATGCGCTCAAACACAAAAATGAGGTCAAACATGTTAAAGTTCAACTAAAATATAAAATGAACAAGTTAATTCATGTGCAATTTATCAGATTTATCTTGATCAATCTTTCTCATTCTCTTTCTCTTTCTCTCTCTCTTTCTCTCTCTCTCTTTCTCTTTCTCTTTCTCTTTCTCTTTCTCTCTCTCTCTCTTTCTCTTTCTCTTTCTCTTTCTCTCTCTCTCTCTCTCTCTCTCTCTCTTCTTCTCTCTACATATGCATACATTTTCAACCGGAAGATATTATTAATTGCTTTGCTTTCCATGCGAAACGGAAGAAAAATTATACGAAGACAACAAATTTGCTTCTTTTTTTGTTTTTCTAAATTTGCATAAACTGTACAGAACTGCATTGTAATGTTTAATGAAATGAAGGAATTTGTAATTTCACAAAAAAATAAAAAAAAAACCAAACTCGCATGAGAAAATTTCATTTTCGTTTATTATCTAACCATAAAATGATAAAAGAAATTTCCATACAAATGTAATTTTATGTCGAAATGTCAACAAATCTCGCCATCAAATCAAATCAATTTTAATCGTATCAAAAGATGTTACTTTCCATGCTATACAAATGTTGCTTGCTGTGACAAAATCACATTTTTTTTTGTTTTCTTTTACTTAGCTAATTTGATGAATTCAAAATCGCAATATCTTTGCGAAATCTGATCGGATTTCCGACAAATATCAATTACCGGACATCAGAATATATCGAACATTGAACCCCTGGACAGAAATCATCATTTGAAAGAGAGAAAAAATCGATCATTGAAGAAAAAACGTTTTTTGTATCGAATTCGATATAAAACAAAATCCATTTCGAAAGAAGATTAATGTTTTTGATATGAACGTTAAATAAATTTAATTCAACCAAATTTGATCTTGTTAATCATGTTTAAAAAAAATCATTGAACAACTTATGCCAATGAATCTTTGTCCTGAAAAGCAAAAAAGCAAAAAAGCAAAAAAAAAAAAAAAAAATGAGTTATCAATCATTTACATAAATGAAACCATGTTTCATTGAATTGTTTTGCATTGACATCATATCATCATTCATTTTATGAGTCTAAGATTCAATGAAATGTTAAACACTGGCTTGTTTTTGAGTGAAACACGTTTTTTTTTCTTTTCTTCTTCAAACAATGAAGCGATGTACTTCTGTTAATGATAGATACGCATTGGCTTTCATACAGACACAATGAAATTTTTTTTTTTTTTCATAATTATATGTGTTTGTCTTCAGTTGAATTTACCTCGAATTATCGCTTATAATTGTACATTGTGAGACCTACATTTAAGCCAATTAAACAAGAACAAATTACAATTCTCGAATTTAGCAAAAATACAAAAAAAAAAGAAAAAAAAAAACAGAGATAAAACTAAATGATTTAACATCAAATGGCATGAATAGAATAAAATATATACAATCTTCCATTCAGCAAAACAATTTCGATGGGACGATGGTGTTGATGATAACGATCTTTAACGGAGACATCATTTTTCATACACCTCATGAGCCACCGTGTTACATTGATCACCATTGAATTAATTTCAAAACAAGAATTCCGAATGATGTTCATTGTATTAACAATTGTGTGAATTTTGCATTCAATAAACAAATGCAAACCTTGTCTTTAGATTAGCAAACTAAAATGAAAATTATGGCTCTAAATTCGAATCAACTCTATTGAATTTGTCTGTCAGTCTCTCTGCCTGTTTATCCGACTGTCTGAGCTGATATTTTAGTTTAGTTGCATAGTAATTGAACACTTCATAATCTGTAAAATCTTATTAAAAGTACGCAATTTCCTGTGCTCATTGTTTGTTGCTCATTTTTTTTTTTTTTTTTTGTTTTTTTGCTTCTTTTCATTTTCTTTTTTCGTTGAGATACAAAATAATTAACTTAAATAAGCCAAAATTAATGATCTAGAAATATTCTATAAAACTTTTTTTTTAACACTCATTCAATAATAGGTAATTATTATTATATGAAGCATTTAGCTGGACAAGGTCCAATCAAAATTTATATCATTTTTGAATTAAAATTAGTTCATTTTTGTGGGATTTTACGTTCATTTTATTATCATTTTGCAATCATATACAAATTATGGCGTTAAGATATATTCTTCTTGTGAATGTAAAATGTTGTACAATATTTTTTTTTTTTTTAATTTGTTTTTCGAACGAATTGTGACATTTGATTTAACGACATTTTTTTTTCTTCGAATAAATGAATGTGCTCTTTTAGTTTGAATTTTTTTGAAAATCAGATTTTTTTTTTTTTTTTTTTTTTTGAAAAAACTTTTAAATTCATAAAAATCTAAAACAGGACAAGTTGCGATGTCTTCATTTATTTGAAATTCAACTTTCGCTAAGACAATTTAAGATAGAAGTTTCACTGACATTATCATTCGATAACATGTTCGATGAGCTATCATTCTAAACTAAAAAAAAAAGCAAATGTAAAGAGAAACATCAAAAACAAATTGTCATTTTTTTTTATACAAAATTTCATTTTATTATTCGTTTCATTTTTATGAAGTTTTTTTGTCATATTTTATTCATATAAAGAAGAATTTTTGGATTGATAAATATGAAAATATTAATATTAACCGGATATATTTGGTTTATCAATGATGTCAATCAATAAAATAGCACAAAGTGCTTTAGTGTTAACTTTAAAATAAAACATTGGAAGACACAACTAAAATCTTTTTTTTTGTGGCGACAGGTGATAAAATAAAAACAAAATTTAATATTGAAAGTCGAAGATAAAACTAAAATTGAAAGCAAAATCAAAGTAAAAATTCGATTGGTGTTGAAAGAGAGTGAAAATTTGTTTAGAAAATCTCAGCAATATGCATTGAATATTTCCTTTCCATTTATATATCTAATGAATGAAAACCACTCGATAACATTTGATATTACTTTTTAATGAATTGATAAGAATGTTTTTACAATAAAAATCGATATAATTTGCTACAGAAGATGTGTGTGTGTGTGTTTGTGTGTGTTTGTGTGTGTTTGTGTGTGTTTGTGTGTGTTTCTTTTTCATTTGTTATTTCACTGAATGTCGTTTATTTCCTTTCGTCTGTATTCAAGAAAGTACAAATTGTCTTAAATGAATATATTTTCAGGCATAATAGTTAAAAGGTTTTGAATTATCTTGGACGTGTTGATCAAGAAGAAAAACAATTGCTTCACATTGTCGATCACAGGCAATATCCCGGGGTGTACGTTCTGCATAATCTTTAATTAAATAATCAGCACGAAAATCCAAGAGTACTTTGCATGCCTCAATTGATCCTTCACGAGCGGCTAAAAATAGTGGCGTTTCATTATATTCACTTAATGCATTTATGTTTGCATTTTTCAACAGAAGCGTTCGAATCGAATTCACATCATTTAGAGCTGCAGCCCAGTGTAAAGCGGTTTTTCCATTATTTCCAATCGCATTAGTATCAGCTCCTTCATGTATAAGTTCAAGAAGTGTCGCATGATCACGGTTGCGAACGGATGTAATCAATGGTGGTTCTCCGGACGACATTTTTAATTTGAGTAATTTTTTGTCACTGATTGTTTTTTTTTTTCCTCTTTATTAAAATGAAAAATTTTTAACAAATATTTCACTTAGAATTTTATTTATTCAATTATTTGAAGGGTTTTTCAGAAAAAAAAATATATACAAAATTCAAACACGTTTCTAGTTTGCGTATGATGTGTTCAATTTCAAGGTTTCAAGTTAACTAATTTTTTAAGCAAACATTGACTTGGTAAGCAACTGTAATAATCTGAAATGAAACGGTCAAGTATATCGCATTACAGAAGTAGAACATATGCAGAATACATTTTTGTATCATTTGTCGTTGTATTGTGTTATTTACATATGATTGTTAAAGTGAAAACGAGAACGAGAATTGGGGCACTCTTCATTCCTTTGCATATAACCATACAGCATTACCTATTGTAATCTACTGATTAGTTTCTTTTTCCTCTTTTTTTTGCATATGTATGTATGTACCTGCCTCTTTATTTACCAACATTTCTCCAGAAGCCAATAATATGTCAGGCGCATCTAATGACTTTGGTATTTTTCATAATTTCTTTTCATTTCACTCTTCATTGTTTACTTCATTTGCATTCTATGAGATGTAAGGAAAATATTTAATCATTTTGCATCTTTCTTTCGTTATCTTCTCTTCTCTTTTATTCCGTTTTAGTAATTTCCAGTAAATTTAAGGAATTAAATGTGGTCGGGTTGAAATTCAAAGTAAGTATTAAAATATTTTGCTTTGAATTTCATATGAAGAAATTTTCGAATTTATAAAAAAAAAAAAAAAAAAAAATCTGAAAGTTTTATTCAGCAATTTTGTCTTTGTTACACCTCATGTATCAAAGTTACAGAATTTCTATCAATTTTCCTTTACATGGGTGTGTATCGTACATTCAGTAATGCTATTAGATACAGTTGTATATCAATACCTACCTGTTCCTTGTGTTAGCCATAAATAGACGTTGCTTTGTTTGTTATAAAAAGAAAAGATTCTAAAGCGTTTATGAGTCATCTTTTATTTCGTTTTTGTTAAAATCTAAATTTTCCCAAAACCCCAATAAATTGCAGTTCGTGCAGACAAAATACAGTGCAAATCATCACAATAGAAAGGTATTGTGTTGAAATGCATTAGAAAATTGTACATATGGAAAGAGTTAGAGAAAGTATTAGTGTGGAACAAAGGAAACAAACAGAAACTGAAATAAAAATGTTTTTATTCTTTGTGTTTAAAAGGCTATTTAAAGCAGTTCGGTCTCTACACTAAATAAAAATGTATGAACACCGATTGAAAACAAAAACATGATAATAAAAATGTCTTATATACTTGTTGCTACTAATACTTTGGTATTTTTCATGTCAATTCTTCACAATTTCTTGAAAGTGATTCAAAATGTTATAATTCAATCGATTAAATGAAGAAAAGAAAATTGATATAGAAAGATTAATTTTTGTTTTCTAATTTTTCATTTTATTTACACTTTTTCAGAAATTTCAACTCATTTTATTTAACATAATTTATAGTGTAACTAGTTTAATTTTAACACATTTTAAGTGAACGAACTTTATCATTCATTCCACAATCACGCAAATGACGATGGCACAGTGTACCTGGTGCAATAGATGCTGATCTGCCATGGCAATTTGATGATTGAAATACGTAAATGCAATTGTTGTGTGTATTAACTGAGCTTATTTTGTTAGCAAATTCGTGTAAGTTCACGCATTTTCCTTTTCTTATGGAAAAATTTCTCGAAGCTCCTCGAAAATTATCATCCCAATATAATGTAACATGAGCTGCATCACAAGATAACAGCACAATTGATAACACAACAAACAAAACCAAACAGATATTCATTTTTTCAACTGAATTTTTCAATGTAACAATTTCAACTGAATGTTACTAGCGTTTATAATGCCATATTTATACGATTTTTTTGATTTTTTTTTTTTTTGCAAATTATTTTGATAGCAATAGCGAGAAAAATTATATGTATCAGCTATCAATATTTCAAGAAAAAAATAACACGGTATTTCGCACGGAGCTCCGATTGATTAAATTATCAAAAAGTCGTAGTTCCGATGATTCAACATTCAAAATAAATAATTCAATAAAAAAGAACATCGAATGTGATTTTTATTAAATTATGACGGATCACAACTAGGGTTGCAAAACGCGTTTTTTTTCAGTGCGGTATGTGAAAACGTTTATCTTTTTAATCCGTTCAAAAAATGACAGAAACGTTTTTTATACCGTTATTTTTGCGTTATTCCTAACCTTCAAAATAAAACGGCAGAGAAAAAAAACGTTTTTGGAACGTTACTTGCGTTATTTGTTGAAACGTTTGTAAACCCTAATCACAACACAAAGTAAATACTTTTTACACAAGAATTCGATAATTTTTTAAATAAAAATTTCAATATCAAGCATAATTACTCATAACAATCAATTTCTTGAATGCACTATTCGTCTTTTTGAATACAACAAAAATGAACACTTTCTTATGATTTATCGCTAAAGCGAACATTTTTCAACGTTTATCTGAAAACAGAAAGAGAGAAAAAAGAGAGAGAGAGAGAGAGAGTGAGATAGAGAGAGAGAGTGAGAGAGAGAGAGAGAAAGAGAGAGAGAGAGAGAGTGAGAGAGAGAGAGTGAGAGGGAGAGAGAGAGAAAGAGAGAGAGAGAGAGCGAGATAGAGAGAGAGAGAGAGCGAGCGAGAGAGAGAGATAGAGAGTGAGAGGGAGAGAGAGAGAGAGAGAGAGAAAGAGAGAGAGAGAGAGTAACTCACACTTCTTGAAATTCAAGAACTTGTAAATCATTTTTTTATATGTAATTATAGTTCTATCACACTATCACTTTAACTAAAATGAAGAATCAATAAGAGTTGAAAAAATTAATTATCGCACATTTATGTGTAAATTAAACAAACTTCATTGATAATGATTATAACTATGCTCGCGTCATGAAATGACGGTGTACTACGGAACTAAAAAATCACATTTGAATTGTATGTAAAGTACATAGCGCTTCGATCGTATCATATTTGATACTACGTTCATGACGCGTGCATGATTATAACTGATTTGCGCAAAACAAAAGCAAAAACAAAAAGTAAAATGTCAAAAATAGATTTAAAATTAATCTTAGGGCGTTTAGGGGGTTTTATTTTGTGGTTTTCCCATACAAACCTAGAACATTATGATCCATATTTACGTTGATAAATCTTGATTGAATAAGAATTTTTTTTAATTGGACTTTGCAATACAGACTCATACACTACTAGATGATACACACAATAAGTATGACTTACATCAGATTCCTATGTCTTATCAACAAAAACATTGATAATAAAATCTAGTAAGTCATTTATTAAAATTAACTGTCTGAAATTGGGCTCAAATTTACTTGCCACCGTCGTCAATAAATAATGTAAAAATTATTACTATTTTGCCTTCTGTTGAAAAATTTTTGAAATGGATCTTCAAGGAAAACCAAATTAATATTTCGGAATGTTTTAGATTTTATTCATTTATTTATTTACATTGAAAATATTCAGCATGAGTCTCATACCATGAGATGTGCTTAGTAAATTTTGAAAAAATTTTTGAATTTAAACAAAAAAATTTGAATTCAAACTGAACGCCAATTCGATAGAACTAAAAACTGTTGTTTGATATATTTTAGTATATTGCAACAATTTTATCTAATCAACTTTGATTCAAAGTCTTTCAATGAATTTTACCTTATGAACTTTTGCTATTTGTTTATTGTGAAATTTTTTTTTTTTTTTTTTCAATTATTCAATCATATTTCTTTATTTCGAAGAATTTTATTTATTTATTTTCGAAATAATTTTATGGTGAAAACAAATAGATTTCATATTTTTGGGTTAAGTCTCCTGAATGAAAAATTGATATATGGAAATTAACAAAACACAAAAAAAATATTAAATAAAAAACCTAAAGAAAAAAATGTTTAGAATAAAAAAAGAGCAACACAGTAAATGTTTAGTGGTTTAACCAGTTTATTAAATGTTCGGTGTCCATATTGCTTAGTGACATTGTATTCGATAATTTGCAAAAATATATACTGTATTTTATATATAGTTTGTCTTTGGTTGCGGCTTGAAAAATATTTGCCACAATTAAATTCAATGAATGTAAGTTTATGTATACATTTATATGTTCATTTCGTATTTATGTGAAAAACGACATTGAAATTACTAAATGTAAATGGTTTTTTGTTTAAAATTATTATTTTTTTTTTTTATTAAAAAAAAAAAATAACGTGTCACATTTTGTTCACTCATTCATTAGATAGGCATTAGTGGAAGGCCCATATTCTCTTTTAAAAAAAATGTTTTTCTTTCGTTCTTTATTTTATCTTTTGTCTGCATTTTCTTTTTGAAATTCGGTCACTTTTTTTTTTTAATTTTTTCTTCCTCGATGAAGTCATTTCAATTTTCTTCAATTAATTAAATTAAATTTATTTTTCTTGGTTATTTTTCAATAATTTCATTATACGTAGGAGTAATTAAGATTCAATTTGGAAAATTCATCATTTTTTGTCATTTCGGATTTGGAAATATTAAATATAAATATTCTCGAGTCTTTTTTTCAAATTTGCAAACAAAACTTTGAGCATATTCTCAATTTTCTTTTCTCTTTATTTTTCATTCGCTTTATTTCATGCCATTTTCATAAAATTAATTTTTTTTTTCTTTCATCTCTTTTTTTCTTTCAAATTTTCAAATTTATAAATTCACAGTTTTCTATTTTTGATTTTTAATTTTTACATTTCAATTCCCAATTATTATTTTTTTTTTTTTACATTTAATTGTTTTTTTTTTTTCCTTTTCTCACATACAAATGGTGTAAATGGTTTTAGTAGAAAATATAGAGTGTGAACAATATGTCATTCGGTCCAAGTTGTACATATTAAAAAAAAAAAAAAAAAGAAAAGAAAAACTCTTGCATATTTTCAACAAACTTGTGGTTTTGATTTACAATAATAATATTTACAATCGACAGTTCAGTTGCTCGTTTTGTATGAAACATACAAACAAACAAACAAACAAACAAAAAGTTCATTTGTTTTGGAATGAAAATACAGTTTATATTGAAATGCGTTAACATCTTTTTCTTGTACCATTTGTGAATTTGTTTGTATGTCGCATCACTAAAAAAAAAAAAATCTTGGTCCATCATTGACAATTTGTATTTGTTAAAATGTTTCTCAAAAATTTTCATTTATATAATTTAAAATGGAAAATACAATCCATAGATCCGTGCAAACATATTAAAAAATTTGTATCTAAAAAAAATAGGATTTCCTGTCTGTATTTTAAAGAATGTTCTCTTCATTTTTTTTTTTTTTAAAAAGTTTAAATCACAAAAAAGACCTAAGCAGTTATTTAACAAAACATTTACGAAACAAAACTGAATTTCTCTTCATATTTTTTTTTTTTTTTTTTTTTTACAAAAAGGCATTTCCCTTCGCAAAATATCTGAGCTTATGACCGGGTATGAAATATGCAAAAAATTAGCATATATTTTTTCACTTTGCATTTTGATTGCAAAAAAAAAAAAAATCAAATCAAATCAAATGTCATTTTGATTTTTTTCAAAAGGTAAAATAAACAAGTGATGAATATTGTGATCCATTGCAATATTGTTTCAGGAAACAAGCTTGGAATCCTTCAATAAATCCAACGAAATTGTTAAAAAGGCATCATTTTAAATCCGAGTTTTTTGTTGTTTTTTTTTTTCAATTTTCTTAAGCCTATCTCATATTAGGTTTATTTTTAAATGATAAGGTTAAAAAATGGGAAAAAGAAATGTTTACATTTGCAAATCAAATTGAAACAATTGAATAATTTCATTCAAAAAATCGTTCGGCTGTTTGAAGACGCTGTATAACTTCTTGATAAAATTTAATTTGTTCTTGAATGAAATTTTTTACGGCATTTCTTAAATGAACATCACGCTCCTCACGAAAATGATTCATTTCGGCTAATACCGCATATGACATAATATCTGTACGTCGATTGACCTCTTGCAATTGAATATTACTCATTTTTTGCTCAGATGTTAATCGTTCGCATTCTTTTCGTTTATTCATTGCACTTTTATGTACATTTAATACATCTGGAAAATCACCCAAAATGCCACGATAAATATGCAAACAATCGGCAAATGGTATAAAATCATGCTTTGGTTGTTCGCCAATTAATTGACCAATACCTATAAAAACGCCAGCCGTTTGGCCAATTGAATTTGATAAATTGATATTTGTAATGGCACGACGTTCATCAACTTCCAATGCACGAGCCAATTCTGAAAAACCTTCGCCAATTCGTTGAAAATCTTTTTTCCATTGTACTTGATATCGTTTTGCTTGTTCATTTGATATAATAACCAATTTATTAACAGCACCATCCATCATATGAACAAATTGATGACAATTATCAATTTGATTATCAACTTGTGATTGTAATAATTGTTTTTCAGGTGGAAATAATGCTGCACAAAATGCTGGCCCAACTAATTGATCACGTTCTGCTTGTCTTTTACCGGGTTTCCATTTTTTTTCATCGGTACATGTTAAAAAATGCATAAATACTTCGCATGTTGATAAAACTGGATGCCGACAAACCCAATCAACAAATTCTTGTAATTGTACACGTCGATGTTCAACAAATTGCTCCTCATATCGACCAGAAATTTGTTTATCGGGTAATGGTGGTATTGGTATTAATGAAAATTTCTCTGATAAACGTTCATGTAACCAATCAAAATGTTTATAACGTCTTGATACCGATATATTATTAAATGATGGCGTCAATTGATAAGCAATAAAACTTTTTAAACCCCATTTGGTTTCCTTTTTTGGCGATGTAACACGTACGGTATATGGATCACGAATTGCCTTATAAAAATAACCATTATCTTGATGGATAATATAGATACGCTCTTGATCTGGTACACTGATTGTTGTCGTTCCCAATATATATGAATCGCCCGATTTTGAAAACATACCGGATTTAATTTTTTTTGTTGATGTTGCATATAATTGAATTGATGAATTATCATCATTTGGTGGCAATGGCAATTGCATATTTTGATAATTTGTTTGTTGATTTTGTTGATAATAATTTTGCGATGATTGATTATTTGCATTTCCACCAACTGGTGGTCCAACTTCACTGTATGTATCATTATCATCATCCCAATCATCTTCCCATTCATCGGGCATTTCATTATAATCTTCAGATGTTTGATCATAACGTGGTGCCATTTGTTGAGGTGGCGTTGTAATTTGTTGTGGTTGAATTAACATTGGATTTATTGGCGGTGCCATAGCTGGTGGTTGAGTTTCTTTGTAAATTTCAACATAAGCCTCAGGAAATAATCCAGTTTGACCACGAGCATTGGTACCCTCCCACCAACCTTCACCCACATCAGTTCGTGTTAATATCAATATTTCACCGGCCACAATCGATATCTCCGAAGTATTTGGCTCACCGCTAAAATCGTATAAGGCTTTTACACGCGTCGTCATTTTGTATCCACTTTGATGTTTTATTAACAATTAATGATTCGGCTAATTTGCGTCAAACGGGAGAAAGGCAGAGGAAAAGAGAGAGAAAAAAAAGAAATCATAAATTCATTAAAATTATGACAAATATACAGACATTCATTTGAAATAAACATATGACTATATTCAGTCTATTATGATAAATAACATGAATCATGCAAATGATGGACACGTCTTTGTTGTTGTTGTTGTTTGCTATCAATTTTAATATTGCCCTTGGATGGCATGGTATGTGCGGTTGACACGAAAGATAGAGAGTGAGAGAGACAGAGAGAGAGTGAGTGAGATTGAGAGACTAAGAGTGAAAGAGAGAAAGAAAGCCGGAGAGAGACCTGAAGAGTCGGAAAGAGACATAGAAAGTCGAATAGTGACACCGAGGGAACGAGATGTCAAGAGTAAGAGAGAGAGGGAGAAAGCGAGAGAGAGAGATAGAGAGAGGAAGGAAGAAAGGAAGGAAGAGAGAAACATAAACAAGAATTTCCCGGTGTTATTGATAATGTTTTTTTTTTTTTTTTCATTTCAATTTGATTGTGGTTTAATGTAATTTTTGTGTGTTTTGTTTCATCATATGAATTTAGAACGATATAAATGAAACGGAAAGAGAGACAAGAATTGTAGACTAGAAAAATAAAGCGACAACATAATTATAACATTTTGTGCATAACTGTCAACAATATTGACTTTCTTACTGTACAATTGTGTACACATAACGCGAATGAAATTGCAAACCATTTCATCAGCGTAAAAGAAAAATAGGCGTTTTCAATATGGTTTTATATTGTTCAACCTAACACAATGACATAGATTTAAGCAACAATTGTGGCAAATAAATGTTATGCTATATTGCTAAGGTTATAATCCATGTACTTGTTTCATTTTATTTTTTTGCTTTTGTTTTTGTTTCTCTTCCAATTCCATTTCCATTCCCATTCACTGCCATTACACGGTCGAAACGGCTTTATCGTCAAGTTAAAATCACACAAAATGCCAATATCAAACTAAAAAAAAAAAATAAGAACAACAACTGTTAAATCTATCTGAATAAACTATAAATTTATGTTGACTATGAGTCACGCGTTTTAAATTCTATGATAAATGTGCACAATTCACTCATTGCTACTGTCTATTTAACCAGATGCAATATCACGTCATCGATTTACAAATAAGCATATGTATTCAATCAGATACGAATTAAATTGTCTCAAAATTGATGACTTTTGCAATGCCCAAGTAAAAATAAACATAGACAATAGAACAACAAGAACACTGTATCATGATCTATTGATCGATTTAATCGTATGCATAACATTCATTTATTACAACGCAAATAATAATATTTGGTTTTTGTTTTTTTAATCAATGATTTTACTCAATTTACTTACACAAAACTATCAACGAACAACGACAAATTTGCTAGTTTAATTGAAACCGGAACGCACGAAGTTCAATGTATGATCTTCTTATTTTTTCTTCTCTATTCTGTCAACAACAAATGAATATCCACTTGAAACTCTAATGTGTGAATTAAAGGGCGAGAGTGGAAAAGAGACAAAAAAGAAATGTATCGATCATTAACATGCATAAATGATAGAAATAAAAATACACAATTTTTTTTATACAAATTGGATAAAAGATAAAAAAAAAAATTCTACCACTGAACTACGTTTACTGTTTGCTTGCATGAATTTTTCAATTTCACTCACGTATAAGATTTTGAAATGAAAACAAACACCGAACAAAAATAAAAAATAAAATCTTTTTCTTTCGTTTTTTTTCCCCCAATAATCTACATTAAATGCACAATGATTCGTACAAATTCGATTTATATATTTTATAATAAAAAAAAAAAATAACTATTTGTTGTAAAATTATTTTGCAATTTCTTTATGATTTCGAGTTTTTTTCCATGAATGCGTAAAATAAAGTCTTCAACGAAAAGACGAAATGCCAAAAAAAAAAAAACAAAAACAACAAATCTACATTGAACAATTGTTTCTCTATTTTTGTGGATTTGTCATCACAGAATTAATGAACAGCACATACAATAAGAAAAAGAGAGACCTGTAGACCGCTACGTTACTGTCAAATATTTCCCGAATTCGCTCTGAACAACCAATCCAAAGGCCGTTACGTAAATCGAATAGTCTGGAAAGGCTTTTTCATATTTCTGTCATTTATGTATGGAATATAATGGCGCTGTATGTATCGTTTATATATTCTCACCAAATTTGCATCTAAATAGAGACTGTCAATTTACATCCAACAAAGTCCGTTCATTCAAAGTTTATTTCGATAAAGATTTTAATAATTCTTTTGAAAAAAAAAAAATTACTAAAACCTTGAAAAAAAATTTCATCATTCATGATAAATTGTTAAATAATTCGATTTTGACATTTGTTTTTTTTATTGGTAATTCTCTGCATCGATTCAATTGTTTATTATTTTAATGAGTTTCTAATCGTGACGGTCTCTTATAACGCGCAGTTGTCATTGCTACCGCATACTCAGTGCAAAACTGAAGCCATTTCAATCGACAAGCAAAAGTGAAATAGTGGGCTGAGTTGCTTACATTGTAAAAAAAAAAGAAAAAATTACAGCGATTATTGTTTTGAGAACAAATCTTTTTTTTTTCTCCAGATAAAAACTCTATTTTCATTTATTTTCTAAACGCATTCTTTTAAAAATTAAAACATTGAGAGCATTTTATAAATAAGACGACAATTTTAAATCATGAAGGGTGATATTGAAGTGGTAAGTGTGTAATGAGATAAAAGAAAAAACGAAGAGGAAAAAGAACAAAACTAAAAAAAAAAAAATGTGTTGTGATAGATGTGAAATAAAACGAACAGATACAATTCACAGTACACGGTGTGTTGGGGCCAAATTGTATGGATATTTTATGAATATACCAACTGAACGTATATACATATCGTTTGCTAGCAGAAAACCAAAATGGCGACTTGCTGCCTATTAAGATAATAACAAAGTTGCAAATTTTTTTCAATTGCAATTTGTGAAAATTGAATCAACATTTTAATCAATTTGCATTAAAAGTGTGTTTTGTATTTAGCAATAAATGCAAATATTGTATTTATTGTGATAAATATTAGAAATTCACATCAAAGTTCATTGTATTATTGTTTTTCTTATTGCGGTTTTTTCGCTTAAATTTACTAGAGCCTCTCAAGCGTGCACAGAATTGATTTTGTTCGGTTCTTTTTGCTCTTCTTGTTCAATTATCGAATACAAAATTTAATTAATGATTCGTTCTCTCTCCCTCTCTCCCTCTCTCCCTCTCTCTTTCTCTTTCTCTCTCTCTTTCTCTTTCTCTCTTGATAATTTAGGACGGAATGAAAAAGGAACGTTTGATATCAAACAATGATGATGAATATGCATCATCGAAGAAACATTCATCACCATCCGATGAAAATGATGGTGATCAATCACCACCGACAAAATCAAGGAAAACCTCGCAAGGTATGTATTGTACGGTTCGTAGTACCATATCAATATCAATGAATAGAAGAATTGTTTGTTGCCATTGGCTTTACACAACAAGTAAATTTCAGATTTCACCATCTTACCTCATTTTCTTTTCGTTGTAAGATGGATTTCATTTTATTTTGTGTTTTTTTTTCTCTCGCTCTCTCTGTCTATCTCTCTCACTTCAAATTTATTTCTTTTAATTGATTGTTACAAAGTAATTATATCGAATTTTTATAAATATCCTTTATTCACCTTCATGAATGACCTACTTCCATATTTTATGTATTTTTTTTTCTACTTATTTTGTACGCATTTTGGGCGATTATTTCAAGAAGGTGAATATTTTGTACATGAATTGAATTTCATTTAATCGAATTTATCTTGGCAATACGATACACGTTCAATATTCACGTTATGTTTTTTTTTTTTTTTTTTTTTAATTATGACTTTTTGCTTGTGCCAGCTGACGTCATTGAATCAATGTCAAATGGCATTCAATTTTGTTCACATGTACAGTACTGACCAACTTTTTTTTATTTACCATCTCTTTTCTTTACATTCCCATGATTCATTTCACTGATAAAAAAAAATTAAAATCAAAATTTATTAAAAGAAACATTGCAATTCATTTGATCAATTTCAAGTGGTAAGCATTTTTGCACTCATACTTTCTTACAATAACTCATTCATTCGTTCAATCTTTTTTGTTTTTCATAATTATTTTCGCCTTCCTCGTTCTTTCTCACTTTCTCCTCTTCCCCTCAATATTTACCGAAAACATATTCACTGCATTGAACTGAAACGTATTGCCATGCATTTTTATACGGTTTAATGAACAACAAAATCAACAGAAATAAAAAAATGAGAGAAAAAACAACAAGAATTTGAAAAGTACTTAATTTGTAAAGATTTTAGCTACATACATATCCAATATTTATATATAAAATATATTGTTTAACTTTAAGTTTTTTTTTGAAAAAAAAAAAAAAAAAAAAAAAAACTTTTTTTAAAGAAAAACAAATAATTTTTTTTTTTTTATTTCTTGCTAAGCAATTTGATTCGACGAATAACTCAATGTGGATTTGTTTGTGTTTGTGTTCTTTTTTTTGCTTGTCGTTTCAGATGATTTAAGCGCAATTTCATAGAACAAATAGTAACCAAAAAAAAAACATACTATACATTTTAAAATAAATGAAAAACGTAATTTTCTTTTGTTGCTAAAACAAAGAAAATAATCTCATATAACCCAACCAAAGCACTGTTTGCAAATTGTGAGATTTTGAAATGTGTAACAAAAAAAAAAAAAACAAAAAAAGAAAAATAGAAAATGTTGAAAGTGTGGGCGCCCTCAATCGTTAATTGAAAACGCCGTTAATCGATGGAGATTCGGTTGTCTTGCCAAATATGCCCGATGTGTACGGCGGTGTTTTGTTTTTTTTCTTATTTTTTTTCTTTTCTTTTCTTTCTTTCTTTCTTTCTTTCTTTTTTTTATGTAGGCAAACGAATAAAAAAAAAAATTTATCTCATGCACGCAATTAAACCCACATACAGATACACAGACACACACACACACACACGAACACATACATTTATATTGCATACTCGGCAAATAACATTTATGAAACCGAGAGCGTAGAATACAATGAAACACTAGTCTCATGAACACGGTATGATAAAATCCATTGATGATGTGCGTCCCGCGACATATTTTAGTGTATATTGTGTATAATATATCTTGTTTTATGTTGAACATTAACCATTTGTGATATCTTGACAATGAAGGAAACAAAGTTTGTTATATTTTTTTTTTTCTTCTAATTCATAAATTAATGGCACAGCGACTCTTCGGTCGACATTTAAATCAATTGCAACAATCTGCATCTACCATTCTCGATGTGAAGAAGAACATGAACATGATGATGATGATGATGATGATGATGTTGTGGAAGAAGAAGAAAATCAAAAATAAAATGATCAGAAAGTCCCCCCGATTTTCCATCGTTTCGACCATTTTTTGTTTTGTTTTTATCATACATGATCCATAATCAAAAGCAAATTGTTATTCTCTTCTCTTCTTTTCTCTTTATTTTTTTTTTTTCTCTTTCTCTCTCTCTCTCTCTCTCTCTGTGGTATTTTTCTCGGCAGAACATCCATTTTTCCCTCCTAGCATTTGACCAATGAACACTAAGCTCAAACAATAATTGTTCGATTTGTTTAAATTGCAAAATCAAACAAGAATATATATGAAAAACCTCACACTGATGGCATGCGACATGAAATGCGAAGCAATAGATGCATCTACATCGCTTTTGTTTGTGTTATTGTTGTTGTCGTCGTCATCATCGTTCAGTCGGTCAACGTCGTTGTCCATCGCACGCCGCCGTCTGCACTCACTCACACACACACACACGGGTTCCAATAACTTCCCAGTCAACTATCCAAAATATCGCGGTCGCTCGCTTGCTCACTGATCGATACCAATATGCAGTTAAAAACCGTTTTCTTTGGAATAAAATCATTGTGTTTTTTAATTAATCTAATATAATTTTTAGCTTTAATGTGATTTGATTTTTTTTTTCTCTTCTTTTTTCATTTCATTTGTTTATCTACATCTAGATGAAAACAGAAAAAGAAATCAGATTTGTTTTGCCTGTTTTATATATGTCGAATCCAACCACCGAATTTTTTTGAACAAACACCAACAAAAACAAACATTATCGTTATACAATTTAATTTTTCTTTCTTCATATATGGCTCTTTTTCTCTCTCTCTCTCTCTCTCTCTTATTTCTCTCTCTCTCTCTCTTTTTCCGGACCAAGTTCTTTGTGTTTTTTTTTCTCTCTTCTTTTTTTTTTCTTACTTTCAGCCGAGAGACAAGTTGCTCACATGACATTCACACACATACACCTCATTCTGGCACCTTTGTTTCAGCCGCGTGTTTTGCTCCCCCTGACATTTTTCGTTTCTGTTTTCAACGCTTCGCGCCAACGCTGAATGCAAAAATACAAATAAATGTACAAAATATGTATCAAATGAAATCAAAAAAAAAAAAAAAAAAAAAAAAAACCAAAAAAATCGATCATTTTGTCTAACCGATTATAACACAAACTCATTGCGCGCCATCTCATATTCAACTTTTGTGTGAGAAACCAAAAAAAAGGAAAAAAAATGAAAAATCAAACAAAAAGGATCTAATTGAAATTAAAGAGAATTGGTGTCGCATATTTTAAGTGCATTGTGTGATGTGTAGCCTGACAAACATTCATATTGGAGAAAATATGCATTTCGTAACAAACGCACACACACGCACATTCACGAAAACTCTCACACAGATACAAAATTGATTTACGGGTCTCTGCAGAAGAACCGATTCGATTAGCCAAAATGTCAACATCACAACAACCAAACAATTGTTGATTAATGAAACGATTGAAAATGAAATCACATTGAATTGAAATTATTGTTTGTGCAAAAATGATGGAGTACGCAAAGCACACAAAAAAAAAACAACGATGGGAAATGAGACATGTTATACTACACAATATAAAAATAAAATAATAATTTTTTTTTTTCTCTTTCTACCCCTTTCTCGCGAAAATTCAACATTATATTGCGCACAACGGAAGAGAAGAAAGAAAGATTTTCTACGATAAAAAAAAAACATTTCAAATTTGCTCTTAAGCCATTCAACGCATCAATTATCTAAAAAGGAAACCAAAAAAATAAGAAAAAATCATTCATTTAATGCCAACTGGATCGATGATATGAAAATTACAATGTTTGAATAAAACATTTAAAATCTTGTTGCTCTAAATAAATCACTTTAAATTTTCTTCATATGTTTTAGATGATTGATGCGTTTTGTTTGGCATAGTGATTGATTGGGGGGCTCAGCGATTACACGCTGCCCAAATTTCACAAATATTCACATTTGCAATGATAAAATTTTGGTTTTAGCTCATTGAAATTTTTTTAAAAAAAAAAAAAAAACAATTTTCATATTCGTAGATTGGCAACCGAAACTGCCATTTGTAACTGCACCATTAAATGAATTACGACAATTGGGCGATGTCGAGTTTGGACCGGGTTCACGTTCACCATTAATGGGCATTTTAGGCGGTGCACTTCCAAAATTAACACCCGATCAACAAGATTTAGTTGCCAAAGCAAAAAAATATGCTATGGAACAGAGCATTCGCATGGTATTGATGAAACAAACATTGGCACATCATCAACAGGTTGGTTGAATCTTTTTCAAATTTTTTTTTTTCTTCTTTTTTTTGTGAAATTATGAATGTGATTTTTATCTTTTTTCCTTGATATTAGTTGGCTAGTCAACGTACACAAGTACAGCGTCAACAAGCATTGGCTTTAATGTGCAGGTAAATGTCTAAATCAACACCAATAATCCTTAAATTTAAAAAAATAAAAATAAAATTTAATTAAAAAGCGCTGGATTTGATAAAAAAAAATTTACCGAGATGAAATGCGCTGAATTTATCCAAATTTTTCATTTGATTTTCAACGAATCATTTGAAATTAAATAATTATTTGAAACAGATTCTGAGTGATTTAACGGAATTAAGACACTTTGCTAGGTCTGTTAATTTGCTAGGTCTGTTAATTCATGGGAATAGCTATTCCAAATCCAATGACGATACAATTGTTTTAACAGAGAACAAACTGATTTAAAAATGTCGAGTCCTGAACTGTTCATTTACAGTTTGGATGAATTCCATTTTTACCATGATTATCATGAGCTGATAAGATCTGAGATTTATAGTTTTCATTTTGCTTGAACAAATTATACATTAAACATAGACAACATTGTTTTTCTTCATTAAAAATAAAAAACAAACCAATTATGTATTACAGAGTATACGTGGGAAGTATTTCATTTGAATTAAAAGAGGATACAATTCGTGCTGCTTTCTTACCATTTGGCCCAATTAAATCAATCAATATGTCATGGGATCCAATTACACAGAAACATAAAGGATTTGCATTTGTTGAATATGAAATTCCAGAAGGTGCACAGCTTGCACTTGAACAAATGAATGGAGCAATGATGGGTGGACGAAATATTAAGGTATGAATTTTCTGTTGATTGTTTTAAGGGTGAAAACAAAATTAAAAGAAACAATTCGTAAAAAAAAAAATCGTAATTCAATTTCATAATTGCAATTCTTTTATTGGTCAATATTTTAGGTTGGACGACCGAGTAATATGCCACAAGCACAACAAGTAATTGATGAAATACAAGAGGAGGCAAAAAATTATAATCGCATTTATATTGCATCAATACATCCGGATTTGAGTGAAGAAGATATAAAAAGTGTATTTGAAGCATTTGGACCGATATTGTATAGTCGATTGGCCCAAGGTAATGCATTGCATTCGCACAAAGGTTATGGATTTATTGAATATTCAACAAAACAAGCGATGGATGAAGCAATCACAAGTATGAATTTATTTGATTTGGGTGGGCAATTGTTACGTGTTGGTCGAGCAATAACACCGCCAAATGCATTAATGGGACCAACATTGAATTCTTCTATGCCAACAGCTGCTGCCGTTGCAGCGGCTGCCGCAACTGCTAAAATTCAAGCTATGGATGCGGTTGCCAGTAATGCGGTACTTGGTTTGTCAGCAGCAACTGGACAAACATTAGCAAGCATTCAAAGTGGTTTACCATTGGCAACACCAGTCATTACAAGCAGTGCTGTTGGAAATTTCTTAAATATTAATAAAAAAGTTCCACTTTTACCAACACCGGGAATTGTTTTACCCACAACAACAACACCATTACAACCACCGCAAATAGTAAATCCTGTATTAGGTAGCCAAGGTACAATTACAGTACCATTAGCCAGTGCTGTACAAAATAGTCAAGGAACAATTACCGTAAGTTTTCTTAATTTACCAAACCACCACCATGAATTTCCATCTGCAAAACGTAGAAAAAATTTGCATTGCATTTTTTTTTTTTCTAATATTTTGTGTATTTTAATTGAATGCAGGTACCTCTAGCCACCGCATTACAAGGATTACATCCCCACACAACACAAGCTGCATTAGCAGCTACATTACCGCAACAAACTGTTCTCATTCAGGCACAAGCACAACAAACACAAGCCACACTCAGCAATGCATTGGCCGCAACGCTGGCTGGTCAATCAGCAAATGGTTCATTTGGAAATTCACAACAATTGGTATGAATCATTCAAATATTATTTTGACATATTTATGGAGAAAAAAAAATTGCAAAATTCATTGATTTTTTTTTTATTTTTTTTTTTGGTTTTTTTTTTTGTATATTTTTCTCACATTTCTTTTCATTCGTAATTTAAATTTTCAGGAACAACAGCAACAATTACAGAAAAAATTGTTAGAAGATGGTGAACCACAAACATTACAACAACAAGAATCAATGTCAATAAAAGGTCAAAATGCTCGCCATCTGGTAATGCAACGTTTGATGCGACCACGCGAAAGTAAAGTTGTAATTTTACGAAATATGGTTGGTCCAGAAGATATTGATGAACAATTACAAGAAGAAATTACAGATGAATGTAGTAAATTTGGTGTTGTTCATCGTGTCATTATTTACAATGAAAAGCAATCAGAATTTGAAGATGATGATAATGCTGAGGTGATTGTGAAAATATTTGTGGAATTTTCATTGGCATCCGAAACGGAAAAAGCACGTGATGCCCTAAATGGCCGATATTTTGGTGGACGATTAGTTAAAGCCGAATTATATGATCAAGCGTTATTTGATCATGGTGACTTATCTGGTTAAGATAATTATTATGGATAACTAATTGAAACTAAATTCGTATGTAATTGTCATACATACTTACATTGTGAATGAAACTAATTTAGATTGCGTAACATAAACAAAAGGAAAAAGAAAAAGAAAGAAAACAAAATCAAACAAAATCATCTAATGTCACACAAATAGCATCGACATTTGTAAAAAAAAACACACACACACACACACATACAAAAACAAAACAAAAAATAATACCAAAATTTCTCTTGTTTGTTGACGACTTAAGAAAATAATAATAATAATTATGATAATAGAGTATGCATAAATACAAATGTGTAAAAGAATGAATTCGATCGATTCAAGTAAAATTTTAAATTATTAATTTTTCATAGAAAAAGATGTATAATGTGACGCTTCGGTTGCTTACACACACACATCGCTTAGAATGAACTTCGATTAATGCTGTTAGGAAATGAAGCGCGCACACACACACTCTTTTTGTCGTTCTATCAAATCGTCAATTGTTATCGACGACAATGGCAAAATATAATTGCAATCAGTTTAGGGTTTTGAGTGTCTTCACACAAATTTTGTTCTCTTTTAACTTTCTTCATTTAATTTGGTTCATCAATAATGAACTGAAACTATAGTTTCTTCTTCGCTTTGTAGTTTGTGCACATATTGTTTTTTTTCTTCTTCTTCTTCTTCTCTTTCCATTCTTTTCAAATAACTCCAACTGTTACCATTTACTGATTGAGCCACATCTTTTTTTTATTTACATTTATTAACAATGCGATGGTCAATCATTTTGAATTTATTTAATCTTCCAATTTTCGTAAAATAATAAGGAAAAAAATTATACAGAGAATGGGAAATGTTAGAGGAACATAAAGAAAAAGAATTGTACACAATTCACAATTCCATGATGAAGAAAATATTTAAAAAATGCAGAAACACAGTTCAATCAAGTGATGAAAGTGTGAAAAAAGAGATTTAATCAAATTTACGTGCAACAAATGACAAATAAAACACAATTTCAAACAAGAAAATGGACAGGAAAATAATACCGACAAAAACAAACAAACCAAACAACACCACATTATTTCCACATTTCCATCTCTAATGTAATGTAATTTGCTGAGGAAACAAAAATGAATGAAAAATAAAATGTACTGTACATAAATCAATGCCGTTTTCTTTTTTTCTTTTTTTTAAATTTTTAATTTTTATTCAATTTCTTTGTTTCATTTCTCTTCATATAAATAAATTGGATTTTAACAATTAAACTAATCGAATTTTGAATCAATTACGATTTGTAACACAACGCAAGTATTTGATGTTTTTTTTTTCTTTTAAACAAATATACAGTCATATTGTTATTTTTGTCATTGAATACAAGTAATTTATGAATTTTTCTTTTTTGGTAAACCTTTTCCAACAACTCTTTCATATTCAGTATATTTTGGAAAATCTGGCATGCCAGTGATTATTTGAATTGTTTTTTCTTCAACATTTACTGCATATTTTTCATCAAGTTTAGCTGCATTGACTTTTTTCATTTGCATAATGGCCAAATTGTGTTTTAATTCATCATCTGTTGGTGGATCAATTCTATAGGGTAAAAAATAATAATTTTATTTCGATTTTTCAATATTTGAAATATTCGAATGAAAATGATTTGTATTCGTTGTTGTTTTGATTTGATTTGATTTGATTAGCAATTGTTTATTTATTACCGTCGATGTCGAAGCCATGATTCCCATTCAGCTGTTAGTTCATTGTCAAAACCTTCATCACTTTTACCGGTCGCTTCAAACCATCGTTCTATTGATAGAATTCTGATGATTAGTTATCATTTTGGCAAAAGCATATTTTTCATATAACATAAATTATTGAATTGATGCTCACCTGGTCGTCGTTTTCCGAGCTGAGGTTGGGCAGGTTTTTCAAAATATTTATTACCAAAATAATCTTCACCCACAAATTTGCCAATTCGTTTATGTGGTTTAAATGAATTTATAAAATTTTTATATATAAATGTAAAGACATTTCCTCTTGACATGGTTGTAAACAATTTTAAGTCGCTAAAAAAAAATTAATAATAAACATCAATTTTTGTTGCTTTAAAAATGTAAAATTATGTTTGATATTGATATTTATGCCCTTTTTCTCTATTTTTTTTTTTTTTTTTTTTTTTTTTTCAACTTTTTTTATTCGTAAAAACTTCTTCTTAATTAATTTAATGCACCTTAATTTATAAAAAGCGCACTACTTGATAATGCGTTGATTTTATATTTTTGTTACACAATATTCTCATTTGACAGTTCGTTTTGCTCTCTAATTTGATGTGCACGTGTAGTTGTGTTTGCTTTTCATTGACAGTTCATAATGCGTTGATTCACGTTTCAATACATTGAATTTAAAATTATAAACTCCGTTATATGAGCATTTCAAGATAACAATTTGATGAAAATCTTTGACGTAAACTAAGTATTTCTGATTATGATTATGAGAAATTTTTTTTTTTTTTTTTAAGAATTGTTAAATCTTCATTTTTTGATAAATTAACTTGCGTATATTCATATAAAAAATATATTTAACTATAAAACTATAGTTTCATATCTAAAAAAAAATGCATGTTGGAAATTTTTCTTATAAGAAATTATCAAATAAGAAAACAATTCAATATCACACAATAGGTCATAATCAGCAGTCTTATAACTTGATAAAACTTAATCATAACTTCTCATTTAGTTACGCTAAAAATAATAAATTTTATCAATAATAATTTGTGTTGAACAAGCCATTTGATAAATGAAACCAAAAAAAAAAAATCATGAATTTCCTTTGGAAAATGCATTTTCAAAATAAAGTTTTATTTTTATTCAGACAATCTTGCAACTAAGTGCAAAACGTATACGCTTCTCTTCTCATTGTATTTTCAATCCCACTGTAATTCCATAATTTCAATCCGTCTTCGATCAAGTTTTTTTTTTTCCAATAAAAACTTAACAGAAGTGAAAAAAACTGAACTGAAAGAAAGAAGAACTGAATTGAAAAAATATGAAAAACGAAAAATATCTCAAATCTCATTACAAAATCTGAAAATTAGTTGTCCTATTGAACATGTGTAAATTTTGATGTGAAAAATATACTTTTTGCCATTAATAAAGTCAGAAGTTACTTCGAAAATAGTATTAATGTTTCGAATTACATGAATAAAGATGAGATAAGATAAAAGTTAACAATTACATTTATTCGTATGCTTTAGCTTGTTACGATCTAAACTAAAAAATAATTTGAAAAAAATGGGATTAAATGAATGAAAAATAGTATTTGGTTGAGACAAAAATTCTCCATCGTAGCCATGGAAGTCTTTTCAAATGTAAAAAATTACGATTTGTCAATCAAAAACCTTTGACATTATCATTTAAAAAAAAATGTCTACATTCAATTGAATTTCATGTGAATATTGATTTGATTTTTGAATTAATCGGAATTAAGATGAAAAACATTGTCAAAAGTAATGTAGTGAATCAATAAAATAGAAATTTTCCATATTTGATGAAATAGGAATTTGTTGTTGTTGTTGCTTTTTTTTACATTTCATGAGATGAATATTGATTTGTTCGATCATTTATTACAGCAAAATAATTGGTAAAGTTGTGTTAATGTAGCAGATGTAGTTGAATGACTAAATGAAATTCAATAGGTAATTGTGCAAGACTGATGTAGTCGCGATATATTGTTATGTTTAGCCCCACTCTCAATCCAAAATTTAATGTAAATGTAGAAAATAAAAAAAAATAAAAATGAATCGGAGATTCATGTGGAGAAGAACACACAGCAACAATTCCAAAATGCCAATACACAAACGAAGAATTTGATCAAGAGTCGGGTTGATGATATGCAGTGATCGCCTCTGGCCACAATCAAACTAAATTAAATGTATTCTCTCTCATAGACTTAGAGAACAAATAGACTGATACAAATGTCGTAATACACGCCTTTTTTCAATACAAATCTCCTCCCATTTTTGCTGTGCTTGTTCGCATACATTTTCATAACTCTCTTTCCATCAAGTCAATTTATAATGAAGACAATTCATTTAAGAAGACATTGTTGAAAGCAAAAACCAAAAGAGAAAAAAAAAACATTTTCATTTTTCATAGATTGTTTCGATCGATTTCATTTGGAAAATTTGCAAAATTTTTAAATAATTTGGAAAACATTTTCAAAATGAATTTGTGAAAATTAAAAATTTTCAAAAATTATGATTTAATTTTTAATGCCTGAAAAAGATATGGATTGTGAATCAACGGTAGAAAATCATTAGCCATAATCGTTAGAGCAGTGGAATCTTGATGAGAAATGTCGCAGATTGATTGAGTGATAAAATATAAGTGATAATTTGTTTTTCTCTTCAATTCTCGTTGTTGTTGTTGTTGCTATTTTTCTTCTCTCGAATCCATATAATTGATGTTATTAAAGTGTAAATTGAAATAGATATACTATAGATGGTTTACTATGGATATCAATTTAGCAAGGTGCTCTCATGAATGCGCCAAAATGGGGCGTACGCAATTCAACAATTTATGGTTTTCAATTCGAATTTGATTTGTTGTTTTTATTTTCATTTTTTCCCCTTTTCATTAGTCCATGTTTGGTAAATCAAATTGAAGCAACCAACAGCAACAGATCATCGGTGTGTTAAACGATTGCAGAGAAAGAGTAAATCGAATTGAAATGTGCATATAACAATATTCAGTGAGTGTGTGTCTATTTCATGCTAAAATATTTAAACACATCTATCTATACTTTTCACATGGTTGTGTCTGTCTCTTGCGATCGAATTGTTAAAATGTTAAAAGTGGGTGCTATTACTCTTCCATTGTGCGTAATTCAATAAAAAACACACACACAAGAAGTAAAAGAGAAAAGAAGTGAACAAAACAATAACAACAACAACAACAACAACAACCAAAGTAACGAATAAGAATACCCACCACCAAAAAGGTACGAATGCAACAAGAAATGATCTGCTATCTGCGATTGTATTTGAGACGCATTGGCTATGCATGTAATGCGCATACTCCTTTTGATCGTTTGTATACACATTCAGTTCTCTCTCTCTCTCTCTCTCTCTCTCTCTCTCTCTCTCTCTCTCTCTCTCTCTCTCTCTCTCTCTCTCTCTCTCTCTCTCTCTCTCTCTCTCTCTTTGTCTGTCTGTGTATGTATCAATGTGCGAGCGAAAAACGATCATTAACGAATCGATCGTCGCGCATTACACATCCATTTGTCTCGCTTTAATTTTTGCCATATGAAGCTCAGTTCCGTGGTATTTTCAAATTTGATTCTATTTTAAACGCAGCGCTCAGCTGTGAATGATGTGTTTATCTGAAAACGGTGCACGAAGGCTATAACGATAAAGTGCAGTACATATAAGATCGTTGAACGACGACGTTTACCAAATAAATAACATATTTTTGTACAATTTGGGAATCAGTTCAGTTGTTCGGATTGTGTGTCGTTAAATCTGTATAATTTTTTTTTTCCTTCTTTTTTTGTTCAACACATATTATTCCATCGGTTTGTTGTTATTTTTTCTTTTTTTTTTTTTTTATTCATTCATTCAACGACGATTTTGCTGTTCCGGTAAATCGTGTATTACTTTGTGTTTTATTTGTTTCCAACATTTTGTCCACATTTGGATTTCGCGCGCGCGTTTTTTTTTTTTTTTTTGGTCAAAGATTGCACTTGTTTTTTTTATACATAATTTTTTATTTTCATTCTTAACAATGAATTAGTTAAAGTTTACCAAACTGAAGGAACAAAAAATGTGAGAGAAAAAAATGTTTGCCGGAATTTTTGTTTAGTTGTCATTCCAAATGTGATCAAGATGTTGTTTTTTTTTTTTTGAATAATTTTTTTTTTTTTAATCATTCTTGCCCACTTTGAATGACATTCCATTTGATTGCGTTGATTTTGTTTCATGTGATTGTGTTAAAAAGGAAAACTATATTCAATTTGAAAAAGAGAAAAAAATGAAAAATGTTTTGTTTTTTTTTTATGATAATGATGAAATAGTTTGGTTTGATTTTAATTGGAAAAATTGTTTAAAATTTCAGATTGGATGCATTGCGTCGGCGATTTCAGTCAATTTTAAAACATCTGTTTTTATCTTATTGATTTAAAGTACGCAGAAATTCGGTGAAAGTGTTTTAATACGAAAACGGAAATTTTTTTTGAAATTTCGCAGAAGAAAAAAATCATTTTTTTTTTCTTCTTTTTTCGTTTTTCAATTACAAATTAAAAGTGAACACTTTTATCAACTGGATAAAAATTGCGATTTGCTATTTTTTGAGAATTTTTTTTCTCAACGCGGCGAGAAAAAAAACAACGGTGAAACACATCAGAAAAGCACAAATAACGGAACATTTGGATTTATTTTTTTTTTTATTTCTTCATCGAACAAAACTATATGGGATTGTGGCATTCAGCTGATTTAATTTGAATCAACGGATTCAACCGGGCCTTAAATTACAATCAAATGAGAGAGGATATTGTCAAGAGAGAACGAAATCATCACATTAGGGAGCGTAACGCATTCACCATAGTTTTGTTGTTGCTGTCAATATAACTAAAGTGCTGAGAGCAATTTGACGCGGCACGTATGGGAGCTATATATATAGAGAGAGAGAGAATGTGTGAGAGAAAATCAGCCGTTGTAACCAAATGAATGTGTAACAACGTTGAAATTGACTTTTTGTCAAATTATATTCAACAGCGGCATAAACAGCATATAAACACAACGCGCACACATTGACACAACACACACACACTATTCACAATTCAACAGCAACAGCGATCGTGAAAATCAGATTTCGGCTGATACAGTGAAGGTATTGTGTTGCTTATTATTATGTTTGAATGTATTGCATGACATTTCTACTCTCTTGTATTATTCACATTGAAAACATTTGTCTGCCTTGTTTATTGCCTTTAGTTTTTAGTGTAAAATTTCGATTGAAACGTCGCGTACATTAAAAAACTTCGGCAAAAACAAAACACAGAACAAATAGTGTGATTTCTTTTAGTTTTTAAAAATTTTGTTTATTTTCGCTTTAATTTCGTATTTAAATTCGATTATTATCGATTACGGTGTGTTTGATTTTCATTTTTATCTTATTCTTTTTCCATTTTGGATTCTGTTTTTCTCTCTGTTTTGTTTCTTTAGTGGTTCATCGTACCATAAACACAATTCATGTTTTGTAGCCGATGTGACAGATAACAAATGAAATTATAATAAATCGATAATTATTTGTTAGAATAAAATAAAAGTGAGCGCGTGTGAAATTGATTTGAAAAAAAAAAAAAAAAAACAAAACAAAAATTCAGATGAGCCCAAACGACAGTGGCAAATAAATAAATAAATGACAATCTAAAGTTTATGTCAATTTACAATCGTAATACAAACCGGCGAAATAGTTTGTCCATCATCTTATCAAATGTTCATGGGCTAAATAAAGGCATCGGTATTTTTAATGAGAAATCACGCAACATTTATAGAATTTCGAAAAGAAACGGTGTTAAACAAAAATTGGGATTAAAAAAAAAAGACATTTCAGCAAACAAAAACATACGAGTGAAAAACAACGCAAAAACAAAACCACTCCAAATTAAAAATAGTTGCCGCATGCATTTTGTGCGCGCGCTAATTGTATGCTGTCCAATCGCGGAAAACTGTGTCAAATTTCAACACTCATTTGTTCCGTGTTCTGAGTCATATTGAACAAGTGAATGTGTATTAAAAATAACAAAAAAAAATTGTGCGTAAACGTTTTATCCAAGAAAGAGAGAGAGAGAGAGAGAGAAAATAAGATAGAAAGAAATATAGATGAGAGAGAGAGAGAGAGAGAGAGAGAGAGATAAAAAAACAAAGAAACGGTCAAAAGGAATGAAAGAAAATTGTCGAGATAAAAAATTTTTGAGAAAGAAGAAATAGAACGAATATTTGTTGATGGTGGCTTTAGATATAAAGTTAATTGTATCCAATAATAGACGTTCTAACAATTCATAGAACTATCGTCATTTAATTATTTTTTTTTTCTATGGCTCTCGATAATTGTTAAAAAGTTATAATATATCGTCAAAATTTGCTTAAAAGTGCAACTGTGAAGGAATTTTGAAAAAAAAGAAATATTGATAAAAAATAACGCGAAGTCGATTTTAATCAAAATTGTTTGCATAGTAGCATAATCAGTTGTTTGATTAAAAAGAGAAAAAAAAAGAAAAGAAAAATCATAATTTCAAAACGAAACCGAGAAAAAATCAAATAAAATCAATATGGATCCATCAGGACGTGATTCGCGTTATAATTTAAATTATAGCATGAGCATTGGTTTATCAATGGGTGAAAATCCGGACATGTATGGTCAAACAAATCCAGCATTAGTGCGACCGCCAAGTGGTTTAAGCCAATCGATGAATCGTGGCGGCGGCGGCGGTGGTGGTGGTGGCGGTTTAATGGGATCAAATCAACAATGCGGCTCAATGTCAAATAGTCGCGGAATTAAACGCACCAGTTCTGATTGTTATGATGATCGTGGCGGTATTGGTTCACAAAGTCTTAGTCAAATGGAAGGATGCGGCGGTGGTGTGCCAGATGTTGTCGATGACACTTATACAACATTGCAGAAAAAATCACCACCAGCCAATGGTAAAAAAACAAAGGGACGTGTAAAAATTAAAATGGAATATATCGATAACAAACTAAGACGATACACGACGTTCTCAAAACGAAAAACCGGAATTATGAAAAAGGTATGTTTACACAATCATTTATTTTCTGTATTTTTTTTTTCTTCTCTTTTTTAATTTTTTTTTTTTTTCGTTTTAAATATTTGAAAAATGCAAGGGAAACATTTTATTTGAAAATGAGTAATATCGAAAATGTTTGTTGATTGACATTTATTCACTAAAATCATACACAACATTTTGGTATAAACAAAAAGTGTTGATCTCTCTCTAACTGAAATTAACACATGCAAACATATCCACATTCACATGACATAAAACGTCAAAATAATGATTCAATTCATATTAGGCAACGAAGAGCCCTTGTAAATTCTCTCGCTCTCTCACACAAACACAATCACATACTCTCATTTACTCTCGTCAAATAGTTTGGTATATATGTGAATATATTTATGTGTACATGCATTTGATTACAATCAAACTGCACATCATCCATTGTACTGTGCAGTAGTGTGAATTGTGGCTCTCTTTGTTTTCAAAAAATAGAGAACGAGAGACAGACAGAGCAAGCGAGCGAGTGAGCGCTTACGAGAGAAATCTAAGCAAATGCTCACTCAGCAAATACACGTAAATAACGCAGCGGCAAAAAAAAGCATTGACTATTTGATTCTTTTTGTTCCGTGTACGTTGTGGCGCTGAACTAAATTGCAATGCGCTACTTATCGGTTTGGCGATGAAAAGAAGTCATCGTAACTATAAATACATGATGATGATGGGATTGCTATTTCGTAGTGCTGGTGCTTTTTTTTTTTCTTTCTTACATTTATTTAAAGGAAAAAAAGGCAATAATGATATATTTCAGTGTGTTTCGGCTCTAAAGTAGACTGTAGAGCTCTCCACCCACATTCGAAACAGCAACAAAAAAAAAACAACAAAATACCATACCAAATGGCTTTTCGCCTTTTAAATACGCATAGAAGTCATATCAATTTGCGTTATACAACTCATTAAAAACAACAACTATTGCCTTCTTGCTCTGGCTATCTCCATCTTTCTCTCTCTATCTCTCTCTCTCTCTCTCTCACGTGCTCTTTTCGGAAAATTTTTTCTCATTTTTGCTCCTTTTGTCTTTCCCGCTCTCAGTCTTTTGCATTATGAAATCATCGAAGTCAAACCACAAAAACTTCGTAAAATTCACGACAATGAAAAATCGTATCCAAAACATTTTGCATTAATACTAACATTTTTAATTGAATAAAGGTCCCCAAAAATCAACCAAATCTGATTTTAATTGAAATTCAATTGGTCATTCAAGCGTTTTAATCATTTGGTACGTAATTTAATAAAATGAACGTTGAACTTGTACCTACAAATGTTACATGCATTCAGTTATTGTTTTATAATTGTGTATTTTGTTGAATGCCTCTCTCTCTCAATCTCTTTCTAATCATATTTGCCTCAATATTTAAAATTGGGATCGATAAGGTGTGGACGCATATTTGCTTGAAACAGTTTTATTTTCAATAATCCAATTGTTTCCTTGTAAATATTTCAAATGAGCTTCGTTTGATGTCGAAATTCATTGAAAATCAATGTAAAACCGTAATAGTTTGACTATTTGGAAATTGTAAAAAACATTTTGAACATTGAACGGTCAATTTGCGTGGGAATTCATTTGCGTATTATTTGTGCGTTGCGGTTTCATTTGAAAAAAAAAAAAAAAATAAAAAAATAAAATAAAATAAAATAAAATAAAATAAATGAAATAAAACGAAACAAGTTGACAAAAAATTTTCCGCATGGTTAAATACTATGCTTGTGTCGACACTTGGACGGTTTCCCTGTGGCCCGATTCAAGGAACTTTACGATTATTTGCTATGCAATTATACGTCCTCTTGCACATTTTTTATGAGCTTTTGAGCTGCGTTGTAAATCACACAATTTAGTTTTTCAACGTATGAAATAAGAAAGATAAAAAAAAAATATACATACATGCACACACACACACATAGACACCCAAATCCATTCCGTTGTATAAATTGTAGCGACAAATGCGTTGAATTTGGTTCCAAGAATATCAACTTGAGTCAAAAAAATTCATGCCAAAAATATCGATCGAGCAAACGATCCAGCGAGTTTTCATTCGAACGAAACAATGAGTGAGAGAGAAGGAGATGAAAAGGGAGAAGAAAAGGGAGAGGAAGAGGGAGAGGTAGAGGTAGAGGTAGAGGGAGAGGGAGAGGTAGAGGGAGAGGTAGAGGGAGAGGTAGAGGGAGAGGTAGAGGGAGAGGTAGAGGGAGAGGTAGAGGGAGAGGTAGAGGGAGAGGTAGAGGGAGAGGTAGAGGGAGAGGTAGAGGGAGAGGTAGAGGGAGAGGTAGAGGGAGAGGTAGAGGGAGAGGGAGAGGTAGAGGGAGATGTAGAGAAAGAAATAGCGAGAAAGATTAAGAAAGAGAGAAAAATAAGGAAAAATAGAATTTCTTGGTAAAACATTATCGAAAATGTTCTAAAGGAAAAAAGTGTGTGATTTTTCGAAATCGGCTAAATAACATCCGAGCGCGATTTTTATGTGCATAAATTCTTCTTAAAAGTGCTCTGTAAATGTGTGCCTTCTGCCACAGTCACCGCCACCGCATATATATATGTTTTTTTTTTTCTTTTCGCGAGAAAAAAATAGAACAAGTATCTACCTATAAAAATCCAATTCAGTTGAATTTTGTTGTTATTGTTGTTGTTTCTGTTTTATTTTGTGATGTTTTTCGGGGCACACGATGAAAAAAAGCGGCCAAATAGATATAATAGGCCTAAAAAAACGTCTCGCTCAACTGTGAAAAACGTTGTCGAAATTCCCATTGACGATGAAATGTATTTTTATAATTTTTCTCAAAGTAGAAGTAAACTAGCTAGATCTGTTTTGTTCGGGTTATTGTATCAACCAAGCGAGCTATATACATGCATTTCATTCACACGACGGTTTAATTTGTTTCTCTGTGTTTTTTTTTTTTGTTTTTTTGTTTTTTTGTTTTTTTTTGGTTTTCTTCGTTATTATTATTCATTTGGTTGGTATTGCCGTTGTGTTTGATTTCGATGTTTTGCTCTGAATGCGTTGTGTGTCAGTATAGGTGTGTGATTTGTTGCGTCGTTTAAGCTCATGTTGGGCGGCTGTATGTCAATTTTTCTGTGTTTAGCATAAATTCTTTCAGTTAAAGCCAAAAGACGAAAATCTATTTTTGTCCATTTTTCAACGAATTTTCTCACATTCTCTGTATGTTTCTAAATCGCCGTACATTTTTCACCATCACCAACAGCATTTTTCACTTAAATACACACTCTCTCCCTCTTTCTCTCTCTCCTTCTTTCTCTTTCTCTTTCTCTCTCTATCTCTCTCTCTCTCTCTCTCTCTCTCATTCTTTATCGATGCACACTTCTCTCATTCCTATCTCAAAAATGTGCAATCCCGCCACCAGCAAATTGATCAAGCAACCGATTTGCACTATACACTCAACACGTATTATAATTGAATTGAATTCAATTTCTATGGTTATGGATATACTTGTTTATTCGAATTTGGTGCGCTAATTTTCATTTCATCTCAAATAACAAGTGATTATCGACCGTTCTATCTTTTCTTCGACGCAATATTACGTCTCACGTAATTTTCCATTTATAAAGTTTTGTATATACTTGATGTGTGTGTGTGTATTTTTTTCGCCTTCCTGATGCTAACGTGATTTCTTTACTTGTTTAATCGCACGCTCAATCTGTATATCTTCGTTTTTTATTTCATCGATTGCTCCCTCAAACCGTTGTTTTTCAGTCGTTTGCTGTGTCTTTCGTTCTTTCTTCAACACATTCAATCAATATCATCAGTTTTTCCTTCTGTCTTCTTCTTTGATTTAATCTTTTTTTGCTTCAGAGTATAAAAAAAAAAAATATTACAAATCGAACATCTTTTCAATGTTCACAAACTGTTTCCTGCAAATATTCAATCGGAAATAAAAATGACTACATAATAAAATTGCATTTGAATGCCGTATCTACCATTCATGAATTGAATGATTGACTCATGATGATATGGCCACTTGAATCGATACACAAGATATTCATCATTTTATGCGATAAATTAACAAAAACCAATTGTTTGACACAATTGACTTGAGTGATTTGCACTGCAACGCACGATCAATATATAATAATATTTTCGTTGAACAAAATAATAATAAAACGTAACAGTAAAATGAAAGTATTTAAATATTTCCCATAAAGGATCCGTTTGATGGATTTTAATTGTTTAATGAAATGAATGAAGCCATTTTGATTGATCAATCATCCCACGAACGTATTTCATTCTCTAAATTTTAATAAATAAAATATTCTGAATAGTCATAATATCAATGCGACCACTGATGATATTCAATATTCATTCATTTCTACGCACATGTGTAAGCACATGTTTTTCATTTACTGCATTGAATATCAAAACAATTAATTTTTGGTTTCGTTTTTTATTTTTATTTTTTTTTTTCAATTCGTCAAATGAACAATGCAGATGAATCTAATAAAGTATGTAAGACTCGTTTGTACGCATATTCTTTCCGGAAGTAAATGGCTAAATCAATGTTTTTTTTCCCTATAACTGATTTTACTTCCGGCTGATTTGTAAAATATATATAAAAAGAACAAATGAATGTGTCATACGCATAAAATCACAAAAACAATGCCACATGATGATGATATTTTATTGCTTATTGAATTGATCATATGGAAAATATGGGGAAATGCGCATATTTATTCATAAACAAAACGCATTTTGCCACAACATATTGAAAGAAAGAAAGTAAAAAAAAAAAAACCAATTTAAATTGAAGAAGGAAGAGAATAGAAAAAAAAAAGAAATGAAAAGTGCGTTTTAGCATTTAAATGATGTAATCGATCGAATTGAAAAGTGAATATTCTATATTTGGTTTGGCGGATGTATCATTGTATTAGGTACATACAGGTGCGTTGTGTCGTTTGCAACTTTGGTGAAAATGATTTGTGAACCGTTGTGCTTTTTGTTGGAGATGAGCATTCACACATTGTGTGAAGGAGGTTTTTTTTCCTTCTTCTTTTCTCGTTTCAATTGAAAAAAGCTGGCAAAATTGCCTGGATTTATATTTTCCGAAAGTGTCTGTGATCATTATTTAAATGTATGCATACATGTATAGTTTGCCATAAATTTCCATTTCATTAAAGTTTTGACACTTATTGATTTTTCAACATGCAATCCACAATGTTTAACACTTTCGCTGATGGGAATGTATCGTTGCTACATTTATGTATCACTAAAGCTAGTTTCAAAGATCATCGGTCCTTTGTGCATTACTCAAGTTGATTTAGTATATTTTTTTTTTCCTTCCATTTCCAAATGCATAAGTGAAATGCGATTTATTGCATTTAATGAAGTCATTGAAATATATCTATAAATTAATATGTTGAACAGTTTAAAAACGGTCATAATGTAAACAAATATTACGAGAGAGAGAGAGAGAGAGAGAATGTGAGAAAGATAGAGAGAGAAAGTGAGAAAGAGAGAGAGAGAGAGAGTGAGAAAGAGAGAGAGAGAGAGAGTGAGAGAGAGAGAGAGAGAGAGAGAGAGAGAGAGAGAGAGAGAGAGAGAGAGAGTGAGAAAGAGAGAGAGAGAGAAAACAACAAAAACGCACGAACATCGTTAGCCAAACATGGTAAAATTGCACATCGAACATTGAGCGAACAAATAAGAGAAGAAACAAAAAAGATCTTAAAGTAATCAGCGATTGTGCATGCATCATTTTTTAATGTTAAGTTCTATCACCCGATTCACGATTCATGCTTGTGCTGTGTTCCATTCACAATTTCTAACACCCAGTTGCTGTTGCTGAGAATTTGGATCGAACATACAAATGTTAAAGAAAACAAAAAAAAAAAAAAACAAAAAAAAAGAAGAGAAACGAACAACTAAACATATGTTCATTGTATCCACTTTGGTTGCACGGTGCAAGCCATGAGTGTGAATAGGGCAAAATCATAATCATAAAAAATGATAGAGAAGCGCCGCTTCTGCTTGTCCATCTAATCGAACAAGCGTGAATACGTGCGCTTATATACACAAACATGACGCAAATATTGTAGCAAAAAATTAATTTTGTTCCAGTGGTCGTTCTGTAGTAAATTTAATGAGTCATAAATTTACGATATGTTTCTTTTCTTTCGTGTTTTTTTTTGTGTATGCACGATGCATTGTATCCAATGGTGTAACGCATATAATTGACGATTTGAACAGAGCGCCAAAGAGACAATCAACAACAAGTGAATGAAAATGGCAAAAAAGTAACAACAAAAACATCACAATTTAGATGTGAAACCGAAAAGTACAACAAAAAAAACACAGACACACACATACACGCAGGCCATAAAGAAGAGAAAGATACACATTAACACAACAATGATGATGATGATGACGACGACGACGATGGTGATGACATCGAAAAAGATTGGTACTCGTAAGCCTTGAATATTTAAAGTGTGGATCGATATCTTCAGGCAAAAAGCAGGGAAAAATACACACACTTACTTTTTTCGTTCGTTTTCTTCTCGTACGCTGGCAGTCATGTGCGCGCACAGTTTCGATCGTGCACTTAGATAAAACATTTAACCGCACGTTAACTCATATGCTCAATGCTCAATGCTCAATGTCTCTCATACTTTGTGTCATGTTATTTTTTATGCGGACAAACAATCATTTTGGTAAACAAAAATGTATCGCATTAACGGATGAATTGTCGTTGTCGTCGTTGTTATTGTCGACGTCATCGTCATCAACATCATCTCCGTCATTGTTCGTTGTCATACATCATTTGTTAAATAGCAAAATAAATCCGAAAATGTAAGCCCTTTGTTTTGATGCCATTCGATTAATTTATCTATCAATAAATATTATTTGATCAAATCCGGGGCCCCAGATACACACACACATACACCACACATTTTATAGCATTTATTTTTATAGGTTTATTTCGTTTATTTGCTTTGAAAATCATCGCACAATTGATTGCCAATTTTTTTTCTTTTCCGTATCAATACGGTAGCCGTATTAAAGATATTTATGACTTGGTCGTAAATACGGTTGTCAACACCCAATTGCGAGTTGCAATTTGCGACTTCCAAGGCACGATTTTCAACAAAATGCGCTTTGAAAATTGCACCACATTCACAACGGAGTAAAACAAAATCATAATCTTTAATTTTATATCGAATAGTGTGTTTTGTATTGTTATTAAAAAGATTTTAGTTTTTTCATGAAAAAAAAAACGAAGAAAGGAACAAATTTGAAGAAAAAAAGATCAAAAAAAAAAAAAAAATTATCGATTGAAAACAAAGAATCCAATAACGAAGAGTTTACCTCTAAAGCCACTAATTCATTTCGATAGCTTTTGTAATCAGTGATTTTGCTCCGCTTCTCTGTAATTCCATCTCTGCACAATCTATTCATTCTGAATTGTATTCGGTATACCATTCGATATATCAGTTTAGAATTGGAATGAGTTTTGCTGTAAACGTTAAAGATCAAACAGCATCAAAAATATTTTGTAGCTATCATGTTGCATCTGAAAATAAAGAGAACGAAAATGAGAATTGCGAGAACAAAAGAGGGTGGAAGAGGGAGAAAGGGAGGGAAGTATGGAGAAAGAGAGAGAGAGAGAAAGAGCGAGAGAAAAAAGAGAGAGAGAGAGAGAGCAAGAGCATAAATACGAAGAAAAAGGGCAAACAAATTGAACATGGAATCGAAAAACCCGAAAAGATTGTGGTTGCCGCTGCTGCGACATACAAAACCTAACGAATGAGAAAGAAGAATCAAAAGAAAGAAAAAACGAACGAAAAAAAAAAAATCGAAAAAGAAAAAAAAAATTACAAGCGAGAGCAGGCAACTGCTGCAACAGCAATAATAGAACCGCAAAGAGGAACAAATGGTAGGCTTATGTTATTATTTTATTAAGATATTATGTACTGCGATTTATGACGATTAGACGATTTTAATGATTTTACAATGAATTTCAATAATTGATTAGTTTTGATGTGATCCATCGTATGCAATTGCGTATATTTGGTATTTCGCGTAACATGTGGTGCATTCCTTTATACAACATTGAGTACGGACCGATACACACCGTGGCTGTGTGATACATTATTATGTGAACGCGAGTGTAGCGGAGTCAATCTGTCTCTCTCTCTCTCTCTCTCTCTCTCTCTCTCTCTCTCTCTCTCTCTCTCTCTCTTTCTCTCTCTCTTTTTCACTAATTTAGTTAGTTGCCCGTGTGTGTGTGTGTGTGTGTTTGTTCGTTTCATTTGTCCACAAGCATATGTGTGCGAGTAAGCGCAAAAGTGCGCGCGCACACACTCTCGTAAGCACACACTTTTTTAAACATGTGATATATACAACAAACGCTTGCGCACTCACCAAATCACACTCACAAAACCTCTACAAATAATTCAAAGTAAATCGAACTCATTCGCCGATCATTGTTCGATATTTTACTGATCGATGCTGTGATTCAACTCTGGCGAAAATTATATATCATTTGGTGCACCGTTTTAAGCGGTACTAGCCGCGCACTTTGCCAATCGACTCGACTTTTTAAGTGGACACATGTTTTTCTACTCACTTTTTCTACTCTCGTTTTTTATGTTTTGCTTTTTGGTTTTTGCTTCTCGTTTTTTTGTAATTGAATTTTTCGTCCTCATTGCAAGACGAAAGAGTTTTGTTTTTGTTAGCCTTTGCACGTCTTACAATTTATGATTCAATCCATCGAAAATCACTGCTCAATCCAGGAAGAGCAACAAAAAAAACAAAATCGCTATAAATTCCAACCAAGCTGGATAATGATTTAAGGTAAATCATAAAGTCAACATTGGCATGAAGTGAACAAACCAGAAAGAGAGAGTAAACCAAAGGGAGAGAAAGAGAGAAAGAGAGAGAAGCGACAGGATTGAAAGAAGAAAACGCAACAAATGCAACACAGCGGTATTGCGATACTGTTTTTGGGGCCGTGTGTATCGAATGCGTGTACATCAAGTGCATTTCTTTCCATTGCGTTAAAACTATACATAAATGTGTGTGTGTGCGTATGTGTGTTTTCGTCGATTTTCAATTTACCATCAATATATCAAAGTATCGAGACGTTTCGTTAGTAGTGCAATTATTTGGAGAGTGCATGAAATTCGATTTGTTGATTTCAAGAAATCGAATGATGGACACAACGTCGTGCATAAATTCAACAATTGCAAATCAGATCCACATGGTTAGTTTGTGTCTTTCTATTTTTTTTGTTGTTGTTGTTTTTTTTCCCTCAATTCTGTGTGCTATGGATTGCAGATCCACATGGTTGGTTTAAAACTGTTTATCTATTTTGTTTGCTATTTAAATGGTTCATTTAACATTCGACATTCAATTCGAATATTGATAAGTCTGAATTGTGTGTTTTCTATGGGATTTTATTTCAAAGTGAAATAATCAGATTGTACCATGCATGTCTCAGAATGGGCTTTCTCAATTTTGTCAGCGAAAATAGTTTGATTTGTGACAAAAAGAGAGAAACAAGAAGCTAAAAAAAAAAAAAATTGGTTGAAACACGATTGAAGTTTACTAATCACGGAGCAAAAATGTTAACAATACGACAACAACTGGACAAATGACAACCTACATCCATACCGCAATAAATAGTTTTGTTTTGTTTTTGGCTAAAATTCCAGTTGCGTTCTTTGTTTTGAATATTTGAAAGAAAGAAAAAAAAAACGGATAATTGCATTTCAAATTATAACAGCATTTTGAACTTCTACCTCTTTTCGTTTTACTTCATTATTTTCTTTTTTTCAATGCAAATCCAATTTCGCATGTGCATTTGGAGTTTTTCCGGTAGATAAGCTCATAAAATCAAGCCAAACTATATGCTTTTTTTGTTGTTGTCTTCGCGTATGATACAAAAGTTGAAGCACGTGCCGAGTATGCTTTTTTATTCGTCTCACTTCTTTTGCATAAAAAACGACTGAATGCAAAATATTCAAACTTTCTTTTGCAGGTCATGAAAAAGGGAATTGACAATAGCAACAAAAAAAGAATTTTTCTTTTTCCCTCTCACTGACTCTTTCTCTTCCATTCTCCTTCTCTTTCTCGCACTCTTTCTCTCTCTCTCTCTTTCTCTCTCTCTCTTTCTCTCTCTCTCTCGCTCTCTCTCTCTCTCGCTCTATCTCTCACTTTCTCAAACACACGCACTAGTCGTCTCTACTTCTCTGCTTCTCCATGTGTCTCCTTCTCATTTTCCATTTTTTTTCTTCAGTTTTTTCATACTTTTTTCTCTATGCAAATTGATAATGTTAATATCGAATGTGATATTTGTATGCAAAAAAAAGAAAAAAAAAAAACTGTCTATATAGCACATTGATCTTTTGGTCAAATGTTGCACATCATTTAATATATGGTCAACGACACACACGATTCAAAAATTTTCCTTCTTTTCCATACAAATTTTTTTTCTGTGTGTTTTAAAATGTGATCCACTTTGTCATTGCAATGCAAACTCTGTTTAACCAATAACATAACCTCGTCACATAGTTGAAATAATCTGTAAACATTCCAGACATACGGCGAAATTCTTGAGATACTGAACGCGACCATTTAACGCGTGCACTTTGGTACTGTCCAATGCACACAAATTGAAAATTGTATCGATCGCTTCGTTTAAAAATACACAACAACAATAAGAACGACTACCATGACGACGATGTCGATGACGAAGAAAAGCAAAATTGTTCACATTTTAGTGATCATTAAATCGAACATTATCATTGGCACACAATTCCATGTTATCGAGCCCCATTGTGTATGCATTTTTCGCATCAGCCACTATTGGAATGTTTGTGTGTGTGTTGTGACTACAACAGAGATTCTGAACAAAAGATAAAATATTATAAATATACATTTATTTATCGTGTTTGTTATTATTTGAACGTGTTAAAAGAACACATTCTGTACTGTTTAGGCTAAATTCTGACACCATTCAAAGCTCAAAAACATTGAAAAAGACATTAAAACTATAACAATTATTTGAAAAAATTATTTATCATTTGTAACCATTCTATTTATCCATTCATTGCTCATTAATATTTGTGCGGCAAATTGAAAGCAATACAATGATTGAATCTAATGAATAATTTTATTGACAGCCAAACAAAATATTTCTTCCGAGATTGTGTACGAGTGAATGGAAAATAACAGTTCGTTGCTTTTTTTTTCTTTTTGACAGTTTATATTATAACTGAATTATGAAATGAGTCTATTGATGTGGTTGATGCATGAGGCGCCCACAATCAACATGCCCAATTTATTTTAATTAATTAATGAAATATATCGTTGAATTGACGAAAATACAAAAGGGAAAAATGAAGAACACAACGACGATGACAAAGATGAAGAAGGAGAAAAAGAAGAAGAAGAAGAACAACAACAACAACAAGAAAAATGCGTCATAAACACAAATGTAAATTATCACAGAGCAATACCATCTGCATATGGTTGAATATACATCAGATTCAGTTTTATTACCAACATTTTCAATAGTTTTGAGTTAGTATGAATGAAATAAAAATGAAAAAAAAAGAAATACGAAATCCATCGAATATTTATATTGATACTAGTTAATTTGTTCAAACAAAACAAAGAAATCAACAATTTGAGGCAAAATGAATTGGAATGAAACAGAAAGACCGGTGCAAAGAAGAAGAAGAAGAAGGAGAAGAAGAAGAAGAAAAAGAGAAAGAAAGAAAAAAGACAACTCAACCCGAATCGCAATAGCACGCAGAACCTACCTGCTGATTGCCGTTTGTTTGCTGATACAATGTGTGTGCGCCTCTGCCTACATAATTTTCAATGGACAAAGTGAAGAACCGCCAGAGCGCCTTTTAGTATTATTGTTGTTATTTTCTCTCTTTCTCTCTCTCTCTCTCTCTCTCTTTCTCTTTTAACAATTTCGAAAATACACAGAAAATGTTAAAAAGCCGCAGCAATGAAAATCATTTCGAAAAACGCAACCAACAAACTTGAAAAAGGAGAAGCATAACGAATGCGGAATAAGCAAAATGAAAACGATTTCAACTTTCGACCAAGAAGCAAGATCAACTGAGAAAAAAAAAAAAAAAAGAAAACAACCACGATGACGACGACAACGGCGACGACAACAGCGAAAAGAGTAAATATCGAACAAACACACACGAAAATGAATAGTACGAACACGAACACAATTTTGATCGCATAAAATGAACAAAAATATCGTCAACAATGGTGAATACAATTGACTACTAGGCCTTATTATATTGACTTTGCCGTTTGGCGGCCGTTTTGTAGCATAACAATATTCCCACGCACCATATTAAGCCGACACAAGATCAAACTCATATATTTATTATTGGGCGCATCACAAAACCGACTCACATTTCCAAATACCCGATACAATGGCAATACATACGAAATGATACCATTTTATATGACTATTGCCATGATATCCACAATTTTCGGATACGGTACACAACTAATCATAACATTTGATCTTAGCTATTATATTCGATTTAATTCATGTTGTACCAATTGAACATGTTTTCAGTTACAGAGTGAAAAATGGCATTTAATTAGCTCCTTGAAGAAAAAAACAAAAACATTTTTTTTTTTTTTTTTTTGAATTTCGTTTAATGACAGTGAAATTTTCCATTTCTTACACGATAGACAAAGGGTCTCGCTCCTTCCCATTTGAAACAAAAAGATTTGAGAGACAAGCAACTCTTTCAATCAGCACGAAAATCCATCTTTCGATGAGATATTAATCAAAAGTTGAAAAAAGAAAACAAACAAAATTGAAAAAAAAAGTTTGTCGCATATCAATAACAAACTAAAACCTCATCATGCAGATTACGTGAGAGATTTATATTGATGTAAAGGCAAATATTGAGATTTTATCTGACAATCGTTTACGTGAGATGTCAATTTTTATTATTCCGGTCAATATGCCGCTTTATTTTCGATCATTGTCTATCGTTATTTTGATCTTTCTGTATGTCTCTCTTTGTCTGTTCATCTCTCTGTCTCCTTCTCTCTCTCTAACTCTCTCTCTCTCTCTCTCTTTCTCTCTCACGTGAGATATTCATTCAATAATTTTTCTATTGTTGGTTTATTTCATACCATTTCATTTATGAAATAGACGTATTTGAACAATTTACAATAATAATTTTTTTGTAAAGTTTTGTGTCCAGATGGTCGATTGGTTTTGATTTTGTTGTTCGCATGATATTTTGCAGTCGCTCACGTATCTCTCTCTATCTCTATCTCTATCTTTGTGGTAAACTCACACACACACACACACATCACATAACATATCATCAATAATTTTCTTCCTCTGCTTCTTCTTTTTCCATTTTAATTTTGGGTTAAATGTGTAGTCGTTTTGGTTTGTGTCATCATTGTAGGCGTCCATCCAAGAAGTGAAGCGAGAGAGAGAAAAAAAAAATCATAAATTTTTTTTTTTGTTGAACCAAATGCACGTATTAGCCGAAATATGAGAAATTGAGCCACCCAAAAGCTTTCACCGAAACACACACACACACACACACACACACACACACACAAAATCGAACCACACAAAATGATCGATTTCAAATCATTTGAAATGTCTAACACGTATTCCATTCGGCAGCTCACATCATTTTTCCAATTGAATATGTGCTTAATTTTACTTGGTTTTTTACTTTCATTATTAATTCCTGTCGACCAACAACAACAACAACAACAAAAAAAACAAATTCTTTTGAAAAATGTACCGTTTCAATGATGCAAAATTACAAATTGATTAATTGTCGCAACGCACACATTTTAAATGCAGTCTCATATTTTACTATTCAATTATGTCAAAATTTAAATGCAAAACAGTGGTATGAAATCTTATTCAACGGAATAAAACAGCCACAAACACAAAAACAACAACAACAACGCAAACTTTGCATAACATTACTGAATGAATGTGACAATAAAAACGAGAGAAACAGAGAAATAGATGTAAAAGGAGAAGGAGAGCAAGAGAAACAAGCGCTCGCGCACCTTTATAATCCTTGTGGGTGGAATGGAAGTGTTTTGCAAATAAAATCACAATGAAATTTGCATAGACACGATAAAACCTTTGCTGCTTGAAAGCTCATTTCACGCACAAAACCGCGCGATGATGAAGAAAAAGACGAATTGAAGAGAAAAAAAAAAATAATAATAAACACACGGAAACCAAATTCACCAACTCATTGCGAATCTAAGTGAATGTCCTTGAACAATGTCAATGTTAGATTGTTTGCAAGTGTATTTAGATGTTGTTTTTCGAATTACATTTGTCTGTTTTTTTTCTTTTCTTTTTTTTTTGTTTTCGATATTTTTTTCCTTTCATTTTGAATAATTAATTGAAAATGTAACATGTTTATTAAATGTTGATTGTTTTTTTTTGTTTGCTCTTTTTTTTCATTGTATTTGCAGGCTTATGAATTATCTACATTGACCGGTACACAGGTCATGTTGCTTGTTGCATCGGAAACTGGCCACGTGTATACATTTGCAACGCGTAAATTACAGCCGATGATTACATCGGAGGCGGGTAAGCAATTGATACAGACCTGTTTAAATTCACCGGATCCACCGAGCGGTGCAATGACAGGCGATCAACGTATGTCAGCGACTGGATTTGAAGAGACCGAACTTAGCTACAATATTGGCGACGATGATTCAAAAGTAAGACAATTAATTTATAGTCATGGTCATCATCATGGACATGCTCATTTGGGTCACCCACAGCCAACGCACTACGGCATCGATCAAAGTCTAATGCAACCAAATTACGCAACCGGTGGTCAAGCATCACCATTATCCCATACACAAAGTTATGTGCCACCACATGCTGGTCACACACATCATGTACCGCATCCACATCCACATTCCGCATTTAAAAATTAAACACGAAACGGAACAAATGACAAAAATAAAAAAAGAACTTTTTTCCCTCTTCTGCTCTGTTCATAAATCCTTTGGTTGCAATTGACTTTTATATTCTTCTACTTCTTCTTCTTCTTTTTTTATTGCTAAGCAAATAAAAACATTCCGTGATGTGGAGGCTCCAATACTCTCAATCACTGTTGCGGTCACTGCAATAATTTCTTGGATCTTCTTCCCCTTCTTCGGCTTTGCTTCTCTTATTCCATTCATCATCTTCTTTAAAGCGTTTTTCTGTTTGATTTATTTATTCAATTTTAATTATGTTATTTGTGATCATGCTGGAAAGCTTGACATTTACGGCATTCATCGTATTGATAAAGTAAAAATAAAAAGAAAAAAAAAAACGGAAGGAAGATGCAAAGCGAAAAAAGTTTAAAAATGAAAAAAAAAAAAACACAGACAATTCGAATGACGAACTTAACTTTAAACCAAAACAATAAATTCATTGGTGTGCGTGTATGTGTGGCGATTCCAAAATGAGAAATTTTTGTCCATTTAATTATAGCAAAAGAAAAAAGAAAACACTACAATATAGAAAATGGAACATGAAATTGAATCTCTCAAGAAATTGTAATCGTTTGCAAGATTTTACGGGTCGCGTGATTTACTGACTTTTCAATAATTAAATATTTTTTTTTTCTCTCTCTCTTTTTATACCAATTTACTATAAATTTCATAAAATTAGAGATACTTGATAACGTTTACAAAAAAAAAAAAAAAAAAAAAAAACAAAGAACAAAGAAATTGGCAAAAAAGAAACAATAATGATAACATTTGCGTGTAAATACGAAAAATGAATACCCAATACTCAGCACTGGTTGTATTCTTCGTAACAAATTGAAAGAACAGAAGAAAAATGAATGAACTTTAAATTAAATCGACGAATGTTTAAACTATTATCATTTGTTGAGTGATTTTAAGCTGTTCCAATACATTTTATGGCTTTGAATTGTGTGCTTAGCTTATTAAATTATGTCAAATATTAGATTTTGAGTCTCCCCTGAATTTAATTAGAGTTTTTTTCCCCTTCTTTTTGTTTGTGTTGTGCGCTTTGTTTACAACTCTTTTTTTTTATTGTTTATTTGTTTTGATATTCCAAATGCAAAATTTCCAAAAAAAAAAAAAAATTTTTTTTTTCTTTGTGTAACAAAATTATTGTTTATTTATTTATTTATTTCTGTCCCAGCAATAGAAATGCAATTTTATTCCACGATAATAATCGTCTTTTTTTTAAATGAACAAGTATGCTTGGAATCAAAATGATTCTTTCTAATTATTTAATCAATGACCGCCCTATTCCCCCTTAATTTTAATTGCGAGTAAATGTATTTGTTGCTTGTTATAATTGTTGCTTTTGTGTCAAAGAACAAATTGTTCTGAACAATCAAGAGATAGAAAAAAAAAAATAAAAATAAAAAAAAAAATCAAACAGATAGGAAGAAAGGATGGAAAGAAACGAATATGCATTTGTATTTGTATTTGCGCTGACAAATTGGCCCGTTTAACGGAGCATTATTGTTTTATGTTATTTTTTTTTTATTATTATTATCTTATACATTTTGTATGTGTATGTGTATGCATATGCATGTGTCTATTCATTAATTGTTTGCTACAATGAAAGTTTGTCTTTCAAAACTAATTTTAATCATTTAAAAAACACAACTCGTTTAATATATATTAAAGAAAAATTTAATAGACAATATAATGACAATAAAATGAAAGATAATTTAGATAAAAGATATAGATAACAAAAAAAAAAACTATTTATTAGATTAATAAGTTTAAGGATGAATAAAAAGACAACGAATATTCGTCATATAAATATATATATATATTGTGAACAATTGAAATGCACATGTGCCAGTGAAATATCGCACGATAATTAGATGACATGTTGCCACCGTTGCACCAACAATGATATATATCGCAGAATATCACTTTTGATATTTCATTAGGATACCGTAGATATCCTAACTCTACAAATACATCGAATGATTCATCAACGTTATTATATTATGACAAAAATAAAGAAAAATTAAGATGGAAAAGAAAAATGAATGTTTCCATACAAAAAAAAAGAAAAAAAAAGAAAAAAATACAAGAAAAAAAGAAGGAAGAGAAGAAAGAAGAGAAGAAGGGAGAGAAGAAGAAAGAGAAGAAGAAGAAGAAGGAGAAGAAGAAGAAAAAGAAGAAGAGGAAAAAGATGCAATAAACAAAGTAGAAGAGCGAAAAATACAAGGACAAAAAAAGCTATGATGAAATGAACGACCAAACGCGTTTTTCTCAAATTGGCTTCAAATCCAAAGTTGAATTTACATCAAACTGATGAATTTACATCAAACATTCCGAATGTGTGTTCATGAAAATTGCATTTTCCATTTTGCATCGACAGGAAACAGAATTTGTTCTTCAATCTCTTTTGTTTTAATAATTTAAGTGGTTTAATAAATACAAAACAAACAAACAACAACAACTCTTAATCAATGTTATATAATTTAACTGAAAGCACAGCTTTCAAGAAAAAGAAATTATACTCAGAAAAACTTTTTAATTGTTTAGTAATTAAGCAATGTGCATTGGTTAAGCGCATCCACATCTAAAAATCATAATAAAAATAATAATAATAATAATAAGGCGACAAGTGCATATTTGATACTTAAAGCCAAATGCATTCACTTAGAACATATAGCTTTTAGGGAAAAAAAACAAAGCGAATTAAAACAATAATGATTATAATAATAATAATAATAATAATAATAAAGAAGAAACACGACAACAAAAAGCGATAGAAGACAATCACACAACGACACAATCACATATGAAGAAAATGCATTCTTCTCTGGCTGAAACAACAACTGATTTGAAAATGTAATCATAATTTTTATAAGCAAGCAATTCCATTTTGTGATCAAATTAGTTCACATTCAGCATATTGTAGCGAATATAATTATGAATAGCATATAGGTTATTTATCCACAAATCATCAAATCATTAAGTATGTAACAAACCAAACACAAAATATGAAATGAAATGAATTGAACAAAAAAAAAAAGAAAAAAAAAATAGAAAAACAAAACAAAACAAAAAAAAAAGAATATTTTATGTCGATTCCTTCAACCAATTTCCATTTGGCCAATCATGTGCCCATCTGTCTTTATTTTTAAACACAATATTTTTCTTTGTTTTTCAGGCAATTTTGTTATTTATTTAAATGTCGGCGATAACGCGTGGCTTTTTATTTCTTCGATAAATCCTTGTATTATTTCTTATTCTTTCATTTTTTTTATCGCAATAATGTGAGCATTCTTCGTAATTCTTCATCCATTTCTTCGTACATACACACACACACGCGCGCACGCTTCAGGAAGCTCTTTTACTCAACGATGGTAGCTCAATTGGTTATTGTCGCTTTTGAAGTATAGTTGGCGAGCAATGGAACAAAATACGCCACAGATAAATTAGCATGTGCGTGCCAATTAGTGTGGGTGGGTTAATAAAGAGATAAAGAGAAAAAGAGAGAGAGAGAGAGAAGCGTTTTTTTCCTCATTCAAAGACTTACCTCCATATTTGGTACTATTTCCATTCATTTGCTTCTATATACCTAAACGAAGCAAACTGACAGGTTCCATTCAATGAAAAACGCAAAGAAAAATTTTTAACGGTTAAGATCAAACAATGTCAAAAAAAAAAAAAATAAAATCATTAGGTCCTTCGCTTTCGACCCAGCCACATTCTATAGATTATCATCGAGTGCAATTTTTATCATTTCATTTGCTCTGAAAATAATGTCAAAATAGCAAACCACTGAAATTGATTAAATAGTGCCTATGACAAAAGTTACCGATCTAAGATATAGTGCCGTGTCTTTTAATTAAAAAATGAAAACATAGAAGAAGAAGAAGAAGAAGAAGAACAAAAAAAAACACAAAATTTATACAAAGAAGCGTGGGTCGCCCTAAGTTGAGTCATCTCTGCTTTCGCATTCTCATTTACATATCTCCAAGTGGAATATATATATATATATTCACTCGGTGTGACTTGAAATCTCAATGAAACACTGTCGGGTGGTAGAAAACGATCATTTCATTGCAAAATATTCCATTTGAAATTTGGCTGGTCATTTCTTTTACTTAAACGTTAAATGTTAAAAGTGTTTCAAGCGCTCGATGACAAACGTTAAATGGACAAAACTGTTTGCTAATTTACTCAATTTTGAACCTGATATTAACTGTTGAAATCATGTTCCATCAATTAAAATTAGTTCACACAGAAGCATGCGAATACGAATGTGAATGTGAATGTGTCTGGTTTTCCATGTTTGGTAGGGTTTCGGAAAAATCCATCATATATGTAATGACATTTGGTGGGAAAGAAATTGCAATTTTTATCCGAGAAAAATTAATAGAAAAATAAAAACAAAAACGAACAGAAACAACAACAACAACAACAACAACAACAACAGAACATGAAAAGAACAAAAAAGCTCGTCACACCTGTGAGTCTATCAAGTGATAATGATGAATTGAGTCAAACAAACGAAGCAAAAAGAAAAAAAAAATCAAAAAAAAACAAAAAAAGAATAAAATAATACGAAGCTGCAACTGTGGCTGAAGCCGAACAGAAGAATGATCATTAAACAAACACAAAGTAACAGAATTTCAATAACCGTATGTAATGAAATACAAAAACATAAAATTACAAAAGAAATGGAATTGTGGCTTGTCGATGGAAAATGGAATTGAAGAAAAGAAAAAGAAGTAGAAGAAAGAAAGAAAAAAAAAAAAAAAGAAAACAAGTGCATTTACTATAGTTATTGATATCGATTTGCGCACGCACAAATCTACATGGATCAGTTAGCATTTGAAATAGCCCATGAGACAAGATCATTTGATTTGTATGTTCGACAATAATAATAATTAGCAAGAATGACGCCTAACATGGAAGTCATTTAGCGATTTGTGTTGAATTCATAATTAGATTGTGATGATGATGGTTGTTGTTGTTGTATTTGTTGTATATCATGATTATTATTCGCTTTATTTTTTAATCGAATTGATCGAAATGCATTTGTAATATAGTGCAGCTAATCGTCCATATCGTTTTTCCAACTCTTATCTCTCACACTTTGCCCGAATGAGTGTTGCTTCGCATCTCATTTGTTCTCAATCAATCTATCTAGCCTTCTCTTTGTGTTTCTCTATCGAAATTGATTCAATCAAACGATTTATGGATGCACAACAACAACAAAACAACGTGTTTTTTTTTTTGTTCTTCACTTCTCATGAGCAACAGCAAAAAATACGGAACTCGGAATATTCTTCGATCATAGACCTAAATACTAAAAAAAAAAAAAAAAAAAAAAAAAAAAATATAAAGTGAAGCGGATGCCATATCGCGCGTCAGCATTACACCACTTACCTCGAATGAATGAACTCACAAATACACATGTAAACACATTGACTACTTATCTAATTCATTGATAAAATGGCCTTTCTCTTAATCAGAATCAATCAAAGCAAATCCAATGCATTGAGCAAATCGCAAAAATGGTACTATCATAATAGAACACCTTCGGTTTTACCTCTCTTCTCTTCTCTCTCTCCGTCAACAATACGTATCGATTCATGATTTTTTTTTCTTTTTTTTTATTTGTTTTTGTTTTCTTTCTGTTTTTTTTTTCTCACTTCAATTCGAATGATATTCATTTCATAGTGATTTTCTTTATTAATAAAGTGCATACTGAAATTAGTTTTACAAAATAAGACTTACGTAGTTTGTTTGTTTTTTTTTTATTATTTTTCTCTTCCATCTCAAATCATCTTCAGTGTACGTTTCTAGTCAATACCAATATTGATTATTATGTATTTTCCAAAATGAAAAAAAGACACAGCAGCAATGAAAACAAGCATTTATTCGAGTTTCAATTTTTTTTTTAAATTCAAGTTTTTTTTTCGCTCTCTAATAATTTTGTTTTTTTTTTTTTTTTTTTTTTTTATTTAAAAAAATAGATTTAAGCATGTATTATTTATTATAATTATATCTATAAAGAAAAAATATTGTGCTATTTTGTAATATTATATTATTTAAGCCATACAAAAATAAAAAAAAAAAACAACAACAAAAACGGAACAAAACAATACTTACACATTAAGAACTGTAGAAAATCAAACAACATTTTATTGAAAGAATTTTTCTTTAAAAATTATTTATTTTTTTTATTTTTCCCTTTTTTTTCTTTTGGTTTTTTGCACGACTTAACTAGTAACATTTTAATTGGTTTGACTATTTGTAGCTTTATTTGTACAACACTTATGATTCACAAATTGTGAATAGTTGATATTTGTCTTTTTGCTTTATTATTTGTCTTTTTCTTTTGTGAAATGAATTTGTGCGTTTGGGGTGTTTTATTATGAATTTGGGGTGTTTTAATATTGCTTTGAAATTTAGCTATTAAGAAAATCTGTTTGAAAAATTGATTTTGGTCAATTCTGTGATGCATTCCAAGATAGTCCACTCAATTCACTCATTTCATAAAGTTGTCTATTGGTTTCGACATTTTTAATGGTTAAATAATTTTGATCAAAAATGTGAAATAAATGTTATTTCGTCGATGGTAACTTTGATGTGAAAAAATTTATTATCGTATTGCGTTCAAAGTTCGCATTATAGTCATTGTTCAAACACTCAAAGCAAAAACTTACTTAATTCTCTTAAGAAAACTTACCCAAAAGCGTGAAAAAAAAGAGGGAAATATGATTTCGTTGAATTCCCAAAGCGATTTCGGTGTATCACAGACGGAGAAAAAAAAATATGGAGGAAACGAGAGAGAAAAAGATTCATTAATTTAAGTGGAGTTTCGTTTATTCTCAAGTGTTTTGACTCGTTCTTGTCATTCCGGTGGAAGTGTTAGAAATGATGCCAGCACGTTTCACTAAGCATATTACTCTTTTTTTTTTCGTCGTATCTCTGCGACGATTCATATTTCAAAATACGCAAGTCAACTTATTCGAAGTTTTCTTTTTTTTTTCGAGTAATATGACTCTTGATTTTCCCGAATGCAATGTTTTTTTTTTTTTTGGCTTGTGCTTTGATTTCGCAGCAATTATCAGGGGAATTTTTCTTCGATGGTACAATACTTAAATTTTTGCTAATTTGTGGCAATTTTTCTTGGACCATCAATTTGGATTCACTTCATAAAATTGATGGTTTAACAATTCAAATTGCCCACATAGAGACATTGCGAACCTTTTAAATAAATAAACCTTAAATTTATATAATGAGAAACCAGAAAGAGAGAGAGAGAGAGAAAGAGAGAGAGAGAGAGAGAGAGAGAGAGAGAGAGAGAGAGAGAGAGAGAGAGAGAGAGAGAGAGAGAGAGAGAGGGCAAGAGAGAGCGAATGAGAGTGAGAAAGACAGAAAGATTGATAAAGAAAAATGTAAAGAGCGATTGTGTTTGGTATATTCGATAGCATACATTCGTATTTGATAAATGACGATTGAAAGAAATGCAAAGAAAAGTCACAAAAAAGAATCACGGAAAAATGCCAATGTCTGTAAAATATCAAAGTCGATCACAAATGGACGGTCACTTTGCAATGCATTCCTTTAAATTGCTGGCTAATTCAAAATTCAAACGGGAGAATTTCAGCAAATCCGGCATTTTATTTTGTTTTTTTTTTTCTTTTTTATTTTCAACGAAAACCATATGTGTTTGTGCTCAGAGTGTATATTTTTGCAAAAGTTATGTTGTGAATTGCTTGATTTCATCGAATCAGTTATTCAGAGGAATCGTTCAATGCTGATGTATCGTTAAAAGAGTTCGAAATTAAGAATATTGTCAAACTGTATGATTGCTTTCATTTGATGAATCGCATACGGGACTACGAAAGGTCGACAAATCGCATAATAAATAAAAATCGAATTTTTAATGCAACACAACTTTTACCTTCTCTCTTTCTTGCTCTTTCCCTCTCTCTCTCTCTCTCTCTCTCTCTCTCTCTCTCTCTCTCTGTCAATCGCTCTCTCTGTCTGCTTTTCTTCCTTTCTCGCTTGCTTGCTCTCTCTCTCTTTCTTTTTGCCTGTTTTCCCAGTTTTCTTTTTCTTGATTTGTCCCTTTCTGTATGTGATTTTTTATTCACATTTTGGCCATTATTCAATAAATCAGACATAGTTTCATGTAAGTGTGCGTGCATGCGTGTCCATTGCTTACATTGAAAAAGTTATATCACGCGCTTTTTTTTACACTTTGATATTCCTCAAATCAATGTATATTTTCCATTGAATGCATTTATATTTGTTTGAAAACATTAAAAATCAACACGACCAACGAATAGAAATCAAAAAGGAAACCAGCAACGTAATATTGAACTAAAGAACTAAAGTCACATTTGTCGTTTGTATTCGTCACAATTTGGCAGCTAATCAGAAAGAAAATCTCGATGGATTTCACAGGTTTTTTTTTTTGTTATTGTTGCTGTTGTTGTTTTCTCAATATGTTCACATATATTTGTCTGATTGATTTTCAAACAATTTGCTGTTGCATATTCTTTTCGTGTTTTTCTGATAACTTTTTCTAACGAATAAATTCTCTGCATTCGAATACGAAAAATGCAAATGAAAAAAGAAAAAAAAAAAAAAAGAAACAAAGTTGGTGAAAAATTGTTCGTGCCATTGCCACGTGTTTTTCGAATCCATATGGTTTCCTTTTTCTGACTTATTTGGTGAGTGAATGGAACGTGCCAACATTTGAAAGCTCTTGCTTATTGTGAAAACAAAAAGGACTGATTTCATTGTGAGTGTGCAATTCGTGCACGTATTTTTGTGGCCAAAATAAAAATCCAAAGAAAAAAGAAGAGAAAACAAAAAATCGAAATACATGTTCGATGTTCAATGTGTTCAAATAAAAACGGTCTTCAACTATTCTACCGGGCCATCAGTCGAGACAACCATACAAAATGATACATTTTTCCGTTGTTCTGCACATGCATACGTCGAGGGAAAAATAAAAAAAACGTGATGCTATTTCAATGTCTGTTTTGTTAAATATATCTCTATATATATAAAAATGTCTCTCGCTCTCTCACATTCTCTCTCTCTCTCTCTCTCTCACACTTTCTCAGTCTTGCTCTCTGGTCTTTTATTTTTCTTCTGTTTAGCATTTATGAAATTAATTTAGAAAGTAAATGAAACCATACACTCTGATTGACTTCGAAAAATGAACTCTCCAAAAATGCCAATGTGAATTCTTGCAACGGAAATTGGAGTAAGATTGTGTGTGTGTGTGCACCATTTTTGGATTTTCACTTCTTGAACGATCATTTTTCTTGTAATTAAAATATCTTTTTATATTCACGTGCCTTTTGTGCTTGTGCAATATGGTTGATTGTCTTCCTGAATAATTGCCGTATGATTATTAGCCCAAAATGGCAATGATCTTATTCATTTTTTCTTTTTTTTTATCGAAAGGAGTATGATAGAATGCAATCGAACAGACGAAATGACAAATAAAAAAAAAAAAACTGCATTCAGACAAATTACAACAATATTGATAATTTTTTGACATAAAATAATTGCCTATTTTTGAATTGATTTTTTTCCCATCTGTTTTCGATTCACTTGAATGTTTTACTCAAACATATTGATTTAATTAAATTGATTTTTGTTGAAGGGTCTATAAAAATTCCATAAATTTCATTTTATTGAGAAAAAAAAAAAAATATTTCAATTGTAATTGATATTCTTCGTTCAAAGGGTTCATTTTTATTCTTCTCGTTTTTCTTTTATTACTTAAGCAATTGGATCTAAAATACTTACGAAATGAAAACAAGAAAAGAGAAAATGTGAATCTAAACGAACGTCGTATTTCCAATGCGAAAATCTGAAAGATTAGAAAAAAAGACACAATTAAAAATGTTATTGCGTTTTGTTACACAAAATTCTTAAACATACGCGTGTTGATAGTAAAAAAAGAAAGATTATTCGATATTATCGTAAGAAAAATTCTATTAAAGAGAAAAAAAAGTCTATGCAATTTTTACTTTTGTCAGACTTCTTCTCATATCTTTGGGGCTAAAAAACCTTGATTCAATATTGTAAAATCAAAATTCTTGAGTCAAGTTTCTGAAATTCAAGAATTTTCCAGTCAAACTGTATCGATTTGAAATAAAAACAACATTTTGTGTAATCAAATCAGTGTAAAAATGTAAATGGCATGTTCATGGTGCTACCTTCAAATTGAATATTGAAAATCCAAGAGAAAATCATAAAAGCAAAAATGAGACATTGGCACTGATTCAGTACAAGCGATAGTACAAAGTCGCGCAAGATATCGTATTTCACATGAATCAAACAACCAACCAAACTGAATTGTGAAATGCATAATCAACTGTATGAATCAGTCTATTAGAAAATCTAATGATTGTCAGAAAGATATTCAATCAAACGAACGAACGAAATAAAAAAAAAGAGAAAAAAATTTTTGTTTTTTTTTTCTTTTTTTTTTTGCTCTTGTTCAGTTGAATTCAACTGACCTTATCATGTCATGCGGTGGTTGTCATGTTTCATAGGCCAATCTAGTGGTTTTAATTGTTTCTTGTTTGCTTACACACTGAGAGAGAGAAAAAAACACTTGGACGAAAAATTGTAGCGCCTAATAAATGAACCCAATAAATATCAATGTGTACAATCACATTGTCAGATCACATCTAAGATATTGGAGCGCGCGTGTTTTAAATGTACAACATTCGCCTTTCAACACTCTATCAACCAAATACAAAGAGAACGTGTGAATCGTTGGTTCTGTTTGTTGTTGAATTGTTGAGAGTATATATGCACATCTTGTCCGTTGTTTGGTTCAAGTCTTTTGTTTGAATAACCACGTTAGACAACATTTCGAATAGAATTGAAACAAAAACGTACGATTATTTCGAAGCAGTCAAATATCATAATATGCAGATATGAAATGAATGAAAATTGATCGAATGGAAGTAGGAGCGATGCAAGCAAAACGATAGATGGAAAGAGAGAGAGAGCGCGACATCAACAAACAACAAAGCAAAATTACATGTAATGTAATGCAGAGCGCAGAGAGATCGCAGGCACCACATTACCACAGCGCATATTTGCTATCTCTCTCACTCACTCACTATGTGCATGCACATGTTATTTTAGAATAAAAGCACCAAAGAACCGCATGTGTCACGTTGCGCGCGCAATTGTGAGCAGACGCGTTACACATACGCGAGAAAGAAAGACCATCATCATATATGTTGATATTAATATATAGATACAGATATATATATGTTTATATATATTGGGGGAATGGTGAAAAGGCAACAACAATAAAAACCCATGAAACCATATGCGAGCTTATGACTATTTTTCGCTTAGAAGGAACACCCTCCGCAAAATGGAAATGATGAAATTGATTTGTTTACAACGCAAATTGCAATCGGTGCTAAGTAAAAAACGGATAAGGATTATATGTGACGTAGTTATAGCGTCCGTTTTTAACATGTGCCATCCTTATTTGGAAGGTTGTTTTAATATTATCGGCCAGTGTTAATACTCTTGTTCTCTCTATATGATTGTTGCTGTTGATCGTTTCATTTTTTTTTTTCTGTTTTTCGTTCTTCTCTTTGTTAATGTTGTTGGTTCTTTTGCTGTGTGTTCGGTGAACAGTAAGAGAGCATAAGATGAAAAAACCACACACAAAAAACAACAACAACAGTGGAACAAAATCATTCGGTGCTTGAGTATGGTGTTCAAATTACCACAGTAAAAACAACAACAACAATGCTCAGTTTTGTTGATTTTCATAGCCGAATAACAGAAAAGTCCAATAAAATATTTGCTTCCTCAGCTGTTACGATCTCATTCTTATTTTATTGCACTCTATCCCCCCCTCTTTCTCTCTCTCTCGCTCTCTCTTTCTCTCTCTCTCTCTCTCTCTCTCTCTCTCTCTCTCTCTCTCTCTCTCTCTCTTGCTCTCTTGCTCTCTATCTCTTTAGTCAATTTGTGGCCATAGTGTGCATTCCCGGGCGCGTGTACAATTTCTGCGCTGTTATTTGATCTATATATGTTGTCAAGTCATTTTTGGTATGCACCAACAACGTGTGTTATGAAAAATTATGTGAATATGAATATTCTACAGGTTTTTATTTTGCACATTTTCTTGTCCCGTTTTGTTGTTCGCCTACTATGACTAACGTGCATCTTAAACGATTCAACATTATATCGATATTTTACTCTTTTTTTTTCTCTTCTCTTATCTCTTGCATCTTTTTACTCAATGAACGTGTTTCATCAATGATTATGAGAAAAAAAAAAAAAAAGAATTTACGGCATCACCTTACGCATCTTCCGTATTACATTTTGATTCGTCCATTCAAATTTGGCATTTGTATTTGCCATTTGATGATTTTGTTGAAAACACTAAAGTATAAAGCAAAAACCTTTAGGATCTACATTATGCATATAAATTACAATGGCATTTATTAAATTAAACACATCGAATCGTTTTCAATAAGGAATTTCTCTTTTTTTTTTACACCATTCCATACACAAACTTGAATTATCCTACGTTTCTTCTTTGCATTCGTGGCTACATGAAAATTTTGTAATAATTATAAACAGACATTTACAGAGAGGAAGAGATGGAGAAAAAGAGAGAGAATGCGATAGAATGCGAAAGAAAGAGAAAAGGTAAAAGAAAGAGAGAGAGAGAGTGAGAGAGAGAGAGAGAGAGAGAGAGTGATAGCGAAAGAGAGTGAAAGACAGAATTAGACGGAGAGAGAGGGCAGGAGAAAGAGAAAGAGACGGTAGAAGATAGAGAGAGGTAGAGATACATGTCGAAAAAACAAAATAAGTCAAAAAGCGAAAAGTGATTTGTCGTGGTGTTTTAAATGGCGACAATAAATCTCTTATGGGAGGTTGAATGCACACTACGTGCTTTTATAAATATCTCATCATATCGAAATAAATTCGTGCGATCGATTTCGCGACCTCATTGCTGCCATCACAAGCAAATGCTCATATTTTAATCAAATATGGATTTAGCAAAATGAAGATGAACCATTTGTTAAACCAAAAATAAAAGATAAAAACAAAAAAATTACAATAAAAACGAAAAAGAAATAACAGTGCAATAGGCGATACGTCAACGATAAATTGCTGACTCATTGAAAACGAAAAGAAAGAGAAACAAAAAAAAAATTATATTACAAAATGTATCGATTAAAAGATCAACCATCCATGACATTTTACATACTAAATGATATGACGACGATCATTTGGATTAAGATCACATAGTCATATAATCACATAATTACACAGTCATACATTTAAATGTACAATTCATTCGAATTTCGAAATATATGCATCCAAGATTCAATCATGAATCCTTTTGTATGAAATGGGAAATAAATCGAAGACAAAGATTTATCATGAATGAACAAACAAAATCAAAAAAACAATAAAAAAAAAGCAAATGTGAACTAGAAACGAAATGGCCTTTGAATCAAAAAGACAAAGAAAATATTAGTTTCTTCATTTGTTTTACAAATCAAACCTGAACAAAAACGAAGAAAAAATAAAAAATTACCACAATGGAAATATACTTTGAAATTCTATCACTTATATATTGTGCATTTCATGTTGAAAGTTTGCCGTTTTCTTTTATTATTATTAAATCCAAAAGCTGATTATTCAAATTGAGTCAACAAATAAGCAAACACATGCCGCTCAGATGTTGCCGCGCATTTACGAGATTTTTTCAATTGATCAGCCAGAATGAAGAATGAAATTTAAAAGAGAAAAAAAAAATAGCCCGAGCTCATGGTATCTGAACGGTTTTTCGCGTCTTCGTGACTAAATAAACAATCAAATGAACAAGAGACGGGCGCGAAAAAAGAGAAAAAAAAACAACAACAGCACACGTTACAACATAGAAAATTGATCTCGGAAAGTGTTTATTGTATAAAGGCACTTTTGTAGTTCGACAGCAAAAAGATTCATCTTTTCTCTCTCTTCTCTCTGTCTCCTCTTTCTCTCACCCCGTGTGTGTATACAATCATCAACTCATCTTTGGGCCCTGAATTAAAGCACACGCGTGAAACAACGGCTAAAGAATTAATATATTCTTCCTTTTTCTCTCGGTGATTGGGTTTTTTGTTTTTATTTGCTGTGGCAAACGACAAAACGTTTACAACATACTATTCGCCATTACTTTGATACGAACGCGATTCTGTTTTATGTTAGTTTTTTTTCTTCTTTGCAAATGAGAATATTTGCTAATTATATGCAAATGGACCAAAATCATGAAATGTAATCAGCTAAAAGCAGGACACTATTTGTGTTAATTTTCCGCATGTGAATGGGGGAAATTTCTTCATGTTTTTGGCGAAATAAATACAAATGACTACAAGTTTAAATGCAAAATACTTAAGAATAATCACAAAGCAAACTTTGCGAGGAAGTTGATTTTAATATAATAGAAAATGTATTAATTCAACTTTTATTGTATTTGCACTGCGCCTTTGTGCGTGTGTGTGTGTGTATTTTTTCATCTCATCCAACTCTGATTGAATATTATATATAAATTTCAAATTGTGTTCAATCTATGGGCCAATTATCATTGCCTGTCGTCTTCTGACAGATATTAGCGTTCAATATACAATTTGTGCATTTCATATTATGCAATAAAGTCTATGATATGTGTGTGTGTGTTGTTTTTTTTTTCGTTCTCTCTTCTCCTTTACTGTCATGCAGTTCAATTGTTGTAAATAAATTCCGTATAAGGCGACAGCACACAATTGTTGCAATTCAATTCGCATTACATTTTGCATAAGTAATTGAGTCTGGGCAAAATGCAAGCACTTTTTAAATCAAACAATAAGAGACCGATTGCCGAGCTGGCACATTTTTGTTGTATGTGTGTGTCGTCTCTTCTGACTGCATCTTGTGTGTTTGCATCAATCAATTTGGATGCCTATGTATCTCTTCATGTCTCTTTCTCTCTCTCTCTCTCTCTCTCTATCTCTCTCTCTATCGGTCTCTGTCATTGTCATTTAATAATGATTTAGATGTCGTGCCAAAAACATTGAATAACTCAATAAAAATGCATTCGATATAATCTAATTTCAATACAAATTTAATTTGATAAAGCGCCAAATGATTCGATTACTTCGTTACAACAACAACAACAACATTTTTTTTCTTGCACCAATCGCACATTTTAAATATCTCAAAATCGAAATGGTGCACGGAGTATGTTAAACAAGTTTCTTTTTTCGTGCTGGTTTTTTTTTTTGTTCAATTCTTTCTTTCTCGTTTTTTTGTGTGGCTTTTTCTTTTCTTTCTCTCTTGTGTCGTTGCAGATATTTGCATCCAGAACTAAAAAATCCATGAAAAACAAGAAGAAAAAAATTAATCGTGCCCAGTGTTAACATACTTAAAATCTGAAAATGGTGTAAATGTGCACGCAAATTCACACTCAAAAACTACCATATGGTCGTTCTAGAACTTGTCGCGCACATAAATTTTTTTTTTTTTCTATTTTGTGGCAATGCTGTCAGGGGTCAATGTAAAAGCCAAAATGCTCTTTTATCTCTCTCGCTCTCTCTCTCTCTTTCTCTCTTTCCCTTTACCTCTACCTCTCTGTTCTCTTTGTTGATTTGAAATTTATGTCTGTATTATGAACGTCATTATATTAAAACCATTGCAATGAAGTTGGAAAAAAAAAAAATCTAAAACAAAAACCAGCCATGCTGAGCGGCGACACAAGACTTTGTCTATTCTGATTAATTACTCAAACTTAAAAGGCACAATAGTCGTTCGATTGCTTTAGCAATAGCGGTTTTTTTTTCTTTTGCCGCTCAAAATTTATTTTCGCAAAACACTCATATTTCCTGTACCATTCAATTGGTACAAAATTCAGAACAAAAAAAAAAAAAAAAAAAAAAATGGCCAATGCAAAATGATGCACACACACGTTTTCGGCCAGCAATCATCATACGTAATTGCAGTGGCCAAAGAGTCATTGTTTACTCATTGTATTTGGCGTTTCTTCAATGCTTTGTTCAATTTTAATCCTCGTAGCTGTGTTTTGTTCTCCTCCACTTTTCGCTCGATCTCATTGTACAGTAAGTAATCAGTGAATTGTTATTCTAACGCAATTGAATCGAATTGTTGTAAACGGACAAAGTTGTGTCATTGTTTTGCGTTGCACAGAAGCCAAGAAAATCACTGATCAATAATAATGAAATGCTAAATGCTGAGAAAAGAAGAGCGATACCATGAGCGGAAAGGATTAATAAATAGTTAGGGAGAGAGAGAGAGAGAGAACTATAGCGAGAATGTAGAGAGTGAGAGAGATAGTTAAAGGGAGAGTGAGAGCGAACAAGCGAGTAATATACTGCGAGGTCAAAAGAGATGAACCGAATGCTCAAAGTTGAATCGATGAAATATCGAAGAGATGTGTCCATAGATTTTAAACCGTTTTGCCTGTCCGCTTTCTCCCTCCGCTTTTTGTTTTGTTTTCTTTTGCTGCTCGTCTTAAAAATATATGCAATGTACAAGCATTGAATAGACGGGAAACATGAAATTCTAAGCAAATGCAGAAAAGAGTATTTTGTCTGTTTTATTTTTCAATTCCATGTTCCAACATCATAGCGAATTGAGCGACGACGAAGCAGTGGCCAAAACGATGCAAAAACGAAAACGAAAAAAAAAAAAACAAAAACCAACGGCAAAATAAATGCGGATAATAGGTGAATAATGAAGACGAAATACGTGCGCTCGCGCTCACACACTCACGTATGTCCTAAATGCAACAGCAAAGTGCGTTCAACAAACTCGAACAATAGCTACGAAAAACCAAAAGATACCGGCCAATTCAATGATCTGATTGCATACAACACAATCATACCGAATTCTAGTCAATTTTTCTCCATCGTTCTTCGCTTCTTTATTTCGATTTGATACTCGACTTTTTTCTTTCATTCAGCTCCCTCGCTCTCTTTCTCTTTCTCTCTCTTTCTCTCTCTTTCTCTCTCTCTCTCTCGCTCTCTCGCTCTTTCCCTCTCGATCGTTAGTTTATTGTTACTTGTGCCTCTTAACCATTTATATTTTGTAATTCTGAGTGAGGCATAGTAAGTGCATCGTTTGATTTGACCACGAACCAACGGACGGGAAAAACAAAAAAAAAAAACATAACTCTGAGAGTAAAAGAAGAGCCGTCGTTGAATGGTCTCGCGCGCATCATCGAAACTCAACGAATATTGCATTTGTTTAGATTCCTATAGTTCACGTATTAGTATTCCGTTGTAGTTGGCAACCAGACCATCCTTTTCGATGTGTCTTTCTACAGTAGTTTGATCACATTGCCAGCACATTCACAAACGCAGCACTTTCTTGCTACTTTGTGGGTAATAAACAAAAATGTGATTGTTACTCGTTGTTTGTTGCGTGGTGTTTTTTTTTTCTTTTTTTTTTTTGTTTTTTTTTGTTTTTGTTTGCTTTTCTCATTCTTCATATGAAAACAAAGAAAGAAGAAGAACAACAGAAAGTTGCATACACGCATCATATAATGCGCGAATCTTTCATTTCGCGATTTTCCCTCTTGTTAGCACACTTTTCTTTCCATCGATCGTTGAATATTACTAGTTGGTGTGTATGTTTTTCTCCTTTCATCATCATCTTCTTTATACAATTTTTTTTTTTTGTTTTTTTTTTTGTTCTTATTTTTCTCTTTCATATATTTTCACAGAAAATACAAAGGGTATTGTCTATTTGAACTTTTTCATTTTGCTTTATAAATATAAGTCAATGGTTTGTGTGTGTGTTTTTTTTTTTGTTCATCATCATCATCATCATCTTCTTCTTATTTTTTTTTTACTCATTTTAATTCGTGTGTATGTGAAATCATCTGTGCGTATACATTGAATGCGTTCATCACATTGTTCTAGTGAAATGTGCACGGTAATCGCATACACATCGCCTAACATTAACTTGAATTATCGATAAAACTTTAACATCAGATGGAACAGTATTATTAACCGATCAATATTGTGGGAACTTACTGTGGCTTGGTTGAAAGTCCAGATATTTATTCTTCTTCTTCTTTTTCTTTTTCTTCTTCTTCTTCTTCTTCTTCTTTTTCCTCATCGTCGTCGTCGTTGTTATTGTTGTTGTTCTTTTTTTTTCGAATATGGTGGCCAGTATAATAAAAAGTCAACATGGCAATAAAGATAAAACGCAAAAGCAATAACAAAATGCACAAATGATCTCACAATATAATCGAGATGTACGATTTAATTTATTGCACACTTTCGACAAATCCAAAAAGCTCATTGAGATTATTGATTATGCGTGTTTGTATATTATCAGGTGTTTACCATTCATGCATTTGTTTGCAAAAAAATTTGGTTTCGCTGCAAAATTGAATAAAATAAACCAAACCAAACCAAACCAAACCAAGCCAAACTAAACCAAACGAAAAAAAAATAAAGAAAAAAAAATGGTTTTTCACTCGGTCAAATGGGGCCGAGAAATAATGTTGATTAGCGTTGTTGTCAGATGTGTCATATTCGTAACAAATGGAATTCCCATTTGTTAGCACTTCGATTGGCCGAAGAGTCTGACTGCTTTAATATGACATGAGAAGAAATATCTGACGCAGTGGAACAAAAAAAAAAAAAAAAAAAAAAAATGCATCTGAAACTGACCAGTAGCCAATAGCCTCTCCATTCCCAATATCGTTTTGTGAAAATTCTAATTAAATGCAATTGCATAAACTGTAACGAAAGAGATACGGCCAATGGAACAAGAGAAAGACTAAAAAGAAAAAAAAAACAACCTAAGTAACTTCCATTTAATTAATTACTCATACATTATTCACTTAAGTTGCATTTTTTATGCGTTTGCGCTGGAATGCAAGTACATATTGCTCTGGACACAAGAGCAAACGAAATCAACCAACGAACGAATAAAAATAAATAACACAACATTAACAAGAACGAAAACAGGCATTTATATGTGTTTCTGTGAATTTAAAACAAATAATTGCATGAGTCGAAATTTTTTTTTTCCGTTCATTTCGTGCGTTCGAAATATCTCTTTCTCTTTTCGTTTTGGTCGATACCTGTTGCAGTTGTTTGTTTATTTTTTAACACGAAAGTATTTTGTTACCATTTTTTGGTAGTTTCCATTCCAATGGTTTGCCACGCAATGGTCAAAAGTCCATGTTAACAAATCACATTGCATCACTTGCTGTTAAATGTGCATAAACACATCTTGAGGCACGGCTCAATCTCTACTTTAATGAGAGATATATAAATTACAAGGAGCCATCCGATTCAATTCAATTGCATTTTAAAATCTCATCTTATGATTTTCAATAAATCATTTATTAATATTCGATATTGTGACTATCGATTCTATCTTGATGCATGGTTTTCGTTTATTCGATTCGATTAGGTTCAGTTTTCGGTAGAATGATATATGTGGAATTATATATTAAGCATTCTATAGGATCAATAGCAAGGAATCCGTTTATCTGTTCCTTTCGTTCTTTCGATCTCTTTGTCGATATTTCTCTTTGTTTTTTTATTTTTGTTTTTTTTTTTTTTTTTTTTTTTTTGCTATCGCTCTATTTTTTTCTCTCTCGCTCGCTCGGTCGGTCTTTTAAGCTTTCTCTATCACAAAATTATCCAATGTAGCATGCGTACCACTTCATTCGTCGATTGCTCTTTGACTAATAGCCAATGCATTTCTTCACATTTCCATCATTTTTCTACCCGCTTGGAATGACAGCAATACACAATTGTTTGTGCAATTTTCAGTATTGGTTGGATCGGGATTTTTTTTTTTTTGCACAGACAAAGATCATATGTGCATGTCAACCGCATTGCAATCATTTGAGATGGAAGAGTATAAGAGACAAATAATAACAACAACAAACTAAAAAAAAAAAAAAAATATTATATATGACGAAACGGCGAAATCGCTTTGCAATGCATTCCGCACTATAAAGAACTGAAATTCATTTTTCACGCTTGGGAATATTTATCGACGATATCGGAATAAATTTTAAATCACAAATCGATGACGAAGACGACAAAATGAGAGAGATGGAGCAGGAGAGAGAGAGAGAGAGAGAGAGAGAGAGAGAGAAAAGAGAGAGAGAGAGAAAGAGAGAGAGAGAGACGGGGAGAGAGGTAGAGACGGAGAGAGAGAAAGAGAGAAAATTTAGCGTAAGCAAGAAAGAGAAAAGAATCGGCGGTAGCGTATCTTGTATGTGATATGTAATATAATGTGGAATTACATGACATAGAAGATGACACGATCAAAAATGAAAATACTACTGCCAATATAATACGTAAAAGTATTCCGTTTTGTTTTTGCTATTTTCTGTTTTGTCATTCGTCTTTCATATTTTCGTTCAACTATTTTGATTCGAATCAAAAACTTGCAACGACCTGCATCATCATACCCTCATGATTTGATTCATACAAAATCAATCAAACCCTTTGATATATGTGTATGCGAAATGTGTGCCTTCATTGTTGTCGTTTGTTTATTTTTTGTTCTTTTTTTTTATTCTGTCTTCATTTCTTTGTTTCGTTTTTGTGCAATTTATGAATTCACGGAGTTCATCAGTGAGAGAGAAAAGGTGAATTTTATACCACAACCTGGACCCAAGCCAAATGATATATAAAACTGTACATTTGTTTGTTTGTTTGTTTGTTTTTTTTTTTTTTTATAGTTGAACATAAGAACATTAAACAAACTGAAAAATTTATGGGCAGATAGAATGAATGAATGACGGAGATACTCAGAGAGAAAAAGAGACCGAATGAAGGCAATAGAGATATGGAGGCCACCACCAATTCTTATAAAATTGAAATATTATTCACATTTCGTTTTGATAATCTCAACAATGATGTTTTGCAGTGATTTCTGCATACATTTTTGATTTGTGCCTATTTATTTTCGTTCATTATCCAATACCTGGGTTTTTTGTTGTTTTTTCTTCTTCTTCTTCTTTTTCTTCTTCTTTTCCTTCTTCTCCTTGTTTTTGCCGACATTCGTCTTAAGTCATTTTTGACATTCATCGTAAGTCATTTTTGAATTGAAAATACAGATGAGTAATACGACTGTTTAATGTTCAATTGATATTCAGAACGTTGGTTGACAGGTTTCAATCGCTCATAATTTTTTTTTTTCTTTGCTCTTTTATATTTATTATTCAGCATTTGTTTGTTTAGAATCAATTAAAATTCAACAATTAATTTGACTTACGATCAATTAATTGGTTATAATTCTGTTATTCTTATTTTCTTTCTTCTTCTTCTTCTTTCTTTCATTTGTTGAATTGTTGTGAAAAACGTTTCTTTTCTACCTTTTCATGTCATGTTTTGTGTCATTTTTTTTTAATGCTTTCAATTTGTTGCTTCATTCATGTGTTGATTGTCAACAACAACAACAACAACGACGACAAAAATAAAATTGATTTTTCTCTCTTTAACCAACTTATCAATTCAATGCGGATCGGAAGTGATTGTAAACTTCCGGAAATTTTAACGATTTTAATCGTACACTATCGTAATAAACATTAAATATATTTCGCTTTTGTCAAAATAAAGACAATAGATAATTATTGTTTAGCACATGTTATGTAATATTTTGATTGAATTTTTAAATCCATTCAAATTCATATTGCATATAACGGATGTTTTACTAAATTCGGATTTAAATATCCAGCGTGTTTGTTACATTTCATTAATAATGAACTTTTACCTAATCGACATTTTCATCGATGAAATAAAATGCATTTGAAAGAAAAAAACTAGTCAGATGGACTGTGACAAAACATATTTCTTCGGAAACTTTTGTTTTTTGAAAAATATTTTCTGAAAAAAAATGAACGAAAAAAAGAAAAAAAAACATGAAAACTGGATTTTTTTTTTTTTTTATGTTAGAAATCGGATCGAGAAAGCCCAAAGGATCATTTGATAGTTGATTTTTTGTTGACTTCAATTATTAAGCATCTCAATGTTTTGTCAGCAATCGGAATTCATTTGAAAATGTGCACAATTGATAAACGAAGTATCTAAGCTCGGTCGACTTTTATCGTTCGAATAAATCGAATTGAGGAATGTGTTTGCTACGTATGATTTCAATCTAGTTGTGATATCGCGCCTCTTCTTTATTTTGTTTCGTTTTTATTTTTAGTTTGTTGCTATTTTCTCTTCGTTTGTGTGTTTTTTTTGTTTTTTTTTTTTTTTGCTCTTCTTCTCGAAAATGACAGAATATTCTGTTGTTTACCAATGCGTAATGCCAAATGGTTTGAATTTATTCAGTGGATCGATCGATTGCAACTCAATGTGCTGCTAGCTGGACTATTTGAATTGTTTGTTGTAGCATGTCATGTGGCTCTGAGTTCCATCATTCGATCAGAGACATTGTTTGTTAACTGGCTAATGGTTGGTACGAGCATTTTTCCCTATTTTCAATGAGAAAATAACCTCACTGTGTCTACTTGTCTCGTTTTCTTTCTTTTTTTTTTTGTCTTCGTTTTTTAGTTTATTGTTCTTTTGCAGTTATTATCATTGGTTTTCGTTCAATCATTCCATTGCATTAGGCACATTATAGCAACATTGCATCGGTGCTGATTTGTGCGATATATTTGGTTTATTTGTTGTTACATGGTTTTTTAAATGGATCAATTCCAACTGCACTGGATAATATATGCATTTTTTCGCATGTTGCCTGTTTGTGCGTGTATGTTTTGCGCACATGTTGTTTATTGTGGCAAACAAAATGAGAACTGGATTGTGTGATTTATTCTAAATTATGTACCCAATGAACAATACTGTTCTGGTTTACTCAGTATACAGCGCAATTGTTTTCAGTTTTCTCTTTCTTCATTATTTTTTCTCTCTCTCTCTTTCTTTCCTTCTATTTTGCTACTGATTACTAAAACGATACAAACACACACAAACATGAATATGATCGACACATAAATAGAAACCGCCCTCAAAATTATTTTCATCCCGAAGGATCATTATTTCTATTTGCTTTGAATCATATTTTTTTCGCTTATAATCGAATATTATGAAAAATATGAGATATGAGATTGGATTGCATTAAAATTCAAAATCAAATTTCATTTCTGATTGAAATCTGATTAAAATGAAGCGAACACAAATCAAAATTCATACTAATCGAATCAGATTAGATTTGAAAAAAATTCTATTATTTATATCTAAAAATCAACAATGACAACACCACCAATGAAGTGATGTTTAAATGATGAATCTGATACAATCGATATGGAACTGTAAATGATACCTGTTTGAATTTTCATTATATTGCATAGATCGGCGATAGAAATTATTTAATTCTCACTTGATTTAATCGTTTGAAGAATTTTCAAGAGAAAAATTTTCGAGAGAGCGAGAGAGTAAGAGAGCCAGAGAGAGAGAGAGAGTGCGCGAGAGCAAGAGAGAGATAGCGAGAGAGAGAGAGAGAGAGAGGCGGAAAGAGAGATAGATAAAGATAGAGAGATAGAGAGGGAATCAAACCCATTATGAATTCATAACACATCGCCAATCGTTGATGTGCATGTCAACAAAAACTATAACACTAATTGGCTGTAATATGTCGTTGTGTTAAACGAAAAATTGATGCAATTTCTATATGAGAATGATTGGGATTTAGTCGTCAAGTCGTTATCAATAACAAAACAATGCATTGTGTCAATTGTGTTATGGTTTTTGTTATGTTATTCTCCTTTTTCTAGGAGAGTTAATGAAATGGCCATTTTATTTCCCATCATTGGGCTGATGAGATATATCGATTGAACGAAGAAAACAAAAAACACACCGTGCACAAAAATGTACACGTTTGTAAGCGATAATGAGAAAAATCTAATTGCAGTCAATGGGAATGTTTTCATTTGGTGTAAGATGGTCAAATGACATGTCAAACGTCGATTTTAGAAGCATGCAATGATCATCATGATCAAAATCTATGCACTGTTGATGCATCATCATTCTCTACGATTGACAGAAAAGACGCGACAGATTGAGAAATTGAGAGATTGAGAGAGAGGGGGAGAGAGGAAGAAAGAGAGATAGAGAGTTAAGAGAGAGAGAGAGAGAAAGAGAGAAAGAGAGAAAGAGAGGAAAAGAGAAAGAGAGAAAGAGAGAAAGAGAGAAAGAGAGATAGATAGAACAACTCCTACAAATATAAAATGGAAAATGTGTGTAGCATACATGGAAAAACGATGAAAGCATTCATATTATAAAAACGCTTCTGTTTCACGATTCGTGACAAAAATTTGAAATATTGAACCGTGCGAACCATTGGTGTTTGGTTACACACATTTCTCTTTTCTTTTTTTTTTGTTCATTTCGTTGAGGATGAAGAGAGAGAAAGAAAGAAATGAATACAAAACGAAAGAAAAAAAAACTCACGCACTTTTAAACCAGATTCATTTTGCGGATCATTGTATCATTGGTTGACTAACGCGCATTTTCCAATACTTTGCCCATCGAATTCAATTATTATTATTATTGTTTGAACTGCTTATGTTTCGCTCTCATTCTGTCTCTGTCTCTCAGTGTGTTTTTTTGTTTGTTTGTCGTTGTCGCTTTAATTTTTGCCTTCAGTTCAAAGCGTTTTCACACAATCTATTCAGCTGTTAAGCAATTGTACGGCACATAAACTGCAAATGCATACAAATAATGAAAGAAAAAAAAAAAACATTCCAAAAAGGAACGAAGATCGAGATGCAAGAGCCGATCGATTGTGTTGAAAAATTCTAAAGATGTTCATACAAAGTGTTCATTTGGCCGTTGTTTTGTGCGCCTTTTTTTCTGTTAATGTTGCTGTTGCTGATGCTGCTACTCTTTTGCTCAATTCCCGTTCGGTACAGTTCCCGACGCATTTACTCTGTGCATTGCATTTTGCGCTGTGTGTGAGGTTACTTTTAATTTTTCCCTGTGTTTTATTCACATAACAAAATATTTTCAATTGCAATTCGTGTTGCGTTTGCTGTTGTTGTTATCGTTGGTTTTTTTTTCTTTCACTCACTCTCTCTCTCTCTCTCACTCTCGCTTTTGCTCTCCCTCTTGCTTGTTTTACTCACTCGAATAATGTGTTTTATTTCTGTTTGACACAAATCGGTGCATTTCCTTGGAATAGCAAATTATATGTGAGAAATAGTCCGTTTCGAACGGAGACAAGCTTAACATGAAACAGGAGAGCGCAAAAAAAAACTCACCAACAACAACAGCACACGGTGATGTAAAACACTATGGAAAATTAATTCTCGTTTGTTGGCATCGCTTGTATTTGCTTCACTTTCATTTCATTTCGTTTGCCAATCCGAGTTCGATCGATTGTCTTTTGTGTGTGCTCGATTTTTTTTTTTTATGCATTTCAAATGTAACTGATCAACTGAATCAATAATAAAACTACAAGCCGAATTCTTTAAAATGTGCTAAAAACATTGTATCTGATTTTTGATGCTATGTGCTGTGCATTTGATATATATTGTGAAAAATTAAATATGTACAACGATGCTTGATTTTTTATTTTCTTTCACTGAAAATTCCAAACGTTTCGATCTTTCGACCGTTGTGATTCTGGGCAATGGTGTTTCTCTGTTTGTCTTTAAGTGTTTTATTGAATGCAACTGTGTGTGTGTGTGTTTGTGTGTGTGTTAAATGCAGCCACGTTTTTGCACTGCGGAAAATTTCATGTTGGCATTCTTAAAGTGTTTAAACATTTTCGTAAGCAGTGTTTTTTCTCTCTCCTCATTCCAGTTGCTTTATTCTTTGCATCAGTCGCCAATTTGCAATATCATTTCCACAAGTCTTGTTACTTGAACGATATGTTATGCATACACAAGTAGATCTTCATTTGTCAAATGTCAGTTATTTATACGTGTTTTTTGTTGTTGTTTTTGTTTTCTTTCTCTCTTGAAATTAAAATGATTTCCAATAGTTCACATTTGATCAAAATTTTAAGATAATTCATTAACAAAAATGCATTTAATTCTTTTTCTCTAAAGAAATTAAATGAGCTTTAATGAAACGAAATAAAGAAATGAACAAAACGAAAAGAATAATGTTGAAAGAAAACTTTCGAAGAAAACATTAATTGATGTGTGCAAGGGAGGATTCGATTCGGGTTTTAATCGTACGATCAAAATATTATTGATTTTCAAAAATGTTTAGTCCATTCTCTTTTAGTCTTATCTGGACTAAATAGCTACTTTTATTCATTGATCTATATTTCTTGCATGATCCTTATAATCTGTATTATTATTATTCGTGATGAATTTCATTTGCTTTGCATTTTCCCTCATTTTTGTGGGTGGCTCGAATGTCGGGCTAAAAAAACCGGAAAATCAGAATAAAAAACCCGAATGTGAATGAAAAAGTGTTTAATGGGCCATTTTGGCTTAAGTTAGCTGATTAAAATCGATTTAAAACGGCATATTTCGGGCAGAACCACATTTTTTTTTCTCATGCATGGTTATACATCAATCACTTGTCGATCCTTAATCGTCGCAAGGGAAAACGAGCTCAGAGAAAATGAGCCTTAGTAAATACAAAATATCATTTCTTTTTTCCACATTTTATACCATTTCTCTTAACTTAAATTTTATGTTCAGTTGAACAATGAAACTTATTTACTTTAATCTAATTTTGATATAAAGCCAATTATTTATTTACAGTTTAAAACTAATTCCTTTCTTTTTTTGTTTTCTTTTCTCTCTTAGGTAAGTTATGGAAATGATGGAATAATCAATTATTTCAAAATTCAATCGGTAAGTGAATGTTCAACAATAAAAGATTTAGGTGTTTAATCGTTCAATGAAAATATCGAAATTTGATAATCGAATGTTGAATTCGGCTGGAAGAATATTCTTGTATATACACCGAAAATTAATTGTACACTTGAAAATATTGAATTTGTTTTTTCTTAGTTTTAAAAGAACCTTAAATTCTGAAAGAAACTTTTTTGGTTCAAAATTTTACAAATGAATAAAAAAAAGTCGAAATTTCTAGGATAATTAAAAATAGGAATGAATTTTACCAAAAAAAAAGAAAAGACTAAGAAAAAAAAAGATAATAAGAAATACTTACGAATTGTTGAAAAGTTCTAAATGGCCATTTAGTTATATGCTGTTTCTTTTCGTCTTGATGTACAAAATATCGTCAAAGCACAAAATCTGTCAACGAAACAACAACAATATGAAAAGAAGCGAATAAAAAAAAACAAAAACAACAACAACAACAATAATAGCTGTATATTGAATGGTGGTGTATTGAATGTATCGCACTGAACATATGAAATTTCAAATGCAAAATAATGCATAAAATCATAAAAAAAATGTCGATTATTTGTTATAAATAAAAAAATCACCCGAAAAATAATAATCAAAAATCAAAAATCAATATGAAAATTAACGAGAAAATCTCTGTATGAATGAAAATAATAACAATAACAGCAACAACAAAACACCAACCAAAATGACAGTTACCATGGAAAGCGTGTTAAATGTAAACAATATATACACACAGTTGGGCAAAAAAAAAAAAAAATGCCACAATCTTGTAGGCACTTGTAGTATTCGAAATGCGTATTACTGAATTGTGGTTTTTTTCTTTTATTTTAAAAACCGAACAGGCTACGAAATGTTCTGGCTTCGATGTTAACAGTTTGGCGATCGACCGTTTACTAAATCGTCGATGACCGAGAGAGATATATGTGACTGGTTGTTTTTACGCGTTGCACTATTGTTTACTCCTCTGCTTACTCCTCGTTTCCACTTCTTTAATTCTTAAGTGTTATACGGTATCGAATGAAGGCGATCCGCTTACAAACGATCGTCTATATCTTACTTTGTCGCGCATCATTAAGTCAGTTCAATTCAATTCAAAACATATACACACAAATGGAAAAAATACAGGAGAAGCAGCAGCAGCAAGAGCAGCAGCAGCACACATGCAGCATCGTACACCACATAAATTTTTTCATTGAATTCATTCAGTTTCGAATCGACAATACTATGATAATTGATATTATTTGTGTTAAATATTTCTCTCTGTCTTTCAATTAGTTTTGCAAGTTTTGTATATTTTTCTTGCTTCACTATTCGGATTTTATTGTGTGCGTGTGTATGTGTGTCTGTCTGTTTGTGTTTGGCGTATATAATCAACAACAACAATCTATTACATTAATCGCGGATAAGAGACAAATATATTTACAAAATGAATTGAATTTGAAGGTGTGAATAATATATAAACAGTCATATATAATAGTGGGCATTTGATGACTGATCTGATTGATTTTCAATCATTATTTTCATATGATTTTGTGTTTTTGTTTTCTCTCAATCAGCTAAAAAAACAATAAATTCGCCCAATAGTTTCACTCTTTATCGATGCCATCATGTCTTTAATGCGTTGGCAATTCCTTTTGTCATTATTATTTATATATTTTTTTTTTTATTTGTTTCGTCTCTTCTTTCAATTCATTCAATCTCTTTATTCGATAAACTTTCCAATGCAAATCAACAATCCATTGAGAAGCGCTCATATTGCTCAATTGCAACGTTAAACATCATCATTTGGAGGCGTGATTTAATTTCAAGCAATCATTAAATAAACGCTGCGCCAATAGCCATATTATGATTGAACATTTGTTTCTTCATCTCTCTCTCTCTCTATCTCCCTCCCCTCTCTCTTTCTTTCTTTCTATACGCAATACAACAAATCGCAAACAACTTTATTTGGGCGAGATGAGATAAATGAAATATCGATAAAATTGCAATCCGATGACACGATCAGTAAAACAAAGAATACGCGAGAGAGAGAGAGAGAGAGAGAGAAGAAGAAACAAGAAAAAGAAGAAAAAAATTTGAAAAAAAAAACTACTTATTGCGCTGAGACGAGCATTGATCATTGGCCAAATTTGGTGATCAGATAAACCAAAACATTGCATCGATTAAACAGCTAACCGATCGTCCAAAATCGATTTCGAATGCGAAATGAATGAATCCCGATCGATCCATTATAAGTCAATTAAGTTGCACTTTTTAGCGCATTTTATGCAAATTGAGGTCAACATTTACGATTTAAAATGAAACGATCTAATGGATAAATTGTTTTTATGCAGATTCAAACCAAAGACAAAACAGTAGCAATATCATTTAACATGAGAATTTAAATGTAAAATCAAAAAATTTACTCACTAATCAAATGGGGATTTTTTTTTTCTGAGTTTAATGTTTGGCAGTGATCACAGAGGAAGAAAAAATGTGATGCAAGGAGAGAGAGAGAGAAAAGAGAGTAAATGGTTGAAAGAGTATTGAAGCCAAAATGTGCGGCGATTCAAATGCATCCAATGCAATACAATGTGGCAAAAGCATTTCGACCTACCTGGTATTGCCTGGTATTGTTTCCTCGACCTATTGCATTTCTCTCGCGAACAATAAACAACTTATTAAACAATATTTTTGCATAAGCACAATGACAATGTTACCGCCAAAAAGATACAAACTCACACACACTCTTTTCATTTATCTACCTATGGCATTGTGTATGTGAATCCATGTTGTAGCGCATTTTTCTATGAAATATTCGTGAAATTAATGGTAAAATTTTGTTGCAAATGGCAAAAACCATTGAAATGTTGTTGTTTTGGTGACGGCGATGGCGACGGCAGTTGTTGTCGCCGTTGCTATTGCGTATTCGCCACTTAATGAATGCATATGCAATTGTGCATAGGATATGTTCAAATAGTGGCCCCATTCTTCGAGAATCTTTAGAGCACGAGCGTGCGCGCGCATCGCACCGTTTGCATCTGACACACAATCGACAATACACAATAAAATAGAAATAATTTAACAATTACTTTTGAGATTGTCCTCGGAGTTTTTTTTTCTCTTTCTCTTTTCTTCATTTCATTTTCTCATTCATCTTTCTCGCTGCATCTCATTGTCTTTCTCGCTATTGATATTTCGTTTTCTGTCTAATTTTTTCCGTTTTTCTCTCTGTCTTCCTCATTTTCGCTCATACAATTTTTCATTCCTTATTGCATTTCAATTTCTCTCTCTCTCCCCCTCTTTCTTTCTCTCTCTCTCTCTCTCTCTCTCTTCTCTCTCTCTCTCTCTCTCTCTCTCTTTCTTTCTCTTTCTCTATTTCGGTCATCATTTTAATGCTGAGAAGCGGCAAGCCCGGCATACTTGTGTGGTGACACCATACAATCTGAGAGCAAGAAACAAAAAAAAAAAAAAAGAAAGAAAGAACCAGTAGCCAGTTATACTTGGGTTGCCCATTAAATAAAACCGATCTATCTATTTTTCGTTATTTTCAGTTCGGAATAAATAAGGGCCACCGGTGTTTCTGTGCCATCGACAATGATGCTCTATTCGCCGACGACTATTTTGTGTTGCTGTTTCATTCTATTTGCGCATTGTGCATACAATTTTCGTAATAATGAAATTGATGCCGGCTTATTCTAAGCAATTTTTTGTTTGTTTGTTTAAGAAGGAAATATTCTACGCAAACGCGTGCTTAATAAGATAGAAAGAGGCTTGTATCAGCATGCACATATGAACTGAAGTCTATGATACGATAATCAATGCAAAAATAGTTTGTGTTTTGTTGCTGCCGTTGTTGTTGTTGTTGTTGTTGTTGTTGTTGTTGTTGTTGTTATTGTTATTGTTGTTTTTATTGTATCAAAATGCATTTCAAAATCAACACACATCGCGTAATCGCTGAATATGCGCGCAACGATTCATTGGCGCAATCCAAGTTACATTTATTGGCAATTTTGATTTCGATTCAAATTCGATTTGTCGGCGAAAGTGAACGGAAAATGTTCTATTGAAGTTAAAACATGTTGATGTTATTACGGATTTTCGTTTCTTTTTATTATTTTTTCTTCTTCGTAATAAATGCAACTAACAATAAGGTGCATGTCAGTGGCCCCCCCCCCCCCGGTTCTCACAATGGAAGATCAATAATAGATTCTAAATCTGTAGAGTTTGTGCTATTTTGTGCCAAATTTTGAGAGTTTGTGCTCTTCTGGTTGCTGAGCACAAACTCGGAGAAGTTGAAAAATTCCAAAAATCGATTTTTTTCTATGGGGGCATACTCTCAGGCAACGCATGTCGATGTTCTGAGATCATTTTCATTCAATTTAGAGTTTGTGCTGACGAAAAAACATACTATCACATTTTGTGCTATCATAAGTGCTGAGCACAAACTCAAAACATATTAATTTTTGTCCACAAAAGAAATTGTCTTCGCCATGAGAAAAGACAAAAGAAATTGTCTTCGCCATAGAAGAAGACAAAATAAATTGTCAGATTTAGAATCTATTATTGATCTTCCATTGTGAGAACCGGAGGGGGGGAGCACTGACATGTACCTCTAACAATATAACTGATAAAAATAGAGAGAAAAAAACCAATTCTGAAATCAAACAAATGTGCACAACAAAAGAGCAACAACAAAATCAAACGAACAAACGATGCAACAACAACAGCAACAACAACAAAAAATGACTTTCTTATGCTTATTTAATCGATCGCTTGTTGATTATTGTGATTGCCGACGATTTCAATTTGCTTTTTTTTTTCTCTCTCTCTCTCTTCCTCTTTTGATTCACAATTTGATGTGTTGACTGCGCATTGCAACTAGCTAACTAGCTTGTGCCGCATAAAGGGCAATTATTTCGCTTTTATTTATATCAAATATTAAGTAATTTTAATTTGCTTTTTATCTCAATCAAATCGTAATGTATTTAGAGCTATGATATGTATACTCGATCGATCGACGGGTGAACATTTCGCAGATGCAATTTTTACGATTTTTTTTTTTTTTGTCAATGAAATTTCATTGGACGCAAAGTCTATAAATAATATCTTGAAAGTGCATAAAAACTATTCCGTCGCTATATTGATTCGAATCATGACAAACCATTCGTTCTTGTTTCTTCTTTTATTTTTCATTCATGCTTTGTGAGTTTTTTTTTTTTTTTGGCCATTGGTTTAAAATATAATGAACCATCAACTCCCACGGCAATTAAAATTACATGCAATATAAATTTAGTAAATATTCAAAAAACATTTTTATATACTTGCAAAAATACGACAAATAAGACTCAATACAAAATGAAAAAAAAGAAAAAAAAAAAACTCAAATTGAATAGTCTTTGAAAAGCCAAATGATATTCATTAAAACTGAAATGATTTTCGTTGAATCATTGAAATCCGCTAACATTTACAATCAGAGCGAAATTTTCTGTTACATTCATTAAACAATACAAATTCAAAGCAAACATTTGTCCAACGTCTCATTGATTTGTCCAATGTCTCAATTTTGCAAATATTGTTCAATTTAAAAGGGAAAAAAAACAATTCAAATTACGGAGTTGATTCCAATTCAATATTTTTAAGTTCGGAAAAATAAAATTTTGAGTTTGAACAATAAAAATAGGCAATTTTTTTTCTTTAATCAAAAATTTAATGAAGAAACTCTGATACTGATGTATTTTGATAATTTTGTTCAAGTTGGTTCAAGTTGGTTCTTAAAGAACGAGAGAGAGAGAAATGGGATTGCAGATTGGAACGTTTTTTTTTTCGAATTAAAGCTGAAAAGTTGCAAAAAATGGAACAAAGTCAAGGAAAATGAAGTTAGCTGTTTCATTTTAATTCATTTAGTAAAGGAACCAGAGCTGTTATTTTCCCCCACGGAGTGCGCGCACTCAACAGGTGCGGTACGCTAACTCCTATAATATTCGAAATTTTAAATTGTTTTCGTTGATTTTGAAATTAAATAGACATTTCTGTTTAAAATCAATAAACAATTTTTTTGAAAATTCAACTCCTGACAATTTATCGAGCCACACCTGTGAAGTGTGCGCACCCAGAAAGGGAAATTAACAGCTCTGAAAGGAACCTTCTCCATTTCCTTGCTATTCTACATTTCCAATGCTAATAAATTAAGAAAAGGAAACTTAAACACTCTTATCTGGTTGAAATTATGTTTTTCTTGGAAAAAATGGATTTCTTTTCAAAATATTTGATTTTGAGGCACTTTGAGGTTCTCCAAATTTGAGCGTAAACTTTTATGAAAATTTTGTAAATATGAAATGTCCGTCTAGAAATAGTCTATTGAGCATTCGATCTTATTCCCTGTGCGATGATGAAATTTAATTTTCAGGTACTTTTTATTCAAACTTACAATGCCAATGTTAATATTAATATTACATCAATCGATTGGACTATTGTTCTGTGTGTCTCATATAGTGTTCCACAGTTAGTAAATACGCATACGCATATTTCCATTGTTTTATTGAATTAAAATGTGGAAACAATAGACGATGGATTTGCGAAACGCAATAATGATATCGATGAGAAGTAAATAATCCAAAATAAAGAAGGGAGAAAACAAAAACAAAAACAAAAAAGGTCCAAATACAATCAATATGAATACAAAGTAACAAGTTGTGAGCAATGAATACTGATGGAAATACAGTTGAACCTTAATTTAAGCATATTTTGTTGTTAATTTTTTTAGCATTTCCAATGGGGCCAATCGATTGCCAATGAATAAATTGCACTTCTGAAGCATTCAACAAAAGCTGATCTATTAACTTATTGTTGAATGTAAAACAAAGTTTCAAAACATTAGGTATTAATCTTTCTTTCTTTCTTACTTTCTCTCTCTCTCTCTCTTTCTCTCTCTATCGCTCTCTCTCGCCTCTCTCTCTCTCTCTCTCTCTCTCTCTCTTTCTGTTCCTGTCTCTGTCCCTGCCTTTGTCTTCCTCTCAGTTTCTCTCACTGCTTTTCCTTTTTTCTCAGTGTGTGTCTTTCATGTTATCTAGCCAAATCTATTGATCTTTTCATTAAATACTGCATATGGGATGCATATTGATTTAGAACCCAAATTTTAGATCAATTGCTTTCTTCTTTCATTAAATAAATAATTAAAATACAAATGCTTTGTTTTTCATGTAATAAAAACAAAATAACTTAACTAATTTAACTTTGATTAAAAGACAAATTTACAAAACAAAAAGACTTGAACAAAAAGCAAGAAACCGGCAAATTATAAACAATAGCATCGATCAAAACCGATTGCCCCGTGAAGAGTTTTTTTTTTTTTGCAACGGTGTATTTTTATTAATTCATTAGGAGAGAGGGCAAAAAGCTGTCTTTCAAAGAGAAGTCTATTGTCCATTTCGTGCAAATGACTGAGTGAACAAATCATCATTAAAATGAATCGCAAAACCGCTTAATATAAAATTTATTTCATTTATGATAATGATCAAGGAGTAAATGTTGTTTGTCGATTTGGTTCCTCCGTATATTATATTCGTCAGGTCGCATCAAATTTACATGAGACCATCAACTTTTGAAACGAAAAAAAAAAAAAAGTTTTTTTTTTCTTTGCCAATTTTTCTTTTGTTATTGTTATGTGCCTGTGTGGGTTGTCCACTCATCAGTGTTTATTCATTTCGCAAACTTTATAGTTTTTTATTTAGTTTTTATTTTTATTATTGTTGTTATTTGGTAACGCATATTTGCCAAGTTCCGTTTGTTTTTTACCTTATTCATCGTAATCATTATAGTTGTGTCGCGTGTAATTTTCATAAATTGGCAAATTATGGAGAGAGACACAAAAAAAAACAACACATGATGAAAATAAATATAAATACATTCTAACGTTACGCTGCAATTTATAAATGGTTCATTTTGATTGGTTAAAACCGAAAATGGTTTGGCGCAGTGAACTGGCGTTAACACTTTCAGGCAATTCTTTTTAGAAAAACTTTCAACATATTCGAAAATTGGTCATCTCTTCTCCAATCCATTCGATTGAATCGTACAACATTGGGCGATGATACTGTGACGATTTCTGATTAATTTTTTATTGAAAAACAACAAATGTTTCTCTCTCTCTCTCTCTCTCTTTCTCTCTCTCTCTCTCTGTCTCATTTCTGTTTCCAGTTGGTGTGTTTGTGTTTTTGTGTGTTGTAGGCGATGAAAATGACAGCACACAGTGCGTATTAACTAATTCCAAATGGTCAAAGATGAAATAAATTTGAAGGAAAAAAAAAACACACACACAAATACTCACCAGAAAACACATCAGTAACAGAAGTGGATACACATTGTTGCCATTTATTTTGTTCGCCCATTGGTCTCAGACATGAATGCGATTCAATCAAAATGCGCAACAAACCGATTAAATTAGAAATGAACTGATCAAAGCGCGTTGAGTAAGAAGTCGTAAATAAAACCGTTTCCCATAAATGGTTGTCAATAAATTTTCGAGCAATTTTTATCATAAATTGTTTGTTGACTCTCTATCTCACTCTCTCTCTCTCTCTCTCTCTCTCTCACTTTCTCTCTCTCTCTCTTTCTGACAATGGTGTCACAGCTCATCGAATCTCAATCAGGATTCCCATTTTGATTTTATGCAAAAATTAGAAGTGTGACAAAGAAAGATGAACTTTTTTCGGTTTTTTTTTCTTCATTTTCTTCAAATTTTATAAATAAATTACAAGCTTTGTTATTGTGAAATGAATGAATAATTGAGTGAGGGAGTTAGTGAGTGAATGGAATCGCACCCGCCATTTGTGCTTTTATGCATTTTCTATCGAAACACCAGTTTTTACCTATTAAATTCAACAAAATATCGAGATTTATATTGTTCTTTGAAATATTGTTCACGATAGCCTCGATTTTAAAATTGTCAACAAATTTGGTGGCAATTAATTACTTATCGATCGAATGAAAAATATGCTATTTTAACGTGTTGAACCGTTAGCTTTTAATATTAAAGAGAATTTCACATAATTTTCTAAAAATAAATGTTTATTTCGCTAATGATGTGTTATTTCGTTCATCACAACGTGTGTTGATAAAAAAAAAAATCACTTTTTCACCTCAAAGTCACACATATTATCTCAATTGAGATATACTTTGAATTCTTGGTATTTAATAAAATAGATTATTTGTAGACAATTCATTCTTTGAATGGTAATAAAATGCATGCAGACAAAGTAACTATGTAATGCAGACCAAAATGAAGAAAATGCATTGCAATTTACCACTATTTGCACGGTAGACAAATGATAGAGAGACCCAGGCGAGAAGAGAAAGAAGAAAAAAAAGAAGAAAAAAAATGGTTGTTTACCTTGTTTACTTGGATAGCGACACGCACGCAAATTTTCCACTTGGTATAGTCTCATTCCAAACAGTCAGTCAGCCAGTCCGCCAGCCAGCCAGCCATTTTGTTATATTACGTGGTAAACATTTTAATTCACCCGGCAAAATCCAAAATGGCCACACATTGGAATGCATGCACATCGTTCTATGTTTGTCGCGTTTGAATAATATACTTGATGTTCATTTAAAATGCGAACCAATTATCGAATGAATAAAGATAGACACATATGCACAACACTTACACACATTTTCACTTGCTAGTTTGCAATAAAACAATGATCCACATGAAATTCCATAAAGTATTTGCAGTAGCACATACATGAACACATTATCATTTCGATTTTCATGAGCTCAAAACATTTGCATCGCAAAAATTTGTGGATTTTTTAATTATGTCGTTTCTCGACAGCGTACATTTCACCATCATTTTAGTTTGTTTCAAATGAAGCCGTTTCCAAACTATAATTTTTCTTTTATAATTTTCTTTATCAATGACTCTTTCCACTTTACTTCTCAACCGAATTGTTGACATATATTTGCCACCTTCTTTGCGTGCGTAATTTAAATCAATTACTTGTTTTTTTTTTTCTCGAATTTATCTCCTTCACTTTAATAACATCAAAATACGCTCGAGAAGCACAAAATACGTTTCGAGAAATAATGATTTTAAGTACAAATGAGAAAAAAAAAAAAACGAGAATTGTCAATTCATTTAGACATCAATCATAATCGAAATTAAATTTTCAACCGAATGTCTAATCAAGCAAATTTGAAGAACAAAAAAAAAAAAAAAAAAAAAAATATGTCATTTTCAGTTGACTCGACACACAAAAATGAATTACATATAAAATCACTGAAATTATTGCCTATTAATATTAAATCAATCGAAACATTCCAAATTTAGCAATGGAACAAAACAAAAGAGCCTAATTGACTAATTTGATACTATTTTACATGACGTAAGCAATCAAATGTAATAAAAATAAAAAAAATAAACGAGAAGAAATAAAAAGTAGAAAAAAAAGTAGCAATAAGTACAATCGCCCACATTTCTGACATTGACTGTGACAAACACAATAATGTGTTCACGATCACTTTCTGGATTTTTTTTTTTGTTCGTTTATTTTTTTTTTTTTTTTGGCAGCTCACAACTATGAAATTTACAAATTATTTAAGACACTTCATTATTGAATATGATTAATTGACTCGCCATTTGGGTGCATTGTTTGAATGCAAACATGAAAATGAGCAAGTATTATTCAAATTACAACATTCGAAGAGATTAAAAATGTATTCAAAGAGTGCAAAGGAACAATCAAATTCATAAATTAAGAAATAAATCGCTGATACCGTGTGGGATCGAACATTTTAAATGATTAAATTTAGGCGACTTTTTGGAGGAAAGAATTTAGCAGGCAAAATTAAGCACAAAATTCCGTTGTTTTTTTGTTTTCAATATAAAAATACTTGCAAAATGTTGAAACATAGAAATAATTTCCAATTTTTATTCTGTATAATTTCATATTCAGTCATTTAACAATTTTAATTTTAATTTTTTTTTTTCTATTTCGAAAACGATACTCAAAATTAATACTCAAGAATTACAACATCAATTAGTACTGGAATTGATATCGATAGTATCAAAATTCCAATCCGGTGAAACTGTTTCATTTTATTAGTGGTTTATATGTCAAAAAAAAAAAAATGTAATAATTCTACAAGTGAAAATTGTATTTTGCTGGTTTTTATATTTATTTTCAAGCTTTTCACATAAAGTTTACAGAATTCGCACAGTTAAAATACATCAAAAATCGTGTTTAACATTTTCAAATACAATGTAATGATTTTCAGACGTTTTTTTTTCTTCTTTTTTGTGTCTTTTCGCCTCTCATGATAATGATTTAGTTGTGTTGTTGTTGGTGTTTGTAATTGTTCTTGTTGCTGTTGTTGTTGTTGTTGTTGTTTTTGTCCATTCTTCTTATGCAAGCATTTCAGAGAAGAGCGAAAAGAGGTCCATTTTATGCGAAAATTTTTCGTTTACAGCGCCAAAAAGTGCAGCATTTATATGCACTTGTTTAATGTAGTCGCTGTAATTATCCATGTAAAGAATGTGATGAAAGATCGAACATGATGTGTCGTGTATTTTTCGACGCGACATAAAATAAGTAGAAAAACATACGATGCGCAAAAATGAGAACGACAAACCAATATAGGGGATAAAAGGAGATGGAATAGGGAACGAATGAGTGAGAAAAGTATAAATAACGCTTTGAAAGAAATTTCACGTATAATTTAACAGATTGCATTGAATACCAATGGTGATGGCAGGTAATGTTCATTTTTGGTCATATCGTGTGTGTCCGCTCTCTCTCTCTCTCTCTCTCTCTTTTTCTTTTTTCTATTTTCTTCATTGCTTCTAACTCTCCCTTTCTCTCTTCCTCTTTCTCACTCTCTCTCTCTCTCTCTCTCTTTCTCTCTCTTTCTCTCAATCTCTTTCTTTCCCTTCCCTTTCCCTTCCCTTTCCTTCACTTCACTTCACTTCACTTCATTGTCTCTTTGCTCGAATTCACTCACGGGTAATTGGTATTCGTTTGGCGCATAAGTGTCAATATTTAATGGGAATAATTCGATGTAAAGCCTTTTAATATCCATTAGCATTGCATTGCGATCGCAAAATGAAATTCGTCGGGTTTTTGTGCGCGCATCGTCATTCGGCCACAGTCAAGTGCAAATATTATCGATATATATATATAAATATATGTGTATGTGAGTGCGTACAGCACCATTCGTATGGAAAATGCACACGATACGCCGTGCACACTGTTTTATTCGTTTTTCAAATCAATAATATTAACGCAATTTTCTTACAATTCTCGTTTGTCAGTTGCTTATATTTTGTTTTCCATTTTCTTTGTTTTCGATATCATTCGGTCGTTCTTATTCGTTTTAACATTTACTTGATTGCTTCCAACGAAAAGAATATTATTGCATTATTCACCTTTTTTTTCGTATTTTCTTCCTCTTTTGACACTGGTAGCCAGCACGTTTGAACGGCTACATTCAATTAAAGTTATATTTAGTATTATTTCATGCTCTGATTTTGATAGATCATAGATGTCTGCAAGACAAAGCGAAGGAAAAAAATTCTTTCAAATTTTCGATAAAGTTATTCGCAATGTTGAACGAACTCCAAGACTTATATGCAAAACTTACGATTTGGTTAATTTTTTTTTTTCTTTTTTTTTCAAAATGAGTATTCAGTTGAAATATTGGAACGCGTCCAAATTTTCAGTCAGTCACTGTATCTCTCCTTCTCTCTCCCTCTCCTTACATCTCTCTATTTAGTCTTCTCTCTCTTTCCTACTCTCTCTCTTTCGATCTCTCTTTCGGTCTCTCTTTCGCTTTCTCTTTCCCTCGCAATAAATTCAGTGTCTGCATTAAATGAAAAAAGCCTTGCAACAGCTCTTCATACATAAAATCAAGTGAGATTCATGATGGGATTTGCGATTTGTGCAATTTTGAAAACCAACAACTGAATAATGATGAGTATCACTGAATACTATGAGATAAATCAGGCTGAGCAAAGAAAGAAAAAAAAAAGAAAAGAAAAACGAAACGCTCGTATAATGGAGAAGAACAACGTAATTGAAGATTGAAGAGACGATGTCAGAAAGAATATTGCACAGATTTTACGATTTTCAATCATGTCTAACGTGTATCGACAATTCAACGAGTGCATATTTAAACGTAAATCAAACGAATCAAGCGAGAGAGAGAGAGAAAAAGAGATGAAAATTGTTTTGTACTGTATCAACCGGTACATTTAGATGCTGGAAAATGTACGACACATACATTGCGATAGTTGTATTTCTAACAACAGCCCTCAGACTTGAAAAATGCTGATAATTCTTGTGTATTTTTGCTGGTCTTGTTGTATCATCTCTCTCTCTCTCTCTTTCTCTCTCTTTCTCGCATGGTAAAAATCACAAACGACAATTGGTCGTTACTCAATAACAATAATCGATCCGCAATTCGTGTACTACACCAAATCGATCATATATTTATTGTCTCTAGAGAGAGAGAGAGAGCAAAAAAAAAAAAAATACCGTCGGTACCACTTAGTCTGAAAACCATATGCGCGACTTCTTCACCTAATCGGTATTGGCGAGTGGATTAAAACTTGTTTATAAAACATTGCATTCAATTCAAATCGAATTCACCGTTGCGCAGCGGCTGCTACTGTGGCTTATAATCGCTTTTCGTTTACAATTGAACTGATTATCTTTCGTTTTTAAGTAAATAAACATGAGTCGTTCAAATCAATGTCTATTTGTTTACATTTTTATACTTTTTTTTTCATTTCAATGCATTGCATTTCGTTTAAGTGGATTTCTCACAATCATTCTCTGAAGAGAAAAAACATTCTTTGAAACCACGCACTTTTCGCGTTGCAAAGGGGATTTGTTTTCTATTTCAGTGTAATTGGGTAATGAAGAGTAGCTTTGGGTCAAAATTGTGCGAAAAGTAAGCATTTTGCAAATTATCTCAAATGGAAAACTCAATTGAATGAAAAGAAAAAAAAAAAAATAAATAAAAATGCTATGAAAATTACAGAGATTACATTAGCTGAATATGATGTAAACATGTGGTGTTTCATTCGTTTAAATTGTAGCAGGTTTTTTTCGAACAAGCGCTGCATGAAACAGATGCACAGTGCACTAGCTCTATGAGCTTTTTTTATTCTCTCAATTTCATTTGCAATTTACAATTTATCAGTTAATTTATGAAATGAAGAGGGGAAAAAAACACGCAAAACAATTTCTCGTCACAGCAAATCAACAGTCAGGTCTGTTGTCCTTTGGAATAATTTTTTGTTTTTTTTTTTTTACTGGAAAAATCCGTAAATGGTTAAAAAATGTTTGCAATATTGAAGAGAGAGTGAGAGAAAAAATAAAAATGCTGTTTATAACCATTTTTAAAAGTCAGTACTGTACGGCTAGCTGTAGAATGAATGTCACAATTTTTTTTTTTTTTTTTTTTTTTCAAAAATATCGAACAACACGACAAAAATCATATTCCTTGGACAATTTTTTCAGTATGTTAACGTTTATGAACGTGAGTCTATTTTATTCGTTATAATGATATATAAATGTTTTATGAGCATCCACCAATCATAAAAATTGTACATTTGAACACCTCAATACAATAAGCGAAGCTACTCGATTTCACTACAATAGTGATAATTGTAGCAAATTATGAGCTCACAAAAATATACCACGTTATATGTGCAATGCTTCTTCTGCTCGGATGCTGAATGATTTCAAAAAAGAAAAAAGAAAAAAAAATATGAAAAGCAAAAAGAATCCTCCGTATTGAAACGATCCAATACAAATCTGTTGTATGCGCGATGATGCTGGGGAAAACAAAAACACGAAATTACAATTCACGTGATATTTTTATGGTGATATCAAGTTTGTTTGTTGTTTTTTTTTCTGTTCTTTTCTCTGTTGTGTTAGTGTATTTGTTGTGCAGCCTCTTTAGTATGCGTTTTGTGTGCATTTACTGCATCATCACACAGGTACCTGCAGTTTAAACCAGTATGGCACGTCTACTTTACTTTTTATTTTATTTTATTTTATTTTTATTTTTTTTTTTTTTGCTCGCACAACAACGCATTTGCAATTTGTACTGAGAGAATTTTTTCGTTCTTACATCAGCATGTCACGTTTTGATTTAACTTGCTGCTCACCACATTCCTCATACAATGTACATTTTGTACATTAAATTCCGAGGATTCAAATAAAATACTCGTCGTTACATTTCTCACCATTTCTCATATTGGCTGTTTGGTTTGTTTGTTTTTTTCTTTTTCTTTTTTGTCTTCATTTCATCAAGTGCATTCCTCTTATTTTCAATGTAACAACAAAGTTTACGAAATTTGAAAAAAAGAAAAAATAATAAATGAAAAAAAAAGAACTAAACTGTTTAATATAAAAACAATATTTCGTTTTAAGTCTAATCTAAACTAAATTATTATATTTGGTTTGCTTTGCTTAGAATCTTGAAATATCCAACGTTTAAGGTCTTAATTCACATCGCTGATTTAATGTTGATACGGAGAGGGAGAGGAGAGGGAGAGGGAGAGAGAGAGAGAGAGAGAGAGAGAGAGAGAGAGAGAGAGAAAGAGAGAGAGAGAGGGTGGGAGAGAGAGAGAGGAGAGAAAGAGAGAGAAAGAGAGAGAGAGAGAGGGGGGGGGCGAAAAGTGCACTGCACACACCTAATACAGAAAATCCGAAAGAGAGGGAAAAAAAATTAAAATATTCTTTGAGCAACTCCGTAATGTCTGGCGCGCCTACAAAACAATGTGATGCTGTTACACCGTTGTGGTATGAATCTATTGACATTGAAAATATGTTTTATGTTTCACTATGGATTCACAGTAAGTTTACGTCACCATATTCTAATGCAAATGCTGATCAAAAGTAAAAAGCACGATTTGCCTAATGTCAAATAGATCAGATGCGAAACGTTCCTCTCTCTCTCATTCTGTATCACAATTTTACCTTGTTTTTCTCTCGCCCCCTCCTATTATTTCGATCTGATTCTTTCTTGACGTCTACGTTTTCTCTCTCTTTATCATTCTATCTTCCTTAATCGCTTTTTTTTTCTCTCTCTCTCTTTCTCTCTCTCACTATTGCTAACATCATTCAATCTGTCCATGTCTTCATCTTATTGAGACTCTTCTCTCATGTTTCTTCGAAGCACATTGATCAAAAATTGAATATATGATATTGTGGATCGATTGCGATCAACGCCAATTTTCTTTTAAGTTAAATGACGGATCTTTATTCAGGCGATTATTACTAGTAGTAGACAATGTAGAGACGATCTTGCTTAGTTGACTTCAGCAAGAAATAATAAATCGAAAACAAAAAACATGCGACGAGAAATACAGAGGAAAACCAAAAAAAAAACAAAAAAAAAACGATCGATGCATTTCTTTCCCATACCATATCAAGAGTTAGTGGCCTCGTCAACAAATGTGAATCATATTATTATGGCAATAGCGACATTTGTTTCTTTCTCTTCACTTGTTGTTGTCCATATTTGATTTTTTGGTATGTCACAATATGTGCATTGAGGCGAAATAAACAACAGTGAGTAAATGAACAGCGAAGCGAAAAAAAAAAAAATACACCGTCCAACGAATGATCAAACAAAGCCACACAATACAAAGAAGTTGTAGACAATGATCCAAGTCCCAGGTGCTTAGCATGATATGGTTGGATGTGCGTATGGTGACAAAGTTCTAAATAAGATGAGTAAAACTAACAACAACTGAATCGAATCGATCGGAATCGAATGGAACGAAAAGAAAAACATATTGACAAGATGGAATTCTCCATTGAAAGGTGGCCGGAAAATTGCGACAAAATAGTTTCAAGGCTATTTTCCCATTTTGATAAACATTTTTTTTTCTCTCTCTCTCTCTCCGTCTCTCTCTTTCTAGCTCTTTTTTCTTTTTTTTAATTAATTTGTTGAATATTCATTTGACTGGTTGTGCAGTTAATTAGTTTGACGTTGTCATGGATAATTTGAAAGCATATTTATATATTTTTTTTCTGTTTCAAATTGCTCATTTCTCATTCTTCTTGTTTGTATTTTAAATATTAGGATGATCGTTCACCGTTGTCATCAGGAGAATCGAGCGATGAATCATCAAGTGTGGAAGTGGCCGGTCCTAGTCATCACATTCAAGAGCAGATTGTTAGACGTCAAAGACAGCCACCACAACAGCATCAACAACAGCAACAACAGCAGCAGCAGCAGCAGCAATCCACTGCAAGCACGAAAAAGCAAGAGTCTCAACAACAAACATCATCGCAACCAATTCAAGTTCGTGATGAACTTGGCAAAGCCTTTGCAAACAGTAACAATCTTAACACTCTTCTATATCCATCAGCATTAGTCAGTTTGCCGCAAGAAGTGCTTTTGAATTTAGTTCAAAGTGGTCATCTACAGGTTGGAGAAGAAGGTAATGTGTCTTTTGAATGAAATTCATTTTCGTTTGTTTTTTTTTTTTTTGCTTTTTTTTTTCGATTTTTGCGCGATTCTCCATTTGTTATTATTGATAATTTCGATTTCGATTCCACGCTTAAATCTAACTTGATTTCATTCAATGGATCACTGACCATTTTTGTTAATATGGCAAAACATAACAACAATGGGCCTCCTCACGGTTAAACTTTTACACACAACTACGTTATATTCCCATTCATTTATTTATTTGTTTTTTTTTTTTTATTTGGGCTGAAAATCGATTGCATTTCATTCAGTGTAATTTTTACATATTTGAAAAGAGAGATATAACAGACAAACAGACAACACTTTTTCCACTCTCGATTGAGAGAGTGGCGCGCGCAAAACATGCTGTTTTTGGTCCGTTAGTCCAAAAACTGAAACAAATGTATATATAATAATAAGCTGTGGTTATGCTATGCCGATAAGTGAGCCGTCGTCGTTGTTGTTGTCGTCGTCGTATCGGTCTCTAAATGCCGGTGCCGTTTTTGGTTCACATCCACAATACAAGATGCACTTCGGTTTGAAAATAGTAGGTTGTTGTTGTTGTTGTCACCCGCCGCCTCAATCGCAATCGTTTTGTTGGTGTGTCGTCAATGTCTTACTGATTTCCTTATTTTTACGTGTACAACGCTTTCAAAATGGACTTTTTAATATGCCAATGGAAAAGTCAACATATGCGAAGACAACAAACTATTTCTTTGGTGATTGATACCAATTTCGGATTTGTATATGAATGAAATTGTAAAAATTGAATCTCTCGCCGGACGCCGAGAATGTTGCGAGGAATGCAATGAAATAAAAACACCAACAAATCTATACAATTGAAGTGCAACAAGGATGGAAAACAATATATGATTTCTGAATGGATTTTTTTTTTTTTTTTAATTCAGCTATGTCTGAACGCTTTTGGTGGTTTCAACAGCTATATCTATCTAGTATAGAAATGATAGTAAAACAACAAATCGTTTTAACTATATAACTGTGTTCAATCCAAACAAATCACAAACAAATGATTTCATTTCATTTTTCCATTGTGATGTTGGTCGCATCATTCCCATAATTTAGTTAAACATTGATAGACTTATTGACACTCTGACACACTGATTGACTGCCCACAAATTGTCAACAAAACATTTACTCTGCATTTTCTATATTTATGCATTTGGAAACATGATTTCATTGAAACTATATCGCTATTTTCTCTCTCTCTCTCTTTCTCTTTCTCTTTTTCTTCTGTATTTTTCACAGCTAATGGACGTCAATTTATATCTATACCGCAATTGTCGAGGTAAGACATATTTAATACATTTTTGATTTCATCATTTTCTATATTTTCAATTACACAAAATCAATTGTCAAAAAAAAAAAACAAAGAAAAATTTCAATTTTCTTCTTCATTTTAAAATTTTTTACATTTTTTAACGAAAAAAAAAAAATAGTAATTCAGCCGAAGGTGAAGCAACGCCAAGTAGCAGCACTAGCAGTCGAAACAGTAGTCATAACAATGCCAAAAAGTCTGGGACCTGAAAATTGCTCAACCATATTCAATTGCACTTCTTTTCCTTTTTTTCGCATGAACGAACACATACATGTTGCTGTTTCATCATTTTAATTTATCACAATCTAACGTCCATGAAATTGAATCAAAATGATTCCCTAATTATTGACATAAGCAATGGTTATCATTTTCATAATCATCTATATTCGAATAATTTTTCTTTTCTCTTTTCATTCGCCGCATTTATAAATGCTATTTTAATTAACCATTTTTTATTTTATTTTCTTATTTTTTTTTTTTTTTTTTCTCTCCCGACCACATTCTCATGAAATCGTTTGTATATAAAGTAAAAATGATGTCAAAATTTGTTGATTTCCATTTGCAATACCAAGTCTTCTATAAAATAAGCCAAATTTATAAAGGCTCCGATTGCAATCGGCCAATGATTTTTTTTCAAATCGTAAGATTTTAAACGAAATGAAAGGAAAAATCATAAGTCGATTTGGAAAAATTCCGTTTCCGAGATTGTGTGAAAAAAATCGTCTACGATTATAATCGTGTGAAAAAAAAAAATCGGTCGCCATTGCAATTGAGCCGTAAGAACTAATATAGCCTTAACACTATTATCGAATTTCAAAGCTAAGCAAAAGAAAAAATTTAAACAATTTATTTTCATCGGCCTCATTCGTCGGTCTATTCAATTCGTCATCGTTTCGATTTTTAATATTACTAACCGATTTATTGTTAATAACTTAATTTTATCACAATTCAGTTGTATCGAATTATTCTTACAAATATAAACTGAATAACGAATTAAAAATTCGAAAGGGATTTGATCAAAACGAAACAAAACCAAAAATGTTAACAAAATTCTTTTAGATTAATTCATAAGTTGGCTGAGAAATAAAAAATGCATATTCGTCGTTGCGCAAAATTACGAATTATTCGTGCATTTCATGAATTTTTTGTAAGATTCGTAGTTTTGCACCACGACGAATATGCATTTTTTTTTCTCAGTGTTTTCGAAAAATGCAAGAAGAACAAAAACTATTTCATGATTTTGCCAACTATGTGAATTGCATTCAAACAATAAACTATGTCCAAATGTCATATGGTTTTGTTTTTTTTTTTCTTTTTGTTCTTTAAATTGTGCATCATTTTGAATACAATTCAATTTTTGTCCATAGGAAAATTCTTAAAATGAAAAATATTTTGTTTGTAAATTGTTCCGCTTTTTTTTTTCACAAATGAAAGAAAAGAAAACAATAAAACTTAATTGTTTGAGTTATTTCCCAAGAAAAAAAAAATTGATTGATACATATGAATTTAGATGTTAAAGCAAAATAAATTATCGATAATATAATTATATAAAAAAAAAAAGATATTTTTTAAATGAAATAAAAACAATATTCATTCTGAAATTCTATTATTTTTCATTTCTACTTCATTTTTCGTGTAATCCGATCCATTGAAAGATTAAATGTGCTTGATACTATGTAAATGGTAAGTATTCATTCAAAAAAGTTTGTCTTTCGATTTGAACAAGTTGCGTTCTTTGCAATGTACTGGCACACATCGGACACACCACTGAATAATCATTGTAAATGAATAAATAATAACGATATGGTCAAAATTGGAAGTTCCGGAGCGTCATCGTTGAACCAAACCCAATTTGTCTTTCATTAAAAAAAAAAAGAAAAAAAAATCTGAAAGTTCAATGTGAATAATTTACTTTGTGAATACACTTGATTTTCAGTGAAGGAAGAGAAAAGAATAAAAAAAATAAAAAAAAAAAAAATAAAAAACAAATTCAGCACGCAGCTGGATTATTAATTTATTTATGTACGCCGCAAAACGGAAGCCAACGAAACGTATTTACTCAAAATCCCAATTGATATTACTTTCACGTAATTTAACCATAAACTTGATGATATCACTAGTTCTTCAGTACATTGATAAAAGTTTTATTCCATCGAAATATTTCATGAGCATGGATTCGAAATACGCACAAAGACCGAAAAAGCGAAAGAGTTTAAGAGAGAGAATGAAAGAAAAATGAGAGCAAAATGAGCCTCAGAAGTCATTTCAAAGACGCATTTTCACCATTTAACCATCATTATGGTCGGTTTAGTTCTCATCAAAAATTCCTTTATGTATCACAACTTATGTTAACAAATTACATATTAAATGATCACGACTGTTTGTTGAGAAATCGTCATTATTTCTCAAGTATATCATTACTGTTTGCGGTATTTGGATTTATGAGATTTTAACATTTGTGAAAAGGATAGATGCTACAGTGCTGTTAAGTGAGCGAGTGGAAGAGAAAGAGAGAAAGGAAGAGAAGGAGAAAGAAAGAGAGAGAGAGAGAGAGAGAGAGAGAAAGAAAGAGAGAAAGAAAGAGAGAGAGAGATAGAGAGAGAAATTCAAATAGAGAGATTAAAGCAAATAGAATAGAATAGAAAAAATAGTTTGTATGAACAAATTGGTCATCGAACACGCTACAATAAGAATACAAACAATAAATTGAACGATTAACATGATGTTTTATTTTTATTGTTCAAATCATACGCAAATCACACAAATCCCTTTGGGTTCATTCTATATGATTATTTTTGTATTCTAATAAAATTGTATTCACAAAACGCACAAAATAGTAATTTGACGAAAATGGTTTGAAAAGCCCCGACCGAAAAATGAATATGCATATGCCACACGAAAAACCGCATCCATATATGGATACACATAGTTTTATATAATTATATTTGAAAATTTATAAACAAAAGTACACTTTTATGGTTATCCCACCAAGCTGCTCTTAATTCAATCGATTCATTTATTCGCATCACAAACCGACATTGAATTGAGTCGCGATTGAATCTTATAATAAAATGGTGTGATGATTCGACTAGAGAGGAGTAGAGAGCAAAAAAAAAAAAAAGAAACACGCAGAGACATGAGAATAGAACAAAAGAAAAGACGAGAGTAAACAAATAACGCGTTCAATGGGCACGGGTCTCATCGTAATTTATGGTTTAAGAAAAACAGATGAAAAGAGAAACATTGGTCCAAGTTTCGTGATTCACGATTTTTCAGTTCGATGTCATTTACTTCATTATTTGCAAAAAAAAAAAAAAAAAAATGAACAACACTACACTGATGAGTGAAAATTTGATCGACAAATTAAAAATCCATTGAATGACTTTTTTTTTGTCAATCAATCGCTGAAATGAAATCAAATAATATTTAACAAAGAAAACAATCAAATCATTTTTTTTTTAGAATAAATTTATTCATTTCCAAGACTATTCATTTACAATTTCATAAATATTTGTTGCATTTAATTTTTGTTTTTTTTTTTTTAGTTTTGTTTTGGTTTTTCTTGCAAAAGAAATCTAAATCCATTTATATATATATATATAGTTCAATTTCGTTCAATACAATAAGTTTCTTGTGTGTGTGTGTGTGTGTGTGTGTGTGTGAGTGTGAGTTTGTGTGATCATTTTTGTTTTGTATTAAATTTTCTTTCTATCATTATAATAAGTTTTTATCTATATGTGATTTTTATTTAACAAAAACATACAAAATGGAAAAAATTAACACGTTTCTTAGTCTCTTCAATTCTATTACTTTCGATATCCTTGTGATTTTTGTCGGAAAATTCATTTTCCATGTGGGGTTATACACTGGCGCACATTCTATACAATTTTTCATTACGATTTAGTATGCTTGACGTTTTGTTTCCACTTGAAATAAACGTAAAGCATATCAGATTTTAATGAAAAATTGTATACACCTACAATCTCATAGAAATTTGTTTATATTTTTATATTTTTCTTGTCTAACTCTTATCTTATCTCATTTTCATTGTATTTTTGACAATGTTTCAATCATATTCATTTCGTGTATGTTTTTTTTTTTTTTTTTGTTTCATATATTCATTTCTTTGACTGGCTTAGATATTTTGATTTTTGACCAGAGATTCAAAAGTATTTTGTGTGACAAGGAGAATAGAATTGAAGCGGAAAGTGTAAAGAGAGCGCATATGAAATTGAAAATTTGTTTTTGGCATTAAAAGAGACAAAGTTTTCAAACTGACAGTGCGAAAATGCGAAATTGTCGAAGTGATGACTTGTTGTTGAGAAGGTGATTTTTTCTAGACGAGAATGTTTGAAAAAAAAAAAAAATGGGAAAAAATTAAACATAATTCAAGAGAAGTAAGATCTGGAAAAAACGGTTTTTTTCTTTCCTTTCGAAGAAGATCTATGAACTTTTGAATTTGGCTGATTCATCAATTCACACGGAATGCAAAAAAAAAAAAAAATTGAAAATCGAAAAACTTTGCATTATTATTACTCTACCTTTTACCGGAATCTATTCAATTTGAATAAATTCAGGCCAATTACTCTATCTATGCAATTGCGATTTAAATCGACTAACAAAATAAATTTAACGCGCGTACATTTATCATGTTTAACATTTCATAAATCTTGGGAAGAAATTGGCACATTTCTCAGGAACATAAAACCAAATGATAAACATATCAATAAAATAAAAAACAAAAATATTATATTATGTATATATGAATCATCAAAACTATTTCCATTTGCAATATGAATATATTGTAGATATATTTTATTACTCTGTGTCTACTTGTTTGCTCCGTAGGTTGTTATGATTTTGTTTTTTGTTTTTTTTTTTTTTTGATTTGATTGCGAATGTTTATTCAAAATTGTTATCTCATCTTAGGTGGCATGAATGTCTTTTTCTATGTATGTGTGTAAATGCGTTTTGATTTGATTTAGAAGAAAAAAAAAAGAGCAAAATTAAAACTAAAACTAAATAAATAGATTGTATTTGAAAGGTAAAGGTGAATTCAGGTGGCAAAACAAATTAAACACACTTGAATGTAATGAAATTGTGATGTTCTTTCTACTTTGATACACATTTGGCGATAACTAGACATTTTTTTCACATTCATAACATTTAAAATGTTTTTTCAAACTTTTAAGTATTCTCAAGCAGTATTTGTTTTTTTTTTTTGTTTTTTGTTTTTTTTTTTTTCTTTTTGTTTCTGTATATTTTCTACATCATAATTTTGAATATTTTCTACATGAAAATATATTCGTAATTAATGTGTTTACATTTCGATTGCTCTTCAAGTGTTCATATAATTGTTTGGTTTACAAAATATCGCTTACAACGAAAACGATTTTTTTTTTCTCCGGAAAAAAAAACTCCGTATTCTACAAGCTTTGACAAGAAGCTACTAAATAAAAATGCGGAGGAGGAAAAAAAAAACAATCGCTGTGAATGATAAAGAAAATGGATCAATTTCCCGGAAAAATGTCCATCGAAAGAGAAATAAGATAGATCGTTTGAGATAGATTTGATAGCTATCTGGTTGTTCAATTCATTTTGTTTTGTTCAGTTTGTTTGGTTCTGTTGAATATTTGCATAGCAACGGGCAAAATTGGCGATAACGACGACATTTATCTAATTTCGATTACATGTAATTTGAAATAAAAACATGAAATTAATTTAAGATTAAAAATTCATCTTTCGATAATATTGATTAAAAATGATTGTGATATATCAACAAGTTTTTTTTTTTTATACAAATTGTAGAATACATTCATGATTTAATTTTTGTTTTGTTTTGTTTTTTTTTTCTTCATTATTAGCAAATCGAAAAATTATACATTTGCCGAAAGGTTCAACACCATTGTAAAAATAGTCTTGAAGTCTCAATGCAGAATAAATGCAAAATAGGTGAAGATGCTGAATAGTGTTGAATTTGTATGGGGAGACTTTAACCATCCTTTTTATATTTGATCATTTTTAAAAATTCCAAATATTTTCCGAATATTGTATGCATTCATTTAGAATTTAGTGAATAAAAACCTACCGAAGAACTTCATCGGAGAAAATGGAAAGAATTTAAAAAAAAAAAAAAAAAAAATCTTTTAAATTTGAGTGGTTTTTATGTTTAAAATTTGAGATTCATTATTAATTTCAATGTTTTTAAAGATGATGGTATGAGAAAACATTTTCGATAGAATTAAAGTGAGTTAAAGTTCGTCCATAAAAATGTGTTCGTTCATTATCGATAATGATTTGCCAAATTTGTGCTTCATATTTTGTTTTGGTTCAAGTAAATATTTAGGAGCGGCTTCGATTTTTTTTTTTTTTTGTTTTTTGTTTTTTGTTTTAATTCATTCATTATCTACATTATAATTCATTAAATGCTATTGCTTGTAGCAAACATATCATTGACAATAATTTATCTATTTATTTTGGTTTGAATATACGTTAATATTTCATTCGGTGTTTTTTTGTTTTTTCTATGATTTATCTATCACAAAACCAAATCTTATTGACACTTGAAAATTCGTTAATAATAATAAAAAAATCGAAAACAAAAAAATCGAACAGGATACACTATTTTAGTCATGGTTTTATTTATTTTATTTTATTTTATTTTTTTTTTTTTTTTCATTTGCATTGAAATTGATTGAAACAAAAAGCGGCTAAAAGTGTTTCCTTCTTACAATGGGAAAATTGATTAAATTTCATTTTAAATCGAGATAAACTCTGTCAAAATGTGTATTTACGATTGTGGATTTTTGTGTGTTTGTGTGAGAAAGTGTGCGTATTTGTGTAAATGTGAGTTTAAATTTGAGTTGCCGCCTTTAAATGACATTCCACTCGATATCGTATGTATTTTCGGCGGGGCTGACAATTGTTGCGCTTAAACAGCGCACCGGGTGTGAACTGTAGACAAAAAGTGGTTCACTATCATTTTTTTGTTTGTTTTTTTTAATATAAAATTTATTCGAAATACACGTTAACTTGAATCACAACAAATTTGTTATCATTTCCATCATTCGGGCATTTTTGTAATATGCAACTATTTAAATTGTTTTTTTTTCACATTTATTAATAAATATATACATTGTTTAGCCAAATAGAGTCGATGTATACAAAATACAAATTAGTATTCTGGTTATCTCTCTGTGCCTTACTCCCTCTCTCTCTTTCTCTCCCTCTCTCTCTCTCCCTCTCTCTCTCTCTCTCCCTCTCTTTCACTCCCCGTCCTTCTCCCTCACTCCCCGTCCTTCTTCCTCACTCTTTTGCTATCTTTTGATCTTTTCAACTTACTTTTTTTCATTCTGTATCTCTTTCTCTCTTTCTAGCTATCTACCTATCTATGTCTTTCCCTTTCAACTTCTCTTTAACTTTTGAAAAATCTAAGCCTACAATTTCAAAGTCGTTTTGTTTGTTTATTTTGTGCGAATGATCATATTTTGGGCCACAATGCTTGGCCGTTATTGTGATTAGGCCAAATTTTGCACACACTGACTTACTGAAGAATTCAACTTAACATTTGTTTATTTCATTGAAAAATAAAAAAAACAACAACTAAACTTCAAGAAACTGAAAATGTAAATATGTTTATTTCATCTGCAAAATGGAAAAGAGAAAAAATGGATTTATTTATTCTATTCCTATTCATCAATCTCATTTAAAAAGAGAATGCATATTGATTGTACAAATTTTGAACATAATGCGAATTGGTTAATTTTTTTTTTTCTTTGATTTGTGTGCCTGCAGTACAATAAAATTACTTGAAATATTTCCATCTTCATACACACAAATGATTTGATGCAAACTAATTGGGTTGAAATTTCAAATGACTTCATATTTTATGCGATTGTGCTCTATAACATTTGTTTGCATTTTTTGTTGTTATTTTTGTCTCAAAATATACGATATTAAATGGTTATTTTTCTTTGGTTTTTCGTTTAATTTATTTTTCTGTCGATTCTTTTTCTCAGATAGCCAGCAACATCTATGATTATTTAAATTATGTTGAAACACCGATTGCCATTTAGAAGAATGTATTTAGTTTTTACTAAAAATGTGTTATTTTCTCGGAATTCTGATCTATCGGTTAATCTGTGTGTATTTTTGTGTAAGATTTTGCTTCTTCTCTCTTAAGGTTTCTATTTTTTTTTTTCTCATTTGTGTGTTCATGTAAAAATGGTTCTAAATTTATATTATTTGCACGAAATTATGCTATCAATATGAAAGTTTGAACATATCTAGGATGTGTGTGTGTGTGTTTGTGTTGTGTGTGCGTGTACGTTAACAATTTATTTAAGGTCGAATGGAAGTACTTGACAAATTTCTTATTTGAATAGATGCGATCTCGATCAATTTGTGATTGATTCACATTTATTTATTCCAAAAATACGAATGAAAATATTTAAATTTACTTTGAATACATTTTAAAGGACAAACTAAATGTTGTTGAAAATGCAGTATTTTTACGCGAAAAAATAAAAACATTCGTTAGAAAACTAACTCAAAACCACAATAAACCGAATTCGTTTTGTGAATATAGCCGCCAGTAAAATTTTGACAAATAACGAAAATGAAACGAAAAAGAAAAAGAAAAGAAAAAAACGGAAAATCAAACAAAACGAATATCATTTGTACTGTGCAATCACTTTTGTACACGCATTACTGTATGCAATTTGATGCCACACGAATTCACAATCAATTATTTGTTTTCTCTCGCCATTACATCTCTTGTTTTCATTCTCTTTTCTGCTCAATTTATACACATTATTTTGACGTTGCTCTCATTTGTTTTAATTTATTTTAATTTATTTAAATCATATTTTTCTTTTTTTGCTCAAAATTTTTATTTTTGTTTTTTTTTTTTGTTTTTTTTCATAATTTTCGATTGGATTTTTATTTATTCTTTGCTGCTACACCATGCATATTTTATCAACAGATATCTATTTTTATATAATTATCAAATAACATGAGTTTTTATGTTTATAACATAAAATAATGTTCCCACAATAATATATATAATTCATATATATATATATTTATAAATTTTTATTATAGTTTTAGCAATAGGTATATCCCTAATCGGATTTTTCGATACATAACAATACATTTTGTTGTTCAATGTGTGTGTGTTTGCGTTTGGGAGAATGCGTTTCTTTTTTTTATGTATACGGCTTGCTGCTGTGTTCTTCAGTCGTTCATTTACTAAAATTCATTTTGTTTTGTTTGGTTTTTGGTTTTTTTTTCAATTTACAAATAAAATGTATCATTTCAAAATTTAATTATCAAGGAAATATTGCCAAGTGACAAGTTCATCTCTCAGAGATGATCTCTGATTTTGTTATGATTGCGACATTTCATTTCGATTTTTATAATCCTTTCATGATTCCGGTTTTGTCATTTTTTGTTTCTCTCTCAATTTGTTTCCTTCTTTATTTGGATTTTGCTTTTGTGTGTATATAAATATCTTAATATTTAATACTTAATAAAAATTCTTTTTTGTGTATAATAAACATTTATTAAAGCAATCATTTGTCAGATATACAATTATACATTTTTGCACATTTGGAATGTACGCGCGTGTGTGTTTGTTTGGTTTTTTCCTTTCATTTTTTTTTTTTTGTGTACTTGTGTTTGTGTCTTCAATAGCATCATTGTATCGCTTTACCAAACTTTCTCTTTTTTTAGTGGTCTGTTTGTCATTTTCTTGTCATTTGGATTTATGTTTTCTATTTTTTTTGTCTTGGGCAAATCCAGCATACAGCCTAAAATAAGACCAAACATTCCAATGATGGTTTAACTCGGATTTTGCCTAACATATTGCGAGTTTTTTTTTGTTGTCTTCTGTAAGCGATTTCCATTCTTACTTCTCATTAATTATTGCTACATTCATTATTTATTCAATCGAAACATATATATGTATATCTTCAAATTGATTTCATTTTACATCTGTTTTTGATCTCTTTGTAAATGTCATTACAAACACTGATTTTTCGAAATTCATTTAAATATCCATAACTTACCTCGTAACATCAATAAATAGCCCTTATTTGAATTCGTCTAATCAATTTCCTTAAATTTATTTCAATGAATATTCATTTGTTGTTCTTTTTGTTTTTATACTTCACTAAGCTGCATATTTTTGTTTTATTCTAAGCTCTCTCCATCCTTAAGCTCTCTTTCTCTCTCTCTCTCTCTCTCTCTCTATCTCTCTCTCTATCTCTCTCTTTTTCTCTCCCTCTATCGATATCTCTTACTCTCATCTTTCGTTCTCTCCCTCTATCGATATCTCTAACTCTCATCTTTCGTTCTCTTTCACCCCTCTCTCATTCTCGTTCCCTTTCATTCTCGTTCAATCTCTTACCCTCGTTCTCTCTGTATGTCTCTTACTATTTCTCTCACTCTCATACAAACTCTAGGTCTGCCATTTGTTGCGGCTTTTATTTCATTCTATTTTTCGCCGAACGAAGAAATGGAGAAAAAGAGAATGTTCGCATTGATGCAAATTATGAAAACCATAGTGTTTTTTTTTTTTATCCCTAAACAATAATTTCCGATTATTATGTAAATATTCTATCTTCGATCTAATTTTTTTTTTTTTTTTCTTGGATTTTGGTATTTAATATTAATCTAGTCTAAATTTAAACATTTCCATTTCCTTGTCGTAGAATTGTTGTCCATTTTTTCTTCTTTATGTTCATATATAAATGGCATTCATAATTTGTAATCACTTTATTTTGTGTAAAAATTGTGTATTTGAACGATGTGTATGTTGTTTTATTTTTGTTGTTGCCTTTGTGCGATTTCAGCTTGGTGAAATTTAAAGCTAAAGAATGTGCGAGATAAAATATGCATTGCTGTGAAAAAAATCCACAAATTACAAAATCAAGCTTTCCTGTTCAATGCTTGAAAGAAAGAAAAACCCTTGAATGGTTGGCATCTGTACCCATTTGGCATCTGTAACCATATCCAATTCAAAAAATGTCATTTCCATTATATTGTTGTTTTTTTTTTTCGTTCATCGTCTTTGATTTTCTCCATATTTTTTTTTTCTCTTTTTTTTTTCCTCATTTTTCGGTATATCATTTTCCCAAATGACTAGTAATCCAAGGCAAGTGTGTGTAACTGTGCATTTATATTTGGAAAAATATTTGCCATATTTAACAGCAATGAAATTATTATATCGCCAATTCCAACAACTTTATACATTCATCGCATTTCAGTGAATGAGTTCTTATTCCTATTTACTGATTTGTTTGTGAGTGTGAGTGTGAGTGAGTGTGTATGTGTTTTTTTTTACTCGTCTTAATTTTTGCTTAAAAATGTGTCGTGGAAAACATTTTACACTTTAAAATTTTTTTTTTTTTGACATTTGTTCATGGTTTCATCCCAAAATGGATCAGAACACACAATGTGTTGATTTATTTGTTTTTTTTTTTTCACTTATAGTTCGATTCGAAGCATTTGTAAACACTTGTCGCATATCGATTTCATTTATTTTTCGCTTGTTCCAACCTCTTTCTTTCATGAAAAGAGAGATAGATGTGTTTGATTTCGTTTTTCCATTTTTCTTTTTCTTTTTTTTTTTGTTTATTTTCTCTCTGGTTTTGATTTCAGCAAAGTCCTCAAAAAGCGTGACTTGCTATTTGGTAGTCTCAGTTATAAACACCACGTGTCATTGCTTCCCGATTTCGTGTATGCCATTTACATGTCAATATTCGAACATAAGTACGACGAAATGATGCATTGCACAATGCATAACACATTGGATTTATTGTTGAATTGATATAACAAAGTGCATAAAAGAAATCCCATAATTCTTGTGGTATACATTTTGCGCATGATGTCAATGGTTTTATCAATACTAAAATATTATATGGTGTCCATGTTATAATGAAACTAAGTAAAATTGCTGACAATGTTTTTGCGGCTTTGGTTTCTTGTCGCTTTTCTTGGGATTTTTTCTTCTTTTTTGCTGCACGCGGCACTGGATGTGGTTTTGTCAGATTTTTCGATATTATTTTAGCATTTAATGGTATACGAATATCTGGTGCATGTGATAACCTTCGATTTAGCGGTAAATTATGTTTTACTCTGTAAAAATTTTGAAAATAGAAATAAAAAAAACGATCAAAATAAATATTTAAAATGAGAACAATACTTTTTACAATTTACATAAAGAACATTTCAATAAAATAATTTTCGTTTTTCTTTCAATTGTCAAAAGAAGAAAATAAAAAATTGATTTTGAACTGTCAAATGGAGAAAAACAAGAACATTTGCAAAATGTTCAATTTCACATGGATGAAGGGTAATTTAATTTGTTGCAAAAGGAAATCTTTTGCCATTGATTTCGAAAGGCCGTAACGGTCAACATTTTATCAAATTTTCGTTGTTGTTGTTGTTGTTGTTTTTCTTCTTTTTTTTCTGCATTATTCAGGAGGTCAGACAAACAAACAAGTTCAACGTGCATATTGACGCTTGTCAGACGTTTGGATAACAACAAAAACCACATTTGGTTTTCTCAGCATCAAACGGATAACGAAGACGCAAAGAGAAAAGGAGAAAAATTAGAGAGAAACAGAGAGAGAAAGAGAGAAGGAAAGAGAGAGAGAGAGAGATAGAGAGGGAGAGAGAGAGAGAGAAAGAAAGAAAGAGAAAAAGAATGTCTGGTGAAAGCGAAATTGCGTTGAAATGATGACAAACATAGGAATACACAATATTTTACACAAAGTTTTTTTTTTCTGTCGTCTTGTTTATGACCAAAACTTTTACTTAACATATTTTGTGCTTCTATCTATTTCTGTCACTTTCACACAATCTTTCATGTTTGAGAATTGTTGTAGTGTTCACCAAAAAGTAGGAGAAGAAGAAGAATTAGAAGAAAACAACAACAGCAAGTGATTCAAATACTTTTCTCATCTATTTTTCAGTCTTTCTTTCTTGAATGGATGGGATATATCCATGTGAAGTTCAACAAAATGAAATTCCGTTGCGTCAATGTGCATACACATCAAATAGTTTGTAAATATGTTGCATTTTTATTTTTTTTTTTTTTTTTTTGTTTGTCTGTTCATGTCTGTAAAAATGCCAATAATCTCAATTTGTGATTCTTTTCGATAAAACTTACCCATCTAAATTGAGTTTAACATCACCAAGATCTGAATCACGTGATGGTAATGGTCGTCGTATTGGATGTGTTAGTGCTAATGGTACATCGTCTTGAATCATTTTGATGGATGGGGCTCGCTCATCGCCACTACCACCATCCGGAGGTAATCGTATCAAAATTGTGTACACTGAATCCTGACTGACCGATCGCGAATTCAGTCGATTATTTAATGGCAATGACCGTGAATCTCGTGGACCTGAATTAGATCAAAAAAAAAAATTTTCAAATGTGTTAAAAATGGAATATTCACTCATAGCTACCCAAACAAAACAAAAAAAAAAAAAGAGACAAATGAATAGTAATTGATTATATAACCTGGAAAGGCGTTCTCTTGCAATTGTGATAATGGTGCAAGTGGTGGCCGTGCTGGTGTTGGTGAAACATCCGGTATAATGCTAACCAATCCTGGTCGATTTGTTGAATATGGATCACGAATCACATTCAACGATGTACATCTGAACAATAATAGAAAGAACAAAAGTATATTTAAATCTTGAGTATGAGAATAAAATTTATTTTGGATATAGTTTTGACTATAATTGGGCTTTCAAATAAAACTCCAGAATTATTTCTTGTTTTTTTTTTTTTTGCTTCTTTTGTTTGGCCAAAATGTTGGTGTTGTGTGTGTGTATGTGTGTGTGTCAGAGAGAGAGAGAGAGAGGAAATTCAACTAAGTGGTTTGTACTACCTGGAAACGGAGCTTTGTATAGGAGTTTCTATTGACACAGGTGTATTGTATCTGATTTGGGGAAAAGAAAAGAAATAAAAAAAAATAACGCTTGTGGATAACGATATTGTTGACTTTTTGTGTGTGTGTGTTTATTTGTTTCATACCCTAAATCAGATGGTTCTTCAGCTTCATAACCGTAGTCATCGGAATCGTCACGGCCTGTCGATTTAAACCAAAAGTTAATGAACAAAAATGAAGAAATTAACAACGAAATATAAGGGATATCGAATGAAAAGCAAAAACAAACGATAAAAAAAAAGCAAAAAAACTCACCAGAATGCCACCAAGCTATGCACCATTCTTTGATGCCACCGTAGCATTTTTGTGAACCAGGTGGTCCGCCGGCCGTTGCCGTCTGCTTGTTATGCAAAATATTTATGTCGAAATTTTAGTAAAAAACAAAATAACAACAACAACAACAAAAACTCTTTTGAAATTTATGGAAAATGCATGAAATACTTACACTTGACCGACGTGATTGTTGCGCATATCCAGAATCTGATAATACAGGATTGGTCATATACATGCTTTCAGCATCAGCCGATGATTCGGATCTCGGTCGTCGCCAAGTATATGCATCGCATTCGCTCGATGCGATTTGTGTAATCATAGCCGAATGATTAACAGCCGTTGTTTCGTCGCTACAATGGTGAAAACTGTTAATTTATATATTTTAATGTGATTGTGTGCAACTAGAACGGGCGCAAAATTGTGCTAAAAATTTTCAATTTTGACTTTAATAGAATAGACAGCGGCAATGATAGAATCCAATCGGATACCAACCAAAAAACAAAAAAAAAAAAATAAATAAATAAAATGAAAAAAAAAGAAAAAATTTCAAAAACAAAAACTGAAATGAAGAAAATGTTGTTAGTTGGAAACTGATTGTCGGACCAACTATAACAAACCTTGAATTTGATCGTTTCGATGAGTCCTTTTTGCCCGCTTGTAAATTTGGTAAATCTTTTTGACGTTTTTTCGTTTCACGCCATATACAATAATAGAGATAACACATGACTGTAACAGGCACATAAAATGCTGCAATTGCCGTACCAAATGTAATATAATGATTTGTTTCGATAAATTGAATATAACATTCATATTGTGGTACAGTTCGTTTTCCTTCAATATATGGCCAACTATAAATCCATGGTGGCCATAATAATAAGCTAATGCCCCATGCAGCGCTGATCATAAATGCAGCACGACTCGTTGTACGCTTTGCTCGATACGTTAACGGTAATGTCACGCTAAAATATCGATCGAAACTAATAATTAAGAGATTTAGAACCGATGCATTCGATGCTAGATAGTCTAGTGCTAACCACGTATCACACACATACGGCCCCAATGGCCAATAACCTAAAATTAAGCAATGGAAAAGATGGGACGAAAATATAATTTTAGTTTTTGGCTGTTTTGTTGTTTGAAATTTATTGATTTCGTGCAAAAACAAAGCAACAATGAAAAAAAAAAAAAACAAAAAACAAAATATATTGAATATTCATTTACAAACCTAATAGCGTTGTAACTGTAAATAATGGCATTGATATTAAGCCAATGGCAAAATCAGCGATTGCCAATGAAAAGAGAAAATAATTGCTAATCGTTTGCAATTGTTTGTCTATTTTAAATGAAATCATCACCATTACATTGCCAGCAACCGTTAAAATGCTAAGCAATGTTGCAATGATTGCTAGTACAACTGTTTGCGGTATGGAATATCGTAAACCCGGCGGTTGATCAAGGGTTGCATTATTTTTTACTTGAATATCAGTTCCGTATGTGGTGCCGATTAGTGTTGCATTCACCGTAAATTCTGTTATTAGCGTTGTACTTGTGGTTGTTATCAAGGAGATTGTCTCCATCGTCATTGACGTTGAATGTAATGCCGCTGAAAATACATGGACAAAAACAAAAATAACAAATGAGACGAAAATTTTTTTTTTTTATTCTGAGTAGACAAAAAGAAAGTATTTAAATTAGTCAGTTCAGTTGAATTTAGCTAGTTGGTTGCATATGAATTAAAATAGAAGGAAAAACTAATGAATTTATAGTTGAAATACGGAAAAGAATTTCTCTGCGTGTTATAAATGAAAAGAGGATTTAAATTGCAATATAAAACAATACAAAAGACGAAAGCAAAAGAAATTACGAAGAAGAGATATAGAAACAAATACCCACAATCGGCAGAGGATCAGACAAGTATGGAAAGGAACTGTGCCACCGGGAAAATTATTTTTCTTTTTTTTCTTTCTTTCTTTCTTCTTTTATTTTCTTCTTCTCGTTTTTCAAATGAAAAGCCAAACAAGAAAAACCAAGTAAACAAAAATTTAACACACAAAAATTGAAACAAGCAATATTAGTTGCTCACTATTTTTCACATTTGATGCGCACTTTGATTTTCCAATGAACATTTAACTGAAAAGTAGCTTCACGTGTCTGACGATGAAATATTTTCGTTTGTTCAGTCATGGGAATTGAATAGTACAAAGGGATTTTTGCAATCCCAGCCCATAAATATCAAAAGAACTGGGTTTTGTTTTACAAAAGCAACAACAACAAAATACAGACACACGCAAATTAAAACAAACAAGTTGAATGCACATTTGATGCTCTGCTACATACGGCGAATATGCCTATTCCCTCACTTTCTATCTTCCTTTCTCCCTCTCTCTATCTCTAGCTCTTTATCTATCACTCCTCTCTCTCTCTCTCTCTCTCTCTCTCTCACTCTCACACACTCTCACCCTCTACACGGCAACACCAATAATAGATGAGAATGGAGCGCTTATTTATTCGTGCAATAAAAACAACAAAGAACTTTGTACAAAATAAAAATAACCCTAGTCATCCACTTTGGCACAAGAATGTGTTTTCACACACAGAAAAAAAGCTCGAAATGGGAAGATTAAAAACCCAGAACAAGCTAGAGACTGAAAGAAAATGACATTGAGAGAAAATAAAATAAAAAAAAACTACTGATTTAGACGTCATTATCATTAGTTCTTCCTGTGCAAGCAACTATTTACATTTTTTTTGCACTCTCTTTCATTTCAGTGTTTTTTCCCAATTTTTTCTCTCTTTTTTTCTTTTCTCTCTCTCTCTCTCTCTCTCTCTCTCTCTCTCTCTCTCTCTCTCTCTCTCTCTCTCTCTACTACTTATTTCTCACGTACTTTGGAAACAATTGGAAAATGTCGTGGCTATGTGGATATTGCAGATGACAACAAACGAAATGCAGTTGTATTTAAATTAACCAAAATGAAAAGCCATTGCGATGCCTACTGGTCAATGCCAGTGATGGTGCCAGAAGTCTTTTTGTATGATTTCACACATAGATTTTTGGTTTTTCCCTTTACGCTTTCATTATTCTTTTTTTTTTATCCTTTTTTCTCTATTTCTCTTTTCCTTTTTTTTCAATTTTTTTCTACTTTTCTCATTTTCTTTGTCCATTTTTTGCTTTTATCAAAGCATATTCAAGAAATTATTCGTTGATAAAGAATGTTATTATAACTAGTCGTCGAGCTATTCATCAGTTTATCATCACTCTTGGTTCAATGAGCATTTCTTTTTAATTAAATTTTTCTAATACATTTTTATTGAAATTGAAAACGCATTTTTATTCTTTTCTATTTTATTTAATCTGAATATTGGAGACAATGTAATAGTTAAATACACAAAAATAACACCAGAAAAACAATGAATAAAAGAAACTACTTGCTATTTTCCCGTGATATTACCGATAAGATGTTTGGAAAACTGTTTGTGATGTTAATCGGAGAACAGGCAAAAACTATTGCAAAAAATATTGCAATGACGAAAATGATAATATTAAAGAAAAAAAAAAAAATTATTTCTCTTCCGTCTTTTAAAAATCAAGACGTTCATATTGACAGTCGTATTTTAGGACTGCTGATAGTGTTTAACGGCACGACATACAATTCATTGAGATTTGCAAAAATTGAACATGAAATTCAATGAGAAATGCATGTGTCTGTCTGTCTGTCGGTCGATCGGTCGGTCGGTCGGTCAGTCAGTCAGATTGGTCGGAGCGAAACAGCATCGCATCACAATACCCGAATCAAAAATTAGCATATTCATTCACGAATTACTGTTTTAGAATTTCTAGTTTAATTTTTCATTTATTTTGATTAAAATTTGCAATTTGACTGATTGTAACTAACTAACATTCATTTATTCGCTTATGAAAGCGAATTGAAATGAACAACAACAACAACAAGACACAAACATTTATTTAAATGAACTGAATGCAACGATTATTGTCAGTTTGCATTGAATTTAATGTTGAACATTTTCCCATTCCCGAGAAATATGCATATAGTTTGGACGAATTCAGATGTTATCAGATCACAACACAAATTACATAAATTCGGATAAGATACAACTGGATTGCTGATTTAATGTACTTAAGCCCTCCCCCCCCCCTCTCCCATCAACTCAAACTACTACACGCAAATGCAAAATAATGCAAACAATGCACGATTAAACTATCGTTGCGAATAATTGAAAGAAATCAAAAAAAAGAACAAAAACAAAAACAAAAAAAATTAAACGAATTAGCAACAAAATGAAATGCAAATGATTTGTATAAAAATGTGAATGTAGCATAAAATTGTTTAACAATTTTGCAATAGTTCACATTTAATAATTGTGCTAATGGAAAAACCACAAGCCATCTGCTTGCACTGACGGAATCAATAAATATTCATGTGCTTGCTTGGCTTTTCATTTTATTTCGGTGTTAGCCGTTTTAATTTAATTAAATTTTAAATGAGAAATTGTGATTCGGTTGATTATTATTGTACCATTTGAACCAGTAAAAACGTCTATGTATGTATGTATATATAACAATGTGTACATATTATTATTTATAAAGATGTGAGTTATGTTACCAGCAAGAATATAAAATGCCAATTCATTTTTCAGGTCATCAGACATTGGTTATAACGTGCCTAGAATTATAAACTCATTCATTTGCTTCGAAAATATATACTATTTTATTCAGTTCAATAGACGATTTTCTTGGGTAATTATGCATTCTTAGCAAATTCAAGAGGAAAATTGCTTGACAGTTTCAAATCAGCTTTTTGGATATTTTTCAACAACATCACATATACACACACATTTTATCATTGAACCGTCAATGAATACATAAAATAAGCACCTACTTGGACACCATGTTACAATTTATGTTTGTAAATTATTCATAATTATATCGCTGATGTAATTTAATTACTGGAATTTGGCTTCTCTCTCCTCCTCCCTCTCTCTCTCTCTCTCCCCCTAACCTAGTCTCTCCCCCTCTTCGTATTCCTCTTTCTCTCTCACCTCTCTCTTCTTTTCATTTTCCTTTCTCTCATTTTTCATATAAGCTTTCTCATTTCTTCTTTCTACCACTCTCTTGCTTGCTTTCATTTGTTCTTTCTTCCATTAATGGGTGTTATTTTCACTTCATAAGCAAGAAAATTTGCAAATTGAAATAAATTTGAAAAATAAATTAAATTATTTTTGAAGCAGTATTTTTGAGCTGATATCAGTCATATACTTGCAAATTATTATTTTATATACATTATTAAATCACTGCAATAAATGTTTAAGCATAATCGGTACAAAAAGGAAAGCAAAAATCTGAACGAGAGCGATGAGAAAAAAGTGAATGAGGATGGAAGTACTACAAAAATGTGCTTCAAGCATGCAAGTTACTTTGTAATGCAATGTTTGAAACCCATAGTGAAACTAACGAAATAAACAAAATTAAACTGTATGTTCATTTAATTTTAAATGACTTGCCTCGATGCATGATATAAATCTATTCAATAGATTTTTGATGCAATTGCTTGCACTTTAAAATGGACATAGAATGGTATAAATTTGTAAATTTCATGTAGCAAACAAATGGTTAATTGTAGTCATATAGATAAAATGAAATTAATTGAAAATCAAATAAGTCTTAATAGATAGCCAGCAGCTGATTTATCATTTTCATTGATTGAATAACAATGCGACAATAGTTAAAATTGAAAATGGTTTCAAATCAGCTCCAAGGATATTGAACACACACACACACCCTTTTCCTCTCACACAAAAATGTTTAAATATGATAAAGGTGAATATTTGCCAAGCTTGCTACGATCAAACTCCATTTTCGACGTGTTAGCACTACATTTTCTCTCAATCTTGCTCATTTTCCTTTTATATTTCCCACTTTTTCCGCTCTCTCTCTCTCTCTCTCTCTCTCTCCCTCTCTCTCAATTTTCATTTTTTTCCATACAATTTCTGTTCACCATTTCTCTTTATTATGCAATGTTCTCATAAATGTGTTTGCCAATATAAAGCTTTCAAAATAGAAATTACAACGAATTTTTCGAAATATAAGACCGAACATAAAAAATATTTGAGCTTTTTTCAATGATGAAATGAGAAAAGGGCTTCACTTAATTCACTTTATTTGATATTTTTGGAAGAATTTATGGCAAATCTACGAAATTGAATCAATTGGCCGATGGATTCATTCACCATACCTTCTCTTTTTCTCTCTTTCTCTCTTTTCTTTCTCTCCATCCCTTCTCCCTCTATCTTTTGATCATTCTACTCACATTTCAACTGAACACGGAATATATATGATTCCTTTGTGGTTTGAGTGTGTCACCTTTTGAACATTTTTGGTTATGCACTCTGCACAGTATGAAAGTTTTTCATGGGAAACCAAACAGCCAAAAAAGTAACAATAAGAAAAAAGCAGCAACAAGAACACCACCAAGCAGCAACAAACATTTTCATGTTTGGTGAATTTTTATGGAATTGCAAAAATGCTCTTTTGATAAAGATTGTGTTAGAAGCGGCACTATGAAGATGAAATCGCATTTGTCTCTTGAAAATTAACTTAGATCACACAGACCGAATGTCCTTACATTGTGATTTAACAAAGACGCTTGTGTCTTGCTTCGCTTCTTCGTTTTTTTTTTTTTTTTTTTCGTTTTCTTTTTTTCTCTCTTTTTCAAAGTAGAACAAACACAGTATCTTACGAAAGGTGCACAAGTACACAAGCACAAGCACATACTTATAGTGGTCTTAGCTGATATTCTAAGAAGTGCACATAAAGATTCACAATGAGCAAAGTTTGAAGGAAAAGATGAAGTAAAGAAGAGGCGAGAAAAAAAAAAATACTCTACACAATGTAAACAATATGAAATCTAGACGAATGCATAGCATAGACGACTAGAAGAGGAAAAAAAAACGCACAGACACACACACAATGCCAGCGAAATCACACAAAAAAAAAAAACATATTGTCAAATAAACCAAAGTGAAGGGACACACAGCAGTAGAGTAAACATAACACAGCGTGCCTTCATGGTTAATACCAATGGTAATGGTATGTTTTATGGAAGATTGTTATGACTTGAAGCAAATTTTGCAAAACGAAACGAAACGAAATAGTGCAAAAAAAAGAGACAGAAATAGATTCACAGAGAGAAAATTAAAAAGAAATTGTACCAACAACAAATACACTTGTGTCAGAATGGATATTTTAACATGTTTTCTCAAATTGTGGCAAATGTTCGATTTTTTTTTTCTCTCTTTTTTTCCCTCTTTTTCTTCCATTTTAAACTTTTAGTAAAGATTTAACATTTAGCTCTCAATGATCTAAAGAAGTTTCAATGTTTTTGCATATTAAAAAAGAGAAAGAAAAATATAACGATATCACACACACAGTTGAGCATGAAAAAGGAACAAATATGAAGAAAATATCATTTCTTGGTTTGTGGAAACATTTTATACTATTACATCCGTTTTCATTCTCTCAGTCTCCCTCTCTCTCACTCTCTCTATCACTCTCTCTCACTCTCTCTCTCACTCTCAGTCTCCCTCTCTCTATCTCTTACTCTCACTCTCACTCTCTCTCACTCTCTCTCTCTCTCTCACACATTCTTTCTCTCTCTCCCTCTCTCTCTCACTTTCTTTCTAACTCTTTCTTTCCATTTCTCTTTCTTGACATTTCCTTCAAATATTCCCATTTTTCTTTCGCTCTTTCATTCCCTCGCCTCGGTCCCATTCTCTATCGAAACGTTTCGAAGAAGATACATTTGATATGAAAATATTTGTCATGCAACATATAAATGAAATGCAATTTCATCATGGTCGCAACATCGAAGTTTGTAATTAGATGCGCTCTCTATTTCTTTTGTGCATTCCTCCGGCTCTTTTGTGTACACACATAATGATGAATGTGTTATTTATTTTCGCCAGCAATTATATTACAGCAAAAGAGTCTTCATCTGTTGACAGCGGAAATGTATATGTATTAAAAGAGTGGACGGAGTCTGATCTTCTATCCATTTCTATCTTTCTTTTTACATTTCTTTCCCTCTTTAAGCAAAAAGAAAACTAAAACTGGAATTGATTCGAAATTCGTATGTAGACGAAAAACAATAATGGGAACAGGAACGGGAACGGGAACGAGAGCGTTGATGTGCGACAAAGCATGTAGCTTTGAGTAGCTTGAGCTTCGTTTGGCAAGTATTTCCGGTGGAATCGGGTGGAAGTGAATCTATCGAATCGGTACTGTTTTTATGGCACATATAATCAGGAAATGAGATGTCGGTTCATCGAAAACAAGAGAAAAAGAGTGAGAGTAGGAAAGGGAGGGAAAAACTCATTTAAACTAGTATTGATAAAGCTACTTTTTATTGCTTGCGTTTGAATGCGTCGTTCTCTCTCTCTTTTTTTTTAATACGCTCTTCTTTTGCTCGTAATGGCTGACAATGTTCAAACTTGGCAATTTTACCAACACTATAAAGCGTTAGCACAAAAAGAAAACAAACCAATTTACCAATTGTATTTTCCTTCTTTTTTACTTCTCATTCTGTTTTGTGTTCATACATTTGTTCGTTCACTCAAGTAGGCGAAATCCTTCTCGTCCTCTTTCTCTTTCTTTTGCTCTCTCTTTCTCCCTTACTCGCTTTTTCTTTCGCTTTTTCTCTCGCTCTTTCTCTCTCTCTCTCTCTCTCTCTCTCTCTCTCTTTCTTTCTTTCTTTCTCTCGGTCTCGAATAATATATGGATTCGTCAAGGTGGTTGGCGTAACTCAACGACCAACAACTAATATGAATTGTGGCATAAGTTTCACAAACAACTAAACCGAAAATAAAAAAGACCCATTCATATTTAGGAGAGTTAATGTTGAGACAGGAAAAGGGAGCGATTCATTACTACTGATCCAAATTCCATAAACAGCCGGTAAAATACACGGAATAGAATAGGCGACTTGAGAAAAACGGATATATGCAAACAAAAACACTTTTAGGTATACTCAACACAAAATGGCACCAACTGTAAGTGTGTTTATATGTTTCTCTCTTACTCTCTTACTCTCGCTCTCGCTCTTTTCCTTTCCCTTTCTCTTTCTCTCTCTCTCTCTCTCTCTCTCTCTTTCTTTTTGTATGTGTGTGTGTGTGTGTATGCGTGTCCGTATATGTAGAATGAGGGTGACACAAAAGTGAAGAACGGACGAGTGAGTGGAAAATTCATTTAACGTTCTGACGCCTTGGTCCTTGACAACTTAACCGTCGCGATAAAAATACAAATGATGAAAATGAAATGGAATGAAAAGTCCCAAAACCATTTGAAAAGCGCTTCATTTCTACTTTGTGTCGTATTTCATACGGTTAGTGATTTTCTTCTCCTCTCTTTTATTTTACTTCTTTTCTCTTCTGTTTTTCTATTCTTGCATCATATTCACATCGTTTCTCAAAGGCACATCTTCGGTTACGTCTTGCCTAGCTACGATTTTTATTAGATGAATAAAGTTTATGAGCTGAGTGTGAACTTGAGAACTCAAAGCATCTCTTTCTCTTTTCTCTTTTACTCTCTTTTTATTTCGTAGTATATCGTATAGTTTGAAATTGCGCGGGTACATAAGCAGAATAGGATATAGCATTACTACTATAAAGAGTAGAAGAAAGCAAAGAGAAGAAAAAAAAAAAACAGCACACATTCAGGATGGGGGATGATAGAGAAAACGAGATAGAAGGGGGCACACATTCCATCAAATGAATGCGCATATATACAGAAAGACACGCGATAGTTACCTATCGTACGATGTGCTGCGCTTTGCTATGATGTGATTTGATGTGATGTGTAGGGCTGGAGCATACATATTGATGTTCATTGAATTGCAAATGATGTGAGTGGCGCGTGTATAATAATATGGATATGGATATTGGAATAAAAAAGAAGAAAAAAAAAAAAATAAAAAAAAAAAGAATCAACAACAACGACAATGCATATATTACAGATATATGTATAAATTCTTAACTTCCTTTCTGTCTCAGTTTGCCATATTCATATTGCGCGCGCGAAAGCCTTACTAAATCCGAGAAATGAATTGAGTGTGATTGCGCGATGAATCTGTTTAACACATTCACATCCATTTCATCGGCGGCATTGATTACATTTTAAAGTAAAATGCTAACAACAAAGTTCAAACTTTCATAAATCACTTTGCCTAAGAGTAATATATATTAAGGAGGTTTTACAAAAAAAAAAAGACGACGAAAAATACATAGAAAATCTGTGTCCTACAATACATTAAACATAGAATTGTCTTATTATATCGTATAAAATATGTCAGTGTTATCTTCACTATACTAAAGTCCACAAACATACGCACACGCACACGAATACATACGCATATATTTTGATTAAAAACTGCATGGCCTTTGAATTGTTTTCCCAAACTTCAATCATGTATGCACATTTTTATTTTTCATTCCCACTAATCACATACAGTTTTATAAATGATACTTTGAATCTGTATTTAGAGCAACGAAAACAATATGCCATTTAAAAACAAAAAGCTTTATACGCTTATGAGTGCTCTTTTATATTGACAAAATGCAATGTTGGCAATCTACCCAATAGAAATTGTTCAATTTTCTGAATAGGTTAAAGACTTGAGTTAACATTCAACTCATCTGACGACGGCCAATTTTTCCTTCTTCCTCTTCTTTTCTTTCTTCTTCTTCTTCTTCTCTATCTTCTTCTTCTTCTTCTCTTTCTTCTTCTTCTTTGTTTTCTTCTTCTTCTTCTTCTTCTTCTTTACTTTCATTTTCATTCTTTCCTATCCAAAATGTCTACTATAGTCTTTTCCTCTTTCATTTTTTTATTTTTTTTATATTTCTGGGCATTTTATTTAACTGAATGGAACATTAATTCAAAATATTCCATTGAAGTTAAAATTCCATAAAGTCCCTGGCAATTAAATTAGCATAAATTTAAAATTTGTTAAAAGAAACAACCTTTCGTCTTCAAAGTTTTCCTAATAAATGTTAGCCTTTGGCTAAACGGTTAATGAAAACCCGCAATCAAGAAAGAGCTAAAATCAAATGCTTGCACAAAAATGAGAAAATCAATGATAATTAAAAAAAAAAAAAAAAAAAAAAAAATCATTTCGGAAATCCAAGAATGATCGAAATGAATTGAAATTAACTTATTATTCTATAAAATGTCACCGATACATTCTATATTTATAGCATTGTGTAATTTATTGAATCATTTTTAAATTGAAATTCATGTCAAAATGATCAATCATTGAATAATAATAATAATAATAATAATAATAATAATAATCGTATCATATTGTTTTCGTGTCTGTTTCTGAGAAAATGGTCAAACGAATAAATTTCAATGAGATTGTCATACTTCGTTTTTTTTTATGATTTATTTGCTTGGTATTGGGTCGTTCGTTTGTGGGGACAATCTGAAATGTTGCTCGTTTCGTATGTTACATAGTACTTAAAAGAAACCCCTTGAAAAAATGCCATGAATTTTTATTCAGCCTTAAAAGAAAATGTTTGAATGGAAAAAAATGCACTAATTTTTAGTAGTTCATATTGAATCTTCCGAGACAAAATAACCAAAGCTAAAAACAGATAAAAAAAAGAAAAGTACAAATAATAGCCAACCCATAAGATCTACCAATAGCCCTCATAAAAATCACTTGAACTAGAAGAAACAGCAAAAAAAAAAAAATAAAATAAAAAACAATAAAAGCAAAACTTCATTATGCTCAAACAAAATGTGCTGTTTGTACATTGCTATATTTAAATTGTAAACAAAATACAAGTTTACTTCTATCCTTTCAATTGATTCCAATTTTATGTCTTTCGGTGACATAGTTGAAAAATGAGAGTAAGTAAGAGAGACAAAGTTACTGAGATGAGATGAAGTGACAGAAAGAAAAAGAATAAAGAGATCGTTGCTTTGAAAATTGCAAAAAAGAAAACTGCGTTGAACGAATGATTCCTTTTGTCAATTGCCATCATGTGCCAATTTTGAGTTGTCATCGAAAGTTTTTTTGGTCATTTTTACTCGAGCACCAAAATTTCATTTTCATTTTATGGGCATTTTTGTTGCCCCCACATTTTGATGGATATTTTTTTTTTTCTTTTTCTTTCATTTATTCATTCATTCATTCGTTCGACTGAGATGAATGGGATGAATTTGCACGATGTAGGAGGAAGGGAAAACTAACCAAAAGACATATTGAATAAATTTTCAAACTCAACTTAATATCGAGAAAGAATAGCACAAAGTTTTATGGCGATCAAAAGAGAGAGAGAAAGAGAGAAAGAGAGAGAGAGAAAGACAGAGAGAAAGAGAGAGAGAGAGGAGAGAGAAAGAGATAGAGCGATAAACATATTTCTCGAATATGCATCACGTTTGTGATAAGCGAATGCATTAATGGTTGTAAGCAAATATTTTCGAACTGATAGATTGATCGATATGCTGCGTGAAAATGTTTTTGAATAATATCCAAAACAATATTCCCAACACTATATACAATAGACGAAGTGAATCGTTCAGCTTTCAATTTTGCATAATAAATAATCGCTTTAGAAATATCTTGATTGATTATACAAAGGATAAAGTTCCTATTTCCTCTGAACAATTTACAAAGAGAAAATGAGCAACAAATAATAAAAGACGAAGACACAAAAGAAAAAAAGAAAAAAGAAAAAAAAAAACAATATCGAGTAAAGCTACAATGAAACGCTTATCGATTACAATCGTTCGGATGAGGTGTTTGAGTTTACATTGAATGAGTGTACAGTTTATTTTTACACCTACAAAAATAAATTCGCTTGAGCAAATAAAAGAAAAAAAACGCGAACATAAACGAATTTTTATTTTTAAAAATTGGCCAAAAATTGCTTCGACAATTGTTAAAAAAGAGTACGATGGATGGACACGATAAACGTGATTGTATTTTATGATGTACAAAAGGGACTATCACATTTATAGCGTTGTAAATTGCCGTGAAAAGCGCGATTCATGTGATAAAAATGAGTTTTCTATCGATATTGATATTCATTCACCCCTAATTCTTATGGTAAATATTGGAAATTCCTCAATGAACCGAGTTTCCTCTACACATATACACAGACCACATTAGACATATATCGCACGTTCAATTCAACCCCCCCCCCCACTCCCTCTTCCTCTTCTCCCATCTACTAGGCACCGTGCGATACAGAATTTCCATAATGACAGCCACTGAATGCCGCACACATAAATTTCAAGTTCACTTAAACGTGTATTATAATGCTTTCAACTAGGTAAGGTGACGACAAGTGCTTCATGAATGCAATTAACTTGTTATGCAAACCAAAATTTTTAATTATGTTTTTGTGCGTGTGTTGTTTGTTGGTTGGTTGGTTGGTTGCTTGGTTGTTTTTTTCGGGTGAATATGTTTATTTGCGTGGCATTGTTTTTCACGATGTGCGGTAGGTATTTGCTCGATGATTGTAAATAATTTTCGAATTACAGTAAATTGGGCTTGAATGAAAGAGAGAAATAGATTGAGAAGAAGAGAGAGAGGGGGGGGGGGAAGATGAATAAAGAGCGGAGAAGAGAGCGAGACAATGTGAAATAGATGAAGAATGGAATCTGATTCAATTGGAATTGAATATTTTAATTTTGACTATGGGCTCAAAATAATTGTGAATTATTAATGGGGGCGCCCCAGCACAATGAACATTCCGTTTGAATATTATTATATTGTGGCAAGTATTAAGAGGAATAGAGAACAAACAAATGGAACTTCCTGCTAATTACTTTCAAATTTATAGCAATTGTTAAGTTTTTGCTTGTTTTCTTTGGTATGCAGTTCGATTCGTTTCGTTTCGTTTTGAATTGTATTTATGTACTGGTTCTTGTGGTTGTCATTGAGATTGTGTGGATGTGTGTGTGTGTGTGTGTGTGTGTGTGTGTTTGCAATTTTGTGCACAATGCAAACAAGTATAAGTGATCAACATCGACTTGACTTAATGGACCAAATAGCGAAACACTCGACTCTCAATTCCTGGATTGCTTTTCCAACTGTCGCATTGTACAGTAAAAGTGAACATTAAACAACTTGTCGAACTGATTATTTGAGTACCAACTCGTACTTTTAATCAATTCAATTTCTCGTCTGATGTGATGCATATTCTGTGAATTAATTCACCGTAATTTATTATAAACAACTGAGTACCGTTCAGCTTATGTAATAAATCACTAAAACAAAAACAGAAGAAAGAAAAAACTGCAGCCATTTCGAAGCCATTTGCTGGCATTTATTATGCTGTTCGAAAAGTTTTTGATTGAAATTTGTTGACACACATAAAGACAGAGATAGAGAGAGAGAGAGAGAGAGAGAGAGAGAGAGAGAGAGAGTGAGAGAGAGAGAACAAAAGAGAGAGAAAAGAGGGAGAGGGAGGGGTAACGGGAGGAATGAAGGAAGAGAGTAATGGAGGGAGAGAGGGATGGAGAAAATGAGAGAGTGAGTGAGATAGAGATGAAGTAATTGTGTTCATATTTTTGTGTGTGTGTGTGTGTGTGTGCTTGAGGGAAGGGGGGAGAGATAGAGAGAGAGAGAGAGAAAGAGAGAGCGCATACAGAATCAAATAAACACATTAGAATGATAGTTGTGGTATCGAAATAGAGAAATAACAATTCAACAACTCATGAATATTAAATGTGACTGTAAACCGTTTTGGAATATTTCATTTTCCTTTGGCAAATGACAATGATAAAACGCAAAATCGTTCGCATATGCACAAACGATAACCATTTAGCTAATTGCAAATTGGATTTCCTGCGGTCAATGCAATTGTTCAACTGATTTGAAATTGCGTTCAAATGGAAACATTTCGCATATGTATAGAATAGAAATGGAGATGAAAATGCATTTGCCTCTTTATTTTACCAGTTATCACAATGGTAAAATTCTCTTTTCTCTTTTTGTTCAAGTTATTTGAATGGAAAATGTTTGTCGAAATGCCGCCCCGAAATGTTAATATTGTTTCAACAAAGTGACGCACATTATTATCATCGGTTTGCAATTTTAAAGCAATTTATCTTTTATACATTGTACATTGTACAATGAAACATTTTGGTCGAAATAATAATAACAATAATAATCCAGGCACAAGCAAGCTCAATTTAAAATATTGACATAAAACTGGAATATGGGAAATAAATCGAAAAATACACGCGCACACACACTCACACGCGCACATATTCATTCACACGAGAGAAAAGAAAAAAATCGTAAATTTTAAAAAACATTTCGTTTCTGCAATTTTGTGTTATGCTCATCGATTTTGTCGTTGAGTATGACTTTTATTGAATCATTCAAATATTGAATACATTCAGCATTAAAAATTCCAACAAGGATCTGTGTAAGTTAAAACTCATAACCATAACATTCATCGACGCAAATCGGGAGCGACAGCAACAGCAACAGCAAAAAACCAAAAGCAAACAATTATTTTTATTTCGCAAAAATCCAAATGAAAAAAAAAAAAAAAAAAACACAAAATGAATCAATAATCATTCAATGCAATGGAAGAGCAAATATTCCAATTGTAAGATGGATTGATGTGTTTAATTTCATTCTTTATTAAAAAAATCTGGTGGAAACATTGTATTGCATATTGCTTAGCAAAACATATAAACAACACCAACCAAATTACTGCGATAATGGTGGCCATACTTTACGGCACTTTTCCTTTTCCCATCTATCCATTCATTCATATGAATATTTGGAGAGATTCTGTTCCTTGTTACATTATCTCTCTCTCTCTCTCTCCTCTCTCTCTCTCTCTCTCTCTCTCTCATTCTCTAATGCCCTTGCTGTTTTGCATTATATTCATTTTTGCTCTTAAATAGAAATGAGTTTGTTTTTCACAAGATCGCACACATGATGCAGAACAAAGAAATAAAATGTGAATGTTACGAAAGTGAAATATAGATTGTGTTGTGAGTGTGTGAGTAAGCGCGTGTATATGTGTTTTAGCAATGAGTATGAACTGTATGCGAATGGTGCGGATTTGCTCCGCATCCGAACAAAAAATGAAAGAAAATGGAATGGAAATAAAATAGAATAAAGTGAAAATAAATAAAGATGGAGAGACATATTTGTTTGTGAATAATGAAAGAGCTTTGCCATGACAGAGTGAACATTTCGTCGATATTGACATGTTCTTCAAGCATAAATACTTGCTTTTATCTTGGATAAAAATTCCAGCATAAATAATGACACTCTGGTTTGTGGAGAGTAGCCGAATGGGAAAATGTAGCACCGAACGTTTATGATGTGATTGGGATTGATGTGGCGGTGAAAATGGTGACAGTAACGACAAAAATGTCATTTTTGTTTTGTTTTTTTTTTATTTCATTCCTTCGTTTAGAATTTGGCATAATATTTATTCATTTATCTATTCCATTTCGAAGATCATCTCAATTTAAACCTTATGCAAACGAGCACTGAATGTGGCGAAAAATGTTTAAATTACCACTTTATATCAACCTAGATACCAGCATATCTAAAATTTTTTCGATTTTTCTTTTTCACAATTTTCTTTTTTCAACGTTATTTTATCGTGTCGCTAAATTTATATGGTAATAACCAATTTAAGGCGCGGTCTCATTCTATTTCAAACAATTGAATTAAATGTCATTTAAAACAATTTTTTTGTTGTTTTTTTTTTTTGTTCGTTTCTTTTTTGAAGCGAATCAACCAAAACACACAAAATGTTATTTGCACAATAATTTCCAAATATTGATTTGTGGCTAGTGGGATTTCTGTGTTAAATGTATGTTGGTCAATGTTTGCATGTTATTTAACATAACAATTGATTGTCCTGCCAACCGTGCTTTTTGTTGTCGCGCATCTTTCTTTCGAATCCTCAAATAAACTGAATTTATTGGAATTGGTTTTCATATGATTTTTCTCTCTCCCTCTCTTCCGCTCCCCCCCCTCTCTCTCTCCCTCTCTTTCACTTCCCCTCTCTCCCTATTACTTCCTCTCTCTTCCCCCCTCTGTCCCTCTCTTTCTCATACAAATTTCATATTTCAATAAATTCGCATAGAATATTTTGTCCGTTCAAATGAAAACAAAACAATAGAAAAACTGTGCGCAAATTATTGAAAGCAATTTTTTCATAGACAAAGTTTTTTTTACGACGTAATTACTTAGTGGGAGTTAATTTTTCTTCGAAATCAAAATCGATATTCTCATGCTATTCGACAAAAATTGATTCAGTTAGAAAGTTCAATCACATTTTATTCGAATGAAATTCTCATACTTAAATACACAAAACAAAAGAGCTTAAGTGGGATTCTTTTGATTACCGAACACCATACATCTCATTTCAAATGAATTGGTCTTCTCGATCTTTCATGGATACAATAACACCATTTAACATACACACATATATTAGCAAAATATTCATTCTTTTTCGCATTTAATATTTTTGAGTCTTTTATCGGCTATCTCTCTGAATCTCCTCTCGTTCTATTGGTAATATCATATTGGCCAAATAGAGAGAGAAAGAGAGAGAGAGAGAGATTTTGTGCGGGAGGGATATGGGCACACAACAAAAGTAAATTATTTTCCATTAGTTTCCGACATGACATTAATATAATGGTAGGTCGTCTCTCACACGTTGTTATTGTGTTGACTCTGTTGTCACTGGCGCCCGTCGCCTCTGGCGTTATTATTCACAATGCAAATATTTTCGTTTTTGTAAATGTTAAAACTATGAGCACATTTCTTGAAATGATTGTTTTTTTGTCTTCTTTTTCACCTTTTGAATTTTCCCCGTTTAAATTACCTGATTTTTATTTGGTGGAAAATAAAGCGATCTAAGAAACAAATTCTTCTGAAATAATGGCAGTTTTTTTTTTAACTTTTTCGTTTTCTGTACTTTTTGAAAACTGAATTCTTCTTTCAGTCGATTGATTTTTTTTTTTTTTCGAATAAACAAACACACATATCAGTAGCAGTACCACCAAATTACTAATAACTGCAAGTTACTTGCTATTAATGGATAATAAAGAAATTTTTACGAGATATAATGTGCATGCTCTGAAATTCATTTCAAATATTCATTTAAAAATGTACTAACTTATACACACTGAACAGTATGCATTTTGATCTCTCTCACTTTTTTTCTCGCTGTTCTTTGTTAAGTTCAAAGTTTTTCACAGTTCAAAATGAAATATCTCAAATATTTTTGGCATGAAATAAGATATTTGTTCAGCATTAAGTGAATTTGTGTAAATATATACAGTGAGTGAGATAATGAGGGAAAAAAGAGAGAGAAATTGTGAGAGAAAAAAAAAAATTATTGAGGTAGCAGCAGACACTATGGTAAATTGATATCATGAACAAAATGCATTTTATCGTTGATGCAATAACCAACGTCCATCGTTTAAAGCTGCATACACTGCACCTAATTTCAATCGATTAAATGAAATTACTTCAATTAATACCTCATTAAAACACGGTGAGGTGTTCGTGTTCATTATGAAGATGAGACACTTTTTCATGAATGTGCAGTGAAACATTTTTTTTCCACCTTCTTTTTCCTTCTTCTTCTTCTTCATATTTTTTTCTCATTCATTTCGATGGCGCGCGCAAATAATACATCATAATTCAACGAAAATGCTCTTAGTGAATTCGATTAAATGCTGATTTGTTATTGTCATGTCACGAAATAATGAGAGTAGAGCAACGAAAACAAATTACATTGAACGCATTTTGATAAAATTCAATTATTTCCGTTTCGCAACTTTTTTTTTTTCTCTCTCTCTTTCTCTCTCTCTCTCTCTTGTTTTCTCCCTCGTTCTCTCTTTTCCTCTTCTCTAATTCCTGACCTTATTTCACTTTTCTTTTGTCTTTTCATATCTGTCATTTTCTTTCTGGGCTCGTCTTCTATTCGTTCACTCAAAAATGTCTGATACACATAACACAAATATTTTGGGGAACGCATATTTTACCACAAACGATATCGGTTGTCTGATAAAACAAAGGAAAACCGAACCAATTTGATGGCGCATGGATTCCAATACATTGATCAAAGCCCAACTATGCGAATTCATTAAATCGATTCGTATGTGTTTGGTGTTTTTTTTCCGTTCGGAGACTTTTGTTTTAGATCATTCCATTTGGAAATATTTAAATTTAATGCAAGCTTTTAACTAGAAATATCCGAATTATTCGAAATGCTTTGAAATTGGCATTCTATATTGGAAAATAGAGAGGGAGAGAGAGAGAGAGAGGGAGGGAGGGAGGTTGAGAGAGAGAAGAGAGAGAGAGAGAGAGAGAGAGAGAGAGAGAGAGAAGAGAGAGAAAGAGAGAGAAAGAGAGAGAAAGAGAGAGAAAGTGAGAGAAAATTGCGTAGAAAAGTGTAAAGGGAGGAGACAGAAGCTGGGATGGAAAAAGGAACAGATAGAGAAAGCGAAAGAAGAAAGAAATAATAAAAAAAAAGAGCATAAAACATTTGTAAATGCTATTCGACGAAAAAAGCTTTTTGAATCGTTTGAATGCGAAGAACTCATTGGGTGAAATAATCATGTCTACACGGGGTTTGGTATGTTCACAACACAATGAAACATTACAATGGTATATTTATATGGATATATAACATATATTAAGATTCTTATGTGCCAATATACAATGAATAAATCAACATATCTGCACCACATTTCTTCATCCATCGTAATTTGCTCGTTAGTTGGAGGTAGTAAATCCGTCACATATCTATTAAGCATCATATATGCTCTTCTCTTTATTCTTTTTCACTTCTTTCTCTTCTCTTCTCTTCTCTTCTCTTCTCTTCTCTTCTCTTCTCGTCCTTTTCCATTCTTCTCTCTCTCCTTTCTTTCTATCCTTGGCATCCTCCCTCTCTTCGTCTCACTCTTTCTATCTCTCTCTATCTCTCTCTATCCGTCTCTCTCTTTCTCTATCTTTCTCTATCTTTCTCTCTCTCTCACATACACACACACATTCATCACATTCTCTTTATTTCTCATTCACGACCCTAGAGCTTATAGATATATTAGTGCATATGTTGCCATTCCAAGGATTCGAATGGTTTACATATCATGGACTGATTGCGTTTATATATTCGTCGAAATGCTCAAATTTCGATTAAATGTCTGATGAATTTGAATCCATCGCACAGTAAAATGTTAAGAGTCAAACCGACTGAAAAATAAATGAATAAAAAGCCACTTCATTCGTTGTTGGGTCATAAGAAGAAAACTCATAAGTCACAAAAGGATTCAAACATATTAACTCCTAGGGGGAAATGACTCTTGCAAATCTTTTCAAAATTTTAGAGAAATCGAAGCATTTTCACGAATTTTACGAGTATTACGAATCTTCATTCACATGTGAAGTTGACAAAGAGATTTGCAATTGAGAGCGATCTATACGCATCTTTTTAACACATAATCAAATGCGAATCCTTGCGAATCTTTTATTCATTTTCAAGTATAATACGCGAATCTTCAAATTTTTGATCATATTTTTGCAAATAAATTGGGAATCGCTGCGAGTCATTTCCCCCTAGATTAACTCTATCTACCTATTAATTAAATATACAATGCATGATTTTGAAGATTGAATTTACAATGTGACTACAATTTATCCTGTCTGATGGTTTAACAAGTACAAAAGCAAAATAACAAAGCAATCAACCACCACCACCGCCACCTCCAACAACAACGAAACGAGTGGTTTTTATTTACTTTGGGGGGTTAGAAAATTACGCATGCACCAAAAATCATCTTCGGTTTACTCTCTCATTATTTATTCGAAAAAGGTAATTTTTTTTTTTCTCTCTCTCTCTCTGTTGTTATTCTGCGTATGCATATATGTTACGTATGTGTATTTGACTGTCTCGATTGAGGTAGATTTCATTAATTTTGAACGTGTTACTCAATTTCAATGATTTTAACATGTTTGCTCAAGCATAAGTTGACGCAAATAGGTGCACTTAAGCTCAAGTCACTTTTTGACCAAATAAACAAAAGCAATCCATGCAAAATCATTGAAATGCAGAAGTCAATGTCTACGAATAAATTCGAGTGTGTGTTTGTGTTTATTTTTGTATATCTTTGTATTTCATTCTTCAATGTGTATATACATACGAAACAAAAGCAAGATGAACATAAAAAGTTAACATTTTATCACCCAAATGGGAAAATTTACCTTTTGGATAGACATAACCCATGTTTTCGGTTCGTTTATTGCTTTAGGTGGATGAAAATGACGGTTGTGATGACAATGTTAATGGTAACACCTGCAGATTGGTGGCAACAACAGCCTTAGCTTTGGAATCGCTTAACCAGTAATGAATGACTAAATAGACAGAACACGTTTCTCAATTTAAATGTTGAGATGTTGAATTGGCTGCTGCTTGGTTGACGACGGTAATCCATGAACTATTCGGTGGTTGATTTCGATTTTTCTTCTTTCTCTGATTGTTTTCACTTCTTCTATCTTGTTTTTTTTTTCTTTCTTTCTTTCTTTCTTTCTTTCTTTCTTTCTTTCTATTATTCTCTGTTTTCTTTTACTTTGTCTTTTTGTTGTTGTTGTTGTTGTTGTTGTTGTTGATGTTACTTTATCTTATATATTTCGTCTTGCTCAACGCATTTGTTATTTATGATAAATATAGGCAATCATAAGCGTTTTTCAAGTTAATGTTTGACAATTGAATGCAATCTGATCCAAAATGAATTCAAAATCATTTCCTGTCATTTCTGAGTGAGCGTTTGTGATTCGTATTTGGAACTCTCATCGCAATTTTGTTCGAATATATATCTATTTATATGTTATGGAGCTTTATTTCCTTGATGTCCGTTTCCTTTGCATGTACATGTACATGAGAAGGAGTTTCGTTTTGTTTAAATTCAAGTACACGTTTTCACATCAAAATATTTTTATTTTCTTTATTTATTTACTTATTTTTCTGTTTATGTTTTGTTTTATTTTTGTTTTTCGTTTCGCCTATTTCGTCGTTCAAATGTTTATTGCATTTTCATTGCAATTGATATTAAAAAATGAAAAACAATTTGCGTCGTTTTATTCACTTGAACTTTAACCGAAAAAAAAAAAACAAAATCTTAACATATGTCTTGTTCACACTGTGTAAAATGGGCGAACATTTAATGTAACAATATTATCATACATTAACATAAACAAAGCTTGATTTGAAATTGTTTTTTTTTTTTCTCTCTTCTTTTCTTCGCTTCGGTCGTCTTGTTTCTTACTTTGATTTTATTTGTTTCTTTTTTTTTTTTGTTTATCGTAAAAGCGAAAGAAAAACCCAAATGGTACAAAATGAAAATTGAATGTCTGAAATAAGGCGATTGGATAAAAGGCGATGTGATTTTCGGTGGAGGGATGAACAACAATTCCAAATATTTGCTACAAATTTTGATTTCAAAATTTTTTTACAGCTTATGAGTGTGTGGATTCACACAAACATATATATATATATATATATATATCAGTATATATATGAATATTTTCCCTTGATTTTGGCTCACTTTCGATCGCATCGAAATTTTCAATTATAATGAATTGAGCACAAATTGCATTTGCCAAAATGCCCGTTTACATAAAAAGTTATGTGCTGGCCATTTTTTGCACTTGTCCCTCTTTATAATTTTCAGCGAATTTTCCCTATCGTCGTCGCCGTCGTTATCGTCTTTTTCTTCCTCTTCTTCTTCTTCTTTTTCTTCTTCTTCTTCCTCTTCTCTTTCTTCTTATACTTTTTCTTTTTGTTTTCTTTTTCTTATTCTACCTTTTGCGTAGATTATTTTTATCCATCCTTCAGAATGATGAATTGACAGTAACAATTGTAATGCCTGTCAATAATCGGCGGAAGTAACGGACGGCCGAACAGCTAACAACAATGATGAATTGCAAGTCGTTCTTTTCTCTTTTTCTTCTTCTTCTTCTTTCTATGATTCGCTTAATTTCTTATGCCAAACAACAACACACATCCGCGACCACTTTGCTTCGTTTCCGTCAATTCTGTCGTTGTATCGCCGTAATTATTAATAATTTTATTTTTTTTATTTTTTTCGTTTTCTTTGTTTCTTCTTCGTTTTTTTTTTTTTTGCTCTTTCTCCTTCCCCTATTTTCTCTCTCTGACTCTCTTTCTCTTTCTCTCTCGTGCACTCTCGTTTCGAATTTTTATATGTTTTTTGTATGTACGTTGTACGGTAACATAATTTAATAAAGAGATTTCACGTAAAACAAGCCATAACAGATGCACACGAGCGGCAACAAAAATCTTATTGGATTTTCCATTTAATGTTATCAAATGAATTTAAGCGCTAGTAGCACATTTTTGTAACATTTTTTCTTTCATTCCTTCTTTCTTTCCTTTTCATCCATTGTTTATGATGCATTTCACTTTGGCACATCACAACTATTATGACAACTACTTAAGCACATTATCATCGCACAATTGAATTTCCCTTGGCTTGTATTTGAGCTATGGCCGCAATGGACTTGTTGGCGCTGATGATGATGATGATGATGATACATCAAAATTACAATTTATTTGGAAATTTGAAAAATAAAACAATTACCAAGAGTGCAAAAAAAAAACAAAAAAATGATGTGATGATGAAAATTTAAATAGAAAATTCGAAATTGAGCTCAAACAATCTCAATTCAATAAATCTCGTGCACAGTGTATTTTCTAATTCAGTTTCATCATTTTGCTTGTTACCACAAATCGCAATTCGATAATCAATTGATTGTTTTTGCAATTGTGGCGGTAAAACTCGTTTACACATTTCAATCTTGTGGCATTGAACGTAGACACACCGACACCTTTCCCATGCACATAAACACAATCTCTCTCTTTCTCTCTCTCTCTCTCTCTCTCTCTCTCTCTCTCTCACTCACTCACACACACACTTTTTGCCACACCGAAAATATATCTTGTATGCTTGTTGTGTGATGAGAGCACTGGTGGTTGATTGAGGTTTCACTTTTATTCTAATTTATGGTGATTGGATTTTTGGTGTGATGATGTGTTGCCGCCACTATAAATTATACGACACGGCACACATTATCAGGCTGTGATATTGAATTGTTCTCATATTTTTGCATTCATTTTCAATTCGATCATTTAAAACTCGTAAATTAAACTGTCATACTTTTGCCGCTCAACATTAAAATGCTCCTCCTGCTTTTTCTATATCTTTCCACAAATGATTTGTCTCTGTGTATATGGATCTCTGTTTTTCAATCTCTTTTGCTTTCTCTTTCTTTCTTTCTCTCTCTCTCTCTCTCTCTCTCTCTCTCTGTCTCTGTCTCTGTCTCTGATTATGTCTCTTTCACACACACTCGATCTTTATGCACTCTCGGATTTTTGTCTATCTCTTCGTACTATCTCGTACACTCAAAACTGAATTTGTTCATGTCCATGCTTTTCTTCTTTTCTCTATTCAGTTTATATGTAGAGTGTGTCGTGCCTGTAGCGTTGTGCACGAAAGAACACTTGTTTTCCAATGTTCTTTTCGGTTTGTCTTCTATGTGAAAGATTCTTTTAGAGAGGCCAAATGTTGTTGTCCTCTGTTTCTATCATTTTCAATCTTATCAAACACTTCAAGTGCAATTTCATGCAGATGCCTTTGATTATCCTATGCCTTTTTAGTCCCCTATTCATTGGCTAATGATTTATCGTTTCTCTTTTTCTATCGATCTTGAATTAGCTTATCTAGTTCCATTTTTTATTCTCATTCAATTCAATTCTTCTTTTTTTTTTTTTTTTTAATTTTCATTCGAAATTGGTGCCTCCCTTAAAAGTTGTAACACATTTTATTTAATAAAACAATTTTCAATGTTTCAATTTAATCACATTAATCAACTGACAAGTATGCCAAGTGGTTTTACAAGAGAGTAAATTTTGTTTTTTTAAAGTTTGTTTGTGTCTAACGTTGTGATTGTTGATGTAAAGAAAGAAAAAAAAAATGAAGAAATCACCGTTAATATTATAATTAAAAGCGAATAAAAAATTGAAAATCACAATGTAAATTACAAACAGTTCGAAACACAAATGTGATTTATAAAATTTAATTTGATTTTTTTTTTTCTTCTTTTGCTTTGCTCAAATTTTGTCGTTCATCGTTTCACGTCTTTTCACTAATTCACACCGTACGACAATTCGCTATTTTTTTTGTTGACTCTACAGATTCTCATCCGGGACTAAGCAACCGAGAAGAGAAAAAATGGTTTTCTTACTTTGATTGTTCGATCACATTGCAATAGCAACAAAGTGGAAAATCTTTAGGTTATCGAATGTGATTCAATGTGAAAATGTATTGTTCCATTGATAATTGAATTGATTAATTTTTTTCACAAAAATCAATACACAATGAATATTTTTATATGAATTTGATTGTTTTCTGGATGATTTTTGAAAGAAAAATTCATTTCTTATAGTATTTATTCGATTGAAATTGATCCAGGTGTTAAAGATTCTTTGTTTTTGTGTTTTTTTTTTTTTTTTTTTTGTGATAAACTTGGCTGTTGCCACAAATACATGTTCAGGGAAAATCGTATCAAGTTTTTCGCAACTGTGCACAGACTATCGCAAATCATAAAACCAATACAATCATACGAAAATACACGCAACACATACATATTTATACCGAAATATTTACTACAAAGGAGCCAAAGCACGTATTTAACTTTCTCTTTCCATGAATACCGCGTATTTCATCCCCTGTGTTGTTGTTATTGTTGATGCTGATGTTGCTCTCACAATTATGATGATGATGGTAGTGGTGGTGGTAAAAATGTTGTTTTAATATGAATTTCGTTGTATTTCTGTTAGCTAATAGCTTTGTATGTCAATATTCAAAACATTGACACGTACAGACACACACACAAACAGAGAGAGAGAGAGAGAGAGAGAGAGAGAGAGAGAGAGAGAGAGAGAGAGGGAGAGAGAAAAAAGCTCCATCTCTCTTAGTCTTGTCAATGACACTCGCACAATCCATGGATCCAAGGAGATAGCAAGCGATAACAACATCCTTTGGAACAGTTGGAGCCATAGGACAAGAGAGCAAATAAACAACACAATCCAATTCCACTTGAATGTGTGCTATATATTCGTATTTAATACAGAATTGTGTGAAGTCTTTCACGATTTCAGTGCTGTGCAAGTGTGATGGTTACAACTCTCGATTGAGAATGCTCTCATTCACACACAAACACATACACATACAACACACTCACACATATATACACAGATGAACACACATAATATTTTCACATCTCATTGAATGAAATTTTTGCTCAATTATATTCAATGTTAGCCTCGCATTTACCAAATCAGGCATTCCGCTATGCTATTGTGTATGCTGGAAAAATTCATGAAAAAAAACCAGAGTGCGTAATAAACGCCGAATAAGAAATTGAAAAAAAACAATGATACAAACAAAAAAACCGATTCCGAAAAAATATCAGATGTTTGTGATTTGCAAAATATTCTTTGGTAAAAAAAAGAAATAAATAAAATAATGTTTATTGATAAAATCTCAATGTTGAGTATCATGTAAACGAAATGTAATAAGCATCAAGTAACTAGCGGCGGAAAGCGAAACAAATGAAATAAAAATTGTAGTAAGACACAGAGATGGAGCAAAAGGAATATGGAAATAGGGAGAGTGAGAGTGAGAGTGAGAGTGAGTTAGAGAGAGAGATAGAGAGAGAGAGAGAGAGAGAGAGAGAGAGAGAGCAAGAGAGAAAGAGAAAGAAGAAGAAAAAGAGGAAAACCTATCTTAGCTCTACCGACAACATGCAATCGTGTATAACGGACGATGAATGGAACGGCACATCGTGAAAATCTATGGCATGAAGCAAAAAAATTGATATTGGGTGGATATTACATTTGGTTCGAACGCTTCCGCCGCCGCCATCGTCGTCGTCATCATCGTTGCCGCTGCTGCTTCATTCTTTTCTATCTTCATTTTATTCGCTCTCTTTTTAGCTTGTATCCATATCACAGATGAACACAGTATGTACGCGCACATCTGTTTGCATCTCAATGCTTGGATTCTGTTTCATCTGTATGTGGTTGGCTTTGGGTGCGGCGCGCATGAGCTATACATTTACATCGATCGGCAAATAGTTTTTGATGTACAATTATATTTTCAACTCGAATTCTTGCTATATATGCTCATTTATATGTGATTCAGAAAATATTGGCTGTGAACCGTGGAATGTGCCAAAAAAAAAAGAAAGGAAAACAGATGAATAGAAAAAACTACGGGAAAAAGTGAACGAGAAATGGAAAAAGAACCAGATGAATATGAAGCAGAAAACTAGCAGAGAACATGAGGTAGAATACAGAAGTGAAATACCTTTTCAATAAAATGACGGTCGCTTTATTTTTTTTTTTCCCCAAACCAAATTCATTTATTGAGCTTTTCATTGTTTTTATCTACATGCGTGTAAACGTGTGCGTGCGCGTATGCGTGTATATGTGTATTCGTGCATATTTGTATGTATAAATGATGTATGTGTGGGACAATTTGCTTGAATGTTTTGTAGTCGCTATACCGAACATATCACCAGCATCACTTCCCGTTAACTTTTGGCAAGAGTAATAGACCGTTGAGACGTTCAAATCGTTCCAACTGAATGAAATACGAACAATATGTGACATGAAAAATGCCTCATCGCAAAGGATGCTAGCAAAATGAGAAAATTTCAAATTCCATGGATGAATGGTTTTTCTTTTCTTCTTTTTCTTCTTCTTCTTTTTTTTTTTTTTTATTCTCCATTTGAATTATAGAGACGATGGCAAAGGAAAAAAAAAATTCTATCCCAAGAATGTTAATTAAATAAATAATTTACTCCCATGCGCCTTAAGATAAGCTCTTCATTTGCTATATAGAATTAACATTTTGACGTGAATTGTACATTACGCATTATCTCTCGCTTTTTCATTTCTTGCTCATTTTCTACTCTTCATATGCCTACTAATTTTTTTACCCCTTTCTGCATCTCTCGTTTTCTCTCGAAAGTTTATAACTTTCAACAAATTTTCAAGACACTGACAATAATTAAATTTTTAATCATTGGCCTGGCCCAATCTCATTCTCATACATCTTCTCTCTCTCTCTCTCTCCCTCTTGCTCTCTTTTTGTGTCAACTTGTTTAACATTATTGTGTCTTGGGACATACGCAGGAGTCACAGTAATATTTCGATTTTATTCTATGTATACAAGCTTTGTCTTCTTGATTTTGTTTGAATATGCAAAAAAAAGAGAGAGAGAGGAAGAGAGAGGGAGAGAGAGAGAGAGAGGGAGAGAGAGAGAGAGAGAGAGAGAGGGGGTGAGGAGAGAGAGAGAGAGAGAGAGAGAGAGAGAGAGAGAAAGAGAGAGATAAGAGAGAGAAAGAGAGAAAGAAAGAGATATTAATAACTTTTGAGAATCATATATCTAAGCGTATCGACAAAATGTGCTTTTACATGCACGCACAAATTTATATTTCACAGAGATTGTTTCTTATTTTTGTTTGATATACAAAACCAAAAACCAAAACCAGTAAAACATTGCAAACATTTACACTTTAAATGGATAAAATTTCATTTGAAAAAGTTCATGTGGCGCCTTCGGATGTGTGTAAATTTTCAATAGGTATTCAACAAACAAATGCATTAGCACAAATTTTTTCCAAAAGATTTAGAGAGTATAGAGAGATGAGAGAGAGAGATATTGATTCGAATGAATTTAGCATTAAAATCGTGGTTAAGTCATTGTGGTTTGTTTTATTTGTTTTTCAAGATAAAATAAACTAAAACCACACATATCACATAAAAACGTTCATTTTATGGCTTTAACATGTCTGATAAGAACAATGAGCGTGTGACTACGTTTAGTTTAAGAATGGTAGCTATTTTGATAGTCAAACGAAACATCAGTTACAATAGCCCTGTTACACAATCTATGGTCGTGTGTGTGTGGTGTGTGTGTGTGTAGCATCATAGTCACACACAAAAGAGCATCAGCAAGTCAAAGAGCCCATTTTCTACCGACTATAATTTGTAACATATTTGAACAATTGCTGCACGGCAGAAATCGCACGATACCAGGATACCGAGAAAGATTGAGGCCATGATATTAATTTTCATCATGCATATTTACGCAGTGCTGGATGATGGGGTGACTTTTCAACAAAAAAAAAAAAGAAAAAAGAAAAAGAATAAACGAAAGTAGTTTTCGTTTTGCTTAGTCTCCATTCACATTATGTCCGCATTCATAACATCACAAAATGAAAAAAAAAAAAATACAAAATAAAAAAAGAATGACAAGGAAAAAGGGAAGAATGCGGGATGCTGCAAAGTGAAGAATGGAAAAAGTAAATAAAATGAAGTGAGACAAAAGCTACTGAAGAATTGACGACACGACAAGCATAGAGATAGAAAAGAGAGTGAAAAAAAAACGAATAAAAATAAGACCTAGTGAAGCAAATGAAATGAAAGCAAAAAGCAGAACGCAAGAAATAACGATATAAATATCCTGACATTTTATATACTGACATCCATTCTATTCTATTCCATTCAGCTCTGACCATAAACAATCATCTAAACACTTATACGGCCCAACATGGAATAAAACTGAGAAGAAAAACTGGACAAAGGGAGAGAAAGAGAAAGAAAGAGAGAGAGAGAGAGAGAGAGAGAAAAAAAAGATAAAATGAATGAGAGATGAAGTGAAATGGAAAGAATGAGAGAGTAAATTGAGACACGCACACCATTTGGTCCATGTGTGATGTTTATTAGACACAATGCATGGGCGATATCAATGGTTTGACAGTTGTGTAGCTGACTGGTTGAACACATTTTGACGGCATATGAAAACGGTGAACACAAATTCTACTCAATTCAGCACAATGGTAGCGCGCTTTTCTGTTATCTTAGGGGGAAATATTAAAAAAAATATTAAATTTTTAAATATTAAAAGAAAATTTAAATAAAAAATATAAATAAATAATAAAAAAAAAAAAAGGAAAAAAAATATAAAAATTTAAAATAAAAAAAAAAAAAAAAAAAGGGAAAAAAAAAAAAAAAAAAAAAAAAAAAAAAAAAAAAAAAAAAAAAAAAGAAAAAAAAAAAAATAAAACAAAAAAAAAAAAAAAAAAAAAAAAAAAAAAAAAAAAGAAAAAAAAAATAAAAAAAAAAAAAAAAAAAAAAAAAAAATCTCACTCACTTGCTCATTTTCATTTTATCTAAACATCACTGAATTTAGCGATGCTATACATTAGGCATCTTTACCCCTTTCTCTATCTCTCTCTTCCTTTCCTCTTTTTTCCCCACCTCTCTTTCCCTCTCTCTCTCTCTTTCTCTCTCTTTCTTTCATTATCTCTCGCAAACTTTTTCCCTTTATCCATATTGAATTAAATGGAAATCTCTGAACGAAAACTTGATAGCAGATGCAAAATTAGTGTCTATCACGTTTTGCTAATTATTTCGCGGAATATGAAAAATGTTTATCGAAAAAAAAAAAAAGAAATCCTTCAATGGTTATCAAAAGAGATCCTTCAAATTGTTTGAAAAAAATTGCACCTATAAATCAACGCTATTTAGGTGTATATATCTAGAATTGAATTCATTTCAATCCTTTTTGAATCTTAATCGGCCTAACAGCATGAAATTGAACTCAATTGAAGTGTAATATTGCTATCAGTAGTTTGGCATATTGTATCAAATCAACTTATTCAACTGTGCTACTAAACATGTGCCAATCATTATATATACAAGACACAATCAAGATCTCCTTATTGAACTCTTATTGATCGAATTTTTTTTTTTTCGTAATGCGATATAAGATAATGATAGCCCTAGGGGGAAATGACTCTTGCAAATCTTTTCAAAATTTCAGAGAAATCGAAGCATTTTCACGAATCTTACGAGTCTTACGAATCTTCATTTACATGTGAAGTTGACAAAGAGATTTGCAATTGCGAGCGTATCTATGCGCATCATTTTAACACATAATCAAATGCGAATCCTTGCGAATCTTTTATTCATTTTCAAGTATAATACGCGAATCTTTAAATTTTTGATCATATTTTTGCAAATAAATTGGGATTCGCTGCGAGTCATTTCCCCCTAGTGATAGCCAGATTTCAATAGGAAGATTATGGAACTCGATTGATAATTCATCAAATTCAATAACTTGTATCGATTAAAGAATTTCAATTGTCATAATATGGGAGAGAATCAGAGTGAGAGAGAGAGAGAGAGAGAGAGAGAGAGAGAGAGAGAGAGAGAGGAAAGAGAGAGAGGGAAAGAGAGCGAGAGAAAGAGAGAGAGAAAGAAAGAAAGAGAGAGAAAGAAAGAAGCAAGGAAAAAACCGTCTTAATTGTATTATTGAAGAAATGCCCAAAATAAAGCAGCAATAAGTTGGAGTTGATTGAATTTTGTGTTGCAGTTTTGTGAACGAGCAAAATTGCATCTGTGCCAACGAACACTGAATAGTAAAAGATTCCGTGCGCTTTTCATTTTATCGTTAGATAATTTCGCAATTGGTTTCGATGCCATTCCCGTCAGTATGGCACACTAAGTAATTTTCACACACATATGTACACTTTGTCTCTCTCCTTCTCTCTTCATCTCACTTTCTCTTATACTACCCACTTCATCATCAACATCGATGTCAACATCGTTGAGAACAAAGAGCGGTTATTCTCCATTTAAGTGTCAAGTTTCTTCTTTTCAATCCAGTGTCATATGTGCACTGTGCATACGGTTTTATATTGAATTTGTTCGATTTTCCCATTCACACAGTCATTAAAATAGCTATTGAAAATTGACGACAATATATTCACTCACAAACGCATGCAAAAAGCGATAATAATAAGTTCGGAGGAAAATTTCCATTGAAAAAGCAATAGTTGGATCGGAAATTACGAAGCATGTCTGATTTCTTTGACATTTTTTTGTTGTCCCTTCTACATAGAGTTGATCACATGAACAGCAGAGGATGTGTCACTTCACTTTCATTTCCTTTCATTTCATTTCATTTTACCATATTGTAAGGCGAGTATAACGGTTCCATTTGGATTTTCTCAGTCACTCACTCACTCACTCACTCATCCGACACATGTTAAACTTATAATTCGAATTCATTGATTCAATTTATTAGCAACTCAATATATTTTCATATAAACTATTATTTTTAATTTTTATCGCAATAGAATTTTAACTCTCGTTGTATTTGTTTTTATCTCTTTTAAACGTCATCTTCCTCCTTCCCATAATTCTTATCATCTCCACCCACTCACACTTTTCTTGACCACTTTCTCCTCTCCACTCTCTCTCTCTCTCTCTCTCTCTCTCTCTCTCTCTTTCTCTCTCTTTCTTTCTTTCTCTCCATCTCTCTGTCTTCTTCTTATTCTTTCTCATTCTTCTTTTCTAACCATCTATGTTTGTCGGCCCGGTTGCCCAATCTCTATCACTACTATCTAAAATTTGATTTATTTATTTGGATTTAACATGGTCATAATTTTTCTATGCCATCGAATCCGAAACGCGGTACGCATTTCGAAATTTATCATCAGATACCTACTCCATTCTGTTTTTATTTGAATTTGTTTGCTTGGACGAGCGGAAAAAATGGCAAATAGACTTAGATTATATTGGTGTATGGTATCGAAACAATTAAATGGCATTCATTCGTTCTTCTTTGCCTTTCTTCCTTTCTTTCTTTTATCTTCTACTTCTTCTTTTTCAACAACTGAATGAATTTCGTAATTTTCATGTGCACTAACAAAATAACACGTTTTATTCAGATGCGACATGATTCTCATGCTATGCTGCTCATAAATTTGTTTTTGAAAAAAAGCCAGGAGCCAATTCATTCGCGTACATATGAAGATGAATATTATTTTGCACACAACATTAGAGATGTTCGTTAAATTTTAATATTTTCCAGATTGAATTGTATTCATTTGTGGCGTACACTCAAGCGTAACAAACGATGTACATGCCATGCCGACCAACGAAATCCGTCACAGCGGTGGAGGCTAATAACATTTATTTTCACACAAAAACGTACGCAAAGAAAGTCATTTATTCATTTTCCATGCGATGTGCTCAAATCATTACTTCCGAAACTCACTCACTCACTCACTCACTCACTCACTCACTCACTCACTCACTCACTCACTCACTCACTCACTCACTCTCTCTCTCTCTCTCTCTCTCTCTCTCTCTCTCTCTCTCTCTCTCTCTCTCTCTCTCTCGCTCTCTCCCTCTCTCTCTCCCTCTTTCTAAGAAAAAAGAATAAAAAAAAAAACATTTCAAACGATGTTTACTTATGGGCGCTCCGTGTGTATGAGACACACAGTGGATGAGGATATTTGATTGTGAGAAAAAGAAAAACTTATTTGATTCGATTATGCTTGTTTGGTTGTAAAGGAAAAATGAACTGAAAATTAATCGCAATTCTGTGCACCTGTCGTTGGCTACTTGAATTCTTGTTGAGACTGTCAAGAGAGTCATCTAGTTCTTTGTCTCGAAAAGAATTGTGACTAGTCGTATTGTATTTTACAGTAATAAGCCTTTGGGTTGTTTGTACTCATCATCACTCGCTTATTTGTTCTTCTTCATCTCCTTATTCTTCTTATTCATTCATTCTTTCATTCATTCTAGATCTTAATCGTTATGATTGCGGAAACTTTTGGAAAATTCACTATGTAAATTCTTTTGTTTTCTTCAAAGTTTTTTTTTTTTGTTTTCTTTCGCCATCAGTTGATTGCTGAAGAGGACTTTTGGCTCGACGCAATTGTCATTGAGGAAATATACGGTAATCATTCCCTTATTCGTTGTGATTTGAAAATCGTACATAGTTGATATGTTTTGCGGCTACTGTGGCGGCGGTGATGATGGCAGCTGTTGTTATTGTTGTTGTTGCTGCTCATTTCAGCCGCTGGCATATGTGAATGTCATCCAAAGAGTATGCCATTCAATTTGATACTATTGTTGTGTGGAAATGGAAATTGTAACAAATGATTTGAACGTGCAAAGAGACACCTGTCGTTTTACGTACTATTTATGTCACTGTAAAACTAAAACAAATGGAATTGAGAGAGAGAGAGAGGGAGAGAGGGAGAGAGGGAGAGAGGGAGAGAGGGAGAGAGAGAGATAATATAGAAAAAGAAGAAGACACAAACTGCCACAATTCAATTGAAATATTCATATTTATTTCTATTTTTTTTCAGTATATTCGTTTTCTCTTTGGCAGTATTAGATTAGCTTGACCAATAAATATAATAAACAAATATAAATCTTTTTTTTTTTTTTTCATTTCATTTTGAACACCATGTTATAAATACATTTTAATTAAATTGATAATCGCATCAAGTCAATGATATTTGATGATGATTTCTTTCTTTTTTCAATTTTATATAATTTTAATGAGATTTTTGTACTATGAATTGCATCAAAGTAATCGACCACGACATTCGATTGCGCCACATTTACAGTCCATTCTTCGGCCTTCAATTGAGCCAATCAGGTAATCTAAAATGGGAAATTGTAACGATTTTATCATTTTTTTCTTTTTTTTAATCATTTATGATTTGGAAAATTCAACAAAACATTCAACATTTCTTACTATAGTCCCAGGTTAATTCTGTGCCAGCCTTTATATCTGTCGATGTGAAAAAGGCAAGCCAAGGAAATCGCAGATCGTGTGTATCGACGAATACATTTTGTGAAAAGAGATTCGGTGCGCATGAGTGCTATAAAATAGAAATAACAATGAAATGCATTAAATTTGATAAAATTTTCAAACATTTCCGTATTGACGGATCAATTGAATTGAATTTTTTTTTTTTTTTTTTTTTTTTGATAAATTTTCGTTTGTGTTGAATTTGAATTTTTCTGCACATATTTATGAAATAAAAATGGAAAAATAAAAAAAAAAAAAAAATAAAAAATGAAATAAAATCGACTTGGCACAAAACTTACGTTAAAAAATCGGCTTATATTCCCGCGATATCGGCCATCGACAACAAATTCAATAGCATTTTCGCCAAATAATGATGTTCGTTGATTTTCTTCGATTTGTTCACGCTTTTTTAAAATATTTGGAAAAAAGCTGAGAATACTTTTTGCCCCAATACGTGGACTTCGTATATATGAATCATCTAAACGTGGCCGTTTTTGTGGTGTTTCAATTAAATCATCTGGCCATTCAACATCTGATTCATAGCCATCTTTATATCGTTCAGCCATTTCAATATGATCCAATTGCATAAAATATTCATCGCCATAGATTGAGCCAACCTTTTTCATTGCACGTTCATCGGCTGTTTTACCATGTAATAAATCACCAAAATAGCATGCAACAAATGTCCCTTTTGCTAAATCTGTTTGACATCGAATCCCATAGCCGCGATCAATTGTTTCAAATAATTCCAATTTTTGATCAATTTGCGCTTTAACCACACGATTTAAACATCGGCTTGAACATTTACAACTTGGATTACATTCATAAATACCGGTATCAATTCGACTATCCAATCGTTTGTATTTATATCCAATAAATTGCTTTGAATTGCCACGCGTTAATAGCCAACATGAACATTTTGATTTAACGGAACAATCATCAACACAATCACAACTACTACGAAATGGATTATTTATTTCATTTAAAATGGCTGGCACTTTTTTACTACGTTGACTACGTCTGTATTGAATGATATATTCATCAAAGTGTGGCATATTTTTGCTAATTGAAACAACTGGAATCGGTCGTGGCTCTCGAAAACCACCATAAATTAACTATAAATGCATAAAAAATGTAAAGAAAACATGTGAATAATGAAAAGAGGAAGGAAAAACAAATGAATAAATAAAAAAAAAAAAATAAAAGAAGAACTGATTCAATTTACATTATTCAATCTCTCCGTAGTTCCATGGGGTGACACAGTTCGTACTTCCGTCATACAGTCGATATTTACAGAAAATGTAAAACAATCAATGGTTAATTTCGATTTTGTGGTTAACAAATATTTGTGCGTCGTTTCAATTGAGCTTAATGAACGTCCACATGGCGCAACATAATAGCAAAAACCAGTAGTATAACGTTTCCATCCCCCTAATATTGGCCGCTTTAGGGGATCCGATTCAAAAATCGTTTCATTTTTTTCATAATTACGAACACATTCACGGCCACAAATATGCCGTCTATCAAATTTTTTTGGCGGATTATAATTTACTATTATATCTTTTGGGTCAATCGAATACTTTTTTTGTGGTAATTCTTCGGCATTTAATGGCATCGGACATTTTTTCGGTGATTTATATTCTTCATCTTCTTCACTATCAGAAGATACTTCAATCATTGTTGTGTTTGCATCACGAAATCGTTTTAGTTCTTCGTTTTTAACAATTGATGCCCAAACTGCATCCAATCGCGGTGAACCAACATATCTATGATGTGTAATCAATGAATGAAAGAAAATTGTTTTTGTTGGAAAATTTGAAAAAAATTGTAAAATCATAGGTTCTGACAGAGGGTAGCCAGGGTTTCCTTGACTCCTTCTGGCGCACTGGAACCTCTATTTGGGAATACGATAATTATTGAATTTTTTTTTTTCTTTTTCACTTTTATTGAATGGAAAATTATTCGAAATTGCTAGGATTTTTCGAGCTAAAATCCAATTGTCTACATCCAGAGTAATTTGACAGCGAATATTCCAACATTTGGTTTAAAATGTCATATTTCCAACGAAAGTTGTAAAGTTTACAGCTATTAAGGTTGGAATTCTGTACATGGCAAATTTTTTTGCATTAATACCAATGCATTGGCGTATTTGGTTGTAAATTTGACATTTTGATTGCGCACTCAAGCGAGTTGGTATTAGAGCAAACAAATTTGTCATATGGAATACCAGCCATGGTTGGAAAAGTTACAATTTTCGTTGGAAATAATATGAACTACACGTTGGGTTGTTCAAATGACAGACACATTTCTGTGGGTGTAGACGTTTCTTTTTTTTTTTTTTTGAGAAAACTCTTCGAAATTGCTGGGCTTTCTCGAACAAATGTTTTCAAAAAAAAAGGAATTTTTCTCGAAAAATGAAAATTTTTGCAAAAAAAAACAAAAACAAAAATGAAAATTGACAAAAAAAGGATTTTTAAAAAACGCAAAAACAAAAAATTGATAAAAGTATGCAATAGCAGAAAAAAAGATGGAATTGCATGCATTCTATAATTTTGAGCTGAGCTACTTACAAATATTCACCATATTTCGATTTTGGATATTCCAATAATACCAAGCCTTTTTGCATTGGATCAAATTCAACAACTCTGGCTATTTGAAATTCGCCATTGAAAAAAACGCGAAGACATTTTTCAGTTTTGCATCTCATTTCAATTAAATTGCTACGTTTGACTGCTTTAAAATAATAATCATAAAATTGTTGTGCATTTGTATGAACATATTTTGTACCATAATTTCCAAAAACGACTCGAATATTATCATTTGATACATATTGTGCATGTCCATCATCAAAAAATATCAAATAATGCCATTGATTATCTTGAAAATAATTATGACTGCTAACTATACCTAAGGGGGAAAGTATGAAAGTAAATAAAAATAAATATTATAAATATTGCCATCAACAAATGCTAACTTATTGATAAAAATTAAATGAATATTCACTAGATATTTCAAATATGTATGGATATGGTGTGTGTATTTTTGAATCTAGCAAATATCTCATAAATATTTAAATATCGCGTGAATATTCTGAATATCTACTAAATATATATATATATTCATAAAGGGTTCTCAGCCCCTAGACTATACCAGCATAAAATGCTTTATCATTATTTAAATAAATTGGTACAAATTGTCCATCAATGCATGCGCATGGCATTAAAGAACTTTTTCGTCGCGCAATCACTCTTGTTTGAACACGTAATTTATCATTTGATTCTGGTGGAATGCCATTGGCCATATATTGACTGGGAATTATCTTAATTGTATTATCACTACATTCGACAACGTGATTATATTTGTCAGTTTGATCATCATCATCATCGTCATCATTGTCATCATCATTATCATTGTCATCATCACTATCCGAAATACAGATTATTTCATTGGATTTACTTGTTTGTACACTTGACTGCTTAGCTAATGAATAAAATAAATAAAAATCAATTAATTTCTTAGCAAATCAAAATAAGCCTAAAACTGAATCTTAAAAGCTCAAGATTAAAGAAAGGACATCACATTCGAATTAGTATTCTTGTTTTTTGATTTATATTATTGATGAGTAAACTAAGTAGCCAATGTTAAAACAAAGTATTCAATGGCTTTATATGAAACGAATCATAAATAAAACAAAACAAAAATACATAAACCCTTAATAACTTACATTCATGACTATCTTCATCATCACTGTCACTGATGACAATCGTTTCATTGCTTTTTTCTATTGCTTTTGCTGTAGTTGTTGTTTTGATATAAGTTACCAATTGCCATGGCACATACGTATTACTATCGCAACTAATATTTGCATAATAGTGAATTTTTGGTCGACGTTTTTTCTTTACTTTATCACAATTAGATTTTTTGACTTTTTTGTAATTAACTGTAAATAAAAAATTACAAATTCTAAATCATCAAAGTAAAATGACATAAAATTAGAATAAAGCAGAACATTAACAAATTCATCAATTGTTTTCTTGAAAATTGTTCAAAAAAAGAAAAAAATGGTAAATAAAAATATTTCTCTAAAAAATATGGTTTGCTTTGATCAAACTAACCTGCAGGTTTTTCATCGCTTTGAATCAACAGAGATGTGGAACTACCAGTTTCATATGCCGAATCATTTGAATTTTCCTGATGAATATTAGCCAACTCATCTAAATACCGTTTATCTGGTGAAATTATTGGTTTCTTGTCAATTGCATTTATTGAGCGAGCATTGTTGCTTGCATTCGATGTGAGATCCATAGTTTTTATTGTGTTAATTTATTTAGTCAGATTAAATCTGACCAATGATATTTTGTTCAACTAAACGATTGCAAATACATTTGATATAAATACTATTTAAAAATAATAAATAATATTTGTTTCTTTTTTTTTGGTCCAAACCAAATTTTGCAATAGTTATAAATGAATTTTGTCCAACGCAGAGATGTGTATGTATATGTGTTTTTATCAAACATATGTTAGCATTTTGCGTTTCAACAAAGAAAATTTAAATGTCAAACATAAACTGCTTTCACTGACCAAATGATAATCATATAAAACGTCATTGCAAATTTGCCAACTTCATATGCTACTATATCCAATATGCATCGTCCAAACTCTGTTAAAAACAAATTAAATTGAAATTTGATAAAGAAATTGATTTTTCTTAATTAATTGAAATTTTTTTTTTTCTTTGTTTTTGTTTTTATTTTTAAATTTGTTGTTGAACACTACTGATAAGAAATGATAAAAAAAAAAAAAAAAATTACGAAATATTTGTTGTTGCAAAAATGGTAAGAAAAACAATCAGTAGATGTCACTTTGGAATGAATTGAATTTCTTTTTTCATTAATTTTTTTTTTCTTTTTTTTTTCTAAATCAAAACAGCTGATTTTTTCTGACAATGCTTCTTCTATTTATTGGTATTAAAATTCATCAATTGCGCATTACTTAAATTGCTAACACAAAATCAATCGAATCAAATCAAATGGATTATATTGTAAAGCGTTTTAATTATTCATGATGTCGTTGACATATGGTAAAATCATACTAAAATGGCGGTTCGCATATGTTCCTCAATAGTTGATTTGTCTAAAATTAATAAAAATTAAAAAAAAAAGAAAAAGAAAGAATGATTTATTTACTTAGATTCCATTTGTTTTTCTTTCGCTTCAATAGAATGCTGTTCATACGCATATAAGAATAATAATTTGATAAGAGGATATTCATCTTGTGGCATATGAGTTATGTTTTATGCGCGCAATTATTTATTTATATGAATCATAAAAATTTTCGGTTTAAATATTCAATTTATGAAATATGAATGATCTCTGCAATGGATCAGAACAAAAAAAGAGAATTCCTTCTCTGTTTTAGATTTTAAAAGAAGAATGAAATGTGATACATTTTAGGTAATCATTTCACATAGAGACAAATGCGTAAACATTTCAATAAATGGGAAAAAAATGAAAGAAATTTGTCTAATAATGTGTATCAGGAGTTGTGAAAATGAAAAAAAAAAAAAAAAAAACAATATTGCAAGTAGATATTTTGAATGGAATCGCTTTTGAAAAGAAATCATTCATCGTTTGTTCTTCAGTGCACAATTATATTCAATTGAATGACTTGTATCAATGATGAAATGATAACAATTTTTTGAAGAAAATTCGTGTAAATTCCACATGGTATCGTATCAATTGTTGCAATAAAAAAAAATGTTGATAGCCTTGAGCCTGGATTCTGATGAATCAAATATGCATAAACAAAACTCATTCGCATGCAAAACATGTGCATGAAAAAAGACAACAAAATCAACAAACATTTGTTGTATGCATAAAAAAAAAGAGTTACGGTTAGCGGCATATGGAGATACACGGTGTCGGAATTTTGGAATTTATCATGTTTAAACGAATGTTTGGATAGATTATGATTATGAAATGTTTCTCACGCCCCCGATGTCAACACGGCAACGACATCGACTACAACATCAACATGATGTTATTTGTTTGGCATGTTCTGGTCCAAAACATGTTGAATGGGACGTTATGTTATTAACTGGATGATAAATTTTGCTCTTTATCAAATTTATTATGTTTTGATTCGATGCTGTCATTTACATTTCATATCTCTCTCTCTCTCTCTCTCACATTTTCTTTTTCTCTCTCTCTCTCTCTCTCTCTCTCTCTCTCGCTGTGTGTCTCGCTCTCGCTCTGTCGAACACTTCACGACAAAATATCAATGTGCATGTTGCATATATTGCTAAATGCTGGTAAAAAAGGAAATGATAAAATCGTTTGCAATTTGGCAATTTCAGACGAAAAAGAAAAAAAAAAAAATAACAACAAAACCATGATGCTATGCATGGAATGTTACAATGTTCTGCAATTGTAAAACCAATTGCTATCAACATGAATTTGGTGCAAAACAACATCTATGCTGAGACTAGTGCGAAAATTGTTGATGTTGATGTGAAAAATGTTGTTACTTGTGTCGATGATAGAAACAGTGAATGGCAGAGAAAGAAAGGGAGTGGGGGAGAATGAGAGAGGGAGAAAGTCAAAAAGAGAGAGATAGGAAGAGGGAAAAAGAGGGGGGAAGAGAGAGAGGGGGGGAAAGGGAGAAGGGGGGAAAGGGAGAGGGAGAGAGAGAGAAAGAAAAATGAGCAAGTATAGAGAGATACATAGAAACAAGAAGTGTTACATAAAATGAATGCACAAGCACAAGGCACAAGCACATGTGTATTACTATAATGCTCGTAATGGGAATATGTTGCCACTTTACGATAACGTTGATGAGAACCATTTAAAATATTGGGCAAAAATATGCGCGTTGTATAATACAAGCGTCGCCGCCGCTGCCGCCGTTGCCGCTGCCGCCACCACCTTCATCATCAACAGTAGCACCATACACCACCATTTGCCGCCCAATTTATGATTGGGTGAACATTGTAAAATATACATGTGAGTGTATTTAACAGTTGTTAAATTCAATTAAGATGGGAGAATTCGAATATGTTTGCGCGTTTTGAACTGCATTGTAATTGAATTTTCACGTACCTGATGTGCATTTTCACCAGATATTTGACGCCAATAATGAAACTCGGTATGTGTTTGTGTGCTTGTGTGTGTTTACGTGGGTGGTATGTATAAGTTTTGTATGCTGTTGTCATTAATGAGAGCAAACTGTTTTATAACGATGAGGGAAAGTCGAACAAAATATATGTGTGTATGTGTGTGAATCTATTTATTCGATCGATTTTTTCGCGTCACCACATTATCAAACTGCCAACTTGAATTTGTCCCATGATCTTTAACAATGAGACCATTTTCTCGATAGATCGCACGTATTTGATCGCAAATTTCAAACAATTTTTTATCCTTCGTTGTTTTGGCATCATTTAACAAATTCGTTCGTAATTTTATAATGTCATTAATCAAATTATCGGCAACAAATTTGCTCGCATTGATATTTTCATCGGTGATTTTTGGCATTTCATGTTTGAATGCATTTTCAATAATATCTTGACATCCAACCATTTCTAAAAAATTTCGAACAACATTTTGTGCACTTTTTATCGCATCTAATCCATTGCCATTTTGTGATTTTGTTGGAATTGTTTCATGTTTGAAATTTTCTGGATTTATCGCTTTAAAAACCACCACCATTAATTCCATTAAACTATTAATGCATGTTTTTGTATCAAAATCATTTTTCAATGCATTATCAATTTCCAATTTAGTTGAAAATATGGCATCAATAATTTCATTACGATTTGAAATGGGTAAATGAGATTGATTCGTTTTTATAAATCGTTGTGTATCATCAAAAAATGTAACGAAACGCTTTAGAATATTACCAACATTTAGCAAAAAATCATCACTAAATTGAATGTGTTTATGATAGGTTGACAATAAACAGGCCATACGTAATTGATCGCGTGAATAATGTTTTAAAAATTCCTTGATGCTAATGGTGTTTTTCAATGATTTTGACATTTTTACATTATCAGTGGTAACCAAATGACCGATATGAAACCAATAATTAACCCATTGTTTTTGTTGATGATATGAACAGCATTGTGATTCTTCATTTTCATGATGCGGAAATTTTAAATCAATACCACCGGCATGCACATCAATGGTATTGCCAAATAATTCAGTTGCCATTGCGGCGCATTCAGTATGCCAACCAGGTCGACCAACGGTCAATACATTTGTATCATTTGGATATTTCCATGGTACATTCCAATATGGTTCACCTGGTTTGGCCGCTTTCCACAATGCATAATCTTTTTCCGATTTCCGTATCGATGTACTACTACTACTACTATTACTACTACTACCACTGCTACTAGTACTATTCACCAATTGTTGTTGTTGTTGTTGTTGTTTTGCTTTATCATCGGTACTTTGTAAATTTTGTAATTTTCCATTTGTTCGCGGATTAGCAAAATACACTGAACCATCTGATCCAACATAAGCCAAATCGTTTGCCAATAATTTTTCAATAAATGCAATTATTTGTGGCATAAAATCAGTGACACGAACAATAATATCAGCCCGTTGAATACCTAATGCATTCATATCATGCCAAAAATTTGTTTCGATTTTTTGCGCCAATTCTTTAAACGATAAATTTACATATGTACTACGTTGAATGATTTTATCATCAATATCAGTGATATTCATTGCTGTTATTAAATTTAAATGAAAATATTTACGTAAAATGCGTTGAATAATATCACATTTCATATAACAAATAGCATGACCAATGTGCGCATCATCATAAACAGTTGGTCCGCATGTATACCATGTCACACAATTTGTATTACGAACAATGAATGGTACATCATTGCGATGTACACAATTATAAACATTAATGCCCGTGTCAATGCCATTTTTTGGTTTTTGCCATTCGCTTTGCACAATATTACTGCACTGACGAAACAATGATGTATTATATCGATTGGCTTGATTTAAAATCAGCCGATGATTTAAAATTTGCAATAATTTCATGAATGAACGCGCACACACCCACACACACTTGATGAATTTATTGTACAAAAATTTGTTTAAAATTGAAACGATTTTTAGACGATCTCTACTAATGTTTTCACTAACCTCAAACTCAATAACAAATACAACAATTTTGATTGAATCAACAACCTATTCAACTATCAAATTCAAAAAAATTCACAATCTGTTGAGAGATAAAATATTCTTTTTTTTTGTTGGAAAATTGAATGCACTTACCTTCCGTTTTGATCAATCTAATTGCCGCACACATTTATTTTAAATTCATAAATTTCTACGAGTCAGCAAAATAAACAAAGAAAAAAAAAAAACAAAAATCATAATAGAACTAATTGTACATTATTACTATACAATCTAGAAATGTATGAAATTTGTTTTTACGTAGCTTGTATTCTGAACTGTCATTGAATAGGCTTATTCGTACGTATTTTGGGCAGAATTTATTTACGAATGAATGACATTCGAAATGGCACTGAATTCGCTACAAATACAATAACGTTATTTAATTCTTCTTTTATCTAAATTGTTTTTTTTTTTTCTACAATGAAAAATTATGTTTCTTTTTTATGAAGAAAAATCATATCAATGACAATATGAACAAATTATCAAAATATGTGGACTTTTATTTGGTGTCAATCAATTTGTATGGAAAATAATCAAAAATCTAATTTATATGGGAAATTGTCTCAATTTATTCAAAAAAAAAAAATTCGTTCATGTACTGAATAATTATTTGCTGATGAATTTAGTTGCTAAATTTATTCACAAGTCACAGTTTTCAATTGATTTGAAAAACATATCTAAAAAGAAATTCTTAATGAAGAACATTTTTCAACGCATTTTCTTTTTTTGTCACTGTAAAAACAAAAAGAGACATTTAGAGTTAGAATAAAAGACATAATGTTTCATAATTAATTTCAATTTATTTCACTTCACGGTATTATAAAATATTTTGTTGAACAATAAAGCCATTCCCCCAAAATATGTGGACACAGTAAATTGAATAATATGGTTGGCTGCCTGAATTGATTTGAAACCGCTTAAAAATTGGCTTTATTTTTTTTTTTCTCTTTCATTTTCATAAAAAATGTGTTCAATAATAAAATCAAATGAATTGCGGTCGATATATTTTATGAATAGAAAAAAAAAATGAACAAAATAATAAGACCAATACAAGAAATGTTGAATCAACTCAAGTGGTTTATGTTTTTTTTTTTTACGTCAATCTTAATATTAGTATTTATCAATAAAATCACCTAACTATCTATGAAATATATATATATATATCTTCTTTCTTATTTATATATATTTATATTTCCTATTTTATGGTAGATAGCTGTCGTTCACCCCCCTTCGCTTCATTTCTCATTTTTATTTTTATTTTTATTTTTGTTTCTTATAAAATTTCTTTAGTTTATTTGATTATTTTCAAAGAAAATTCAATCTATTGCAAATTCCATGAGATTGTGTCAACAGTTATTTTTTTAATAAATTTTTTTCTTTCTCAAAGTTTATTTGCCGGACGAAATTAAAAGAAAAAAAAAAAACACCACATCGATGAACAAAAATCAATTTGTTACATTCGATATTTGAAATTTGGAAATTTACATTCAAATCATTGGTTAAAAATATTCACGAAATTGACCTATAACTTTTTGTCATCTTTTTTTTTCTTTTCTTTTTTTTTTTTTTGTTTTTTTTATTTTGGTTCATTTTCTTGATTGTGGTTGTTGGTAAATATCGGAAAAAAAAACCTGGAAATCTTGGCTAGTATGTATGAAATTAATTGCCCTCTTTGCTTAACACTAAAATTTTACTATAATTTATAAATTGTTTTTATTTAAATTTCAATATTTTATTTATATATATATATTGCATGGTAAATTTTGTAAAACTTTGCTTTGATTTTATACAAACAATTAGATTGAGAATTTGGTCGAAAACAGAAAGAAAAAAAAAAATATAAATTCAATTTGTTTATAAAATAAAAATGTAACAAATGATAGAAACTCTTTTAAGATTTCTGACTTGCAGAACAAAAAAAAAAAAAAAAAACAAAAGTGTAAATAAAATGAAAAAAAAAATTTGAATATATATACTCTGGTACACTGACAATTTAACGACAAAAGAAAATTGAATAATTCCGGTAAGAGGAACGAAAAAAAAAAAAAAAAGATTTATGTTGAAATAAATGTCAAAATGGGAGATAAAGAGAGCACACAATGAATTAAATGCGTGTATTAAATCCAATAATTCTTAAATTGTATGTGTCATCATTCAGTATGTTAACGCGCGGACACAGTTGATCAAATGCTGTACAGCATTTTCAACCATTTTATGCTTATTTATAATTTTCGAATGCTCCGATCCGCTGCTGCACTGCTTAATTTTGACCTAAAATGAATGAAACAAATGAAATTAGTAAACGGGGAAAAAATAAATCGGAAGGTTTTTTTGTTTTTATTTTTATTTCAAATAAAATTAAATGCAATTGAACAAATTTTGGTGAGTGTTAGTGTAAAATTAGCATGAATTGTTGTGGGAAAGTCGTATTTTATCCACAATTTATTAATCACAACACACTATAAAAAAAAACACTAACTAATTCAAATTAATCGTCTTAATAAAAAAAAACCCCATCATTCACTCATTGTTGAGTAATTTTAATCACATGATAAGTTATTTAAATACTTTCGTTTTTTTAAAAATACTTTTGTTTTAATGATTTTGAATTTAAAAAAAAATTCTTGTTAATTTTATCAAATTTTTTATTAATTTTATCAAATTTCTGAAAAAAAAAGAAAATTCTTCACGAAGAATGTAAGAACTTATGGGAGGAAGTGTGTTTTTTTTACAATATTCCAAATATAATTTCGATAAAATATGGAAAAAAGTGAGAACTTTTCTTTTTATGAATAAACATCATCAACAAAACGGTTAGTGCATTCCAGATTGAATATATACAAAGAATTTCGGTTAGAATATTTTCTCAATTAATTTCTATTAAATGGTTGCGTGTTTAGCGTGGATGTTAATGATTAATTAATTTTGAAAAAAAAAAAAAAAAATGTAAAAAATGATTCAAACGCAATGAGCGAAACTAGAGAGAGAGAAAACCGTTTGATAAGCTTACCCCCAAAAAAGACTGTGCTTTGGCATTTTCTTTATAGATTTGGTTAAAGAGGCTGTTTTATTGTTGAATGTAAGTTCTTATCTTAATTGAAAAATGATCAAATACCCATTATGCGATGGGCGAGCCGATATAATGTGTTGAATAACGTAATTAATTCCAATTTTGACGACAAAATGCTTCAACTCATAATAAAATCTCCCATTGAATTTGGTTATTCATTTTGTATTTAGATGAGAATCGTTTTGATATTTAACGAGAAAAAAAAAAATCATTTTACATTCTACACTTAATGTGATGTACAAGCCAATTGAACACTTCGTAGAAGCGTACCCAGCATTATGTGTGTGTGTATTTAATTATTTTAAATGGTGTTAATGTTGCTTTGTTTTTGGCTGTTTTTTTTTTTTTTTTTTTTATAAATTTTGAATTAGTGAAAAAAGAAGATTATTTTTTTTTTTCTTCGAATTTTGGATCGTTGTTTGGCTTATGAACTTTACAGTAGAAGTGGAAATCGTTGATCGGTCGGTTTAAAAATTTTATTTTGCTCTAGTTACTCAGTCAGTGTAGGCAACGTTGACCTTCGCATTGTTATTTATTCATTTTGATAATTTTTTTTTTTGATTGTTCGAAAAAAGAAAAAAAAATATTAAAATAAGATATAAAAAGAATTGAAAGTGTGTAACACACAATTTATAACAAAAAAGGATTTTCCAATGAAATTTTCTATTTGTTGTCATTTTAAGACAAATTAAACCCATATATATATATATTTATAGCAAATTTATATTGAATGAAAAAAGCAAAATGTACGATAGAATTTTTGTTAAAATAAAAGAAAATGTGTGGCATTCACATATGAATTTAATGGGAAAATTACTTACAATTCCATCGATAGAACTGTTGGATTGGTACAAGCTTGAGGTGTTCGGACGTGACATTGTTTATGACATCTCAATTGGCAGTCTCTGCATTCATAGCCTTGTTTTCCAGGACGTCTTGGTATAGAACGATTACATACATCACATACTAAGCCACTGAAAAAAAAAAAAAAGGAAATAAGCAGAATTAGTTACTAAAAGCGTTAAATTATGATCAAATATCGACGACTCACCCGCTCAAGTGTTTCGCTAAAAACGTGTGATCGTTGTAAATGTGTAATTTTGTACCCTTGCGTCTCCATCTAGGTCTTTGTGCAATCGATAGCGGTACCAAAAAGTGCCTACAATTCAAATTTTTATCATTTTAATGGTAATTCAACAAAATAAAAAATTACAAATTTGATGTAATTAATTGAAAAAAAAAAAAATAAAGGAAGAAAAGTAGGCAAAAAAGAAAGAAAAAATCCAAAAAAACAAAAATTGGTTTGTAATTTACCTTTTCACACCATTTTCTATTGTTTCAAGTACCAGTGTTGATGCCTCATGTACAAATGTCCGTGCGCTGGCGCTAGAAAATCCTGAGATAGCAGAAGATTCTGAAAGTGAGGATCGACGTGATTGATCTACTGAAGAAGGCACTAATAATCGTTGACCTTTTTTTTTGTTTTTTTTTTTTATTTCAAAATTTTTTTTTTCATGATGAATTTGTATGTAAATTATTCGTAGATGTTTGCATGATGATTTTTTTTTTTTTTTTCAAATATTTAACGTTTTACACAACAACATGACCGACAATGGAATACGAGAACGAAATATTTCGAAAATTAAATTGGAGAAAAGTAAAAGGAGGAGAAAAGAAAAAAAAAAAATGAAAGAAAAGGAAAAAGAAAAAAAAAATACATTTGTTACAATCTACTTACAGAAGATGTTTCATATTTATATCAATTGAAAGCTAAAAGCTGTACAGAAGAATATAGATTATTGGAATAAAATTGTGTACAATTTGAGAATTGTGAACGCACACGCCCACAATTAGAATCTCAAAATGGATAATTTTATTCCAATGGAAATAGAAATTGAAGATAGAGATAGAGAGTGAAAGATATTGTTTTTGTGTTAATATTGAAAATTGAAATAAAGAAAATTAATGCAAAGCATGAACAAAATTAACAAAAAACAAAAATAAAAGAAAGAAAAAACAATAACCGCAAAACTGAAAATAAATAATTACCGGTTGATGTGTTTGACGTAATACCACCACTGATACTATTAGCCAATGTATTTGAATCTACAATTCACAATAATGTTTCGATTAAACATTTTCAAATTTTTGGTCAACAAGCAATTTTCAATATAGTAATTGGGCATACAACTTGAACGAATTTGTCAATAATTATACTGTATACCAACAACAAATTGTACTCCCAAATAGTTATAATACGTGGAATTGTGTGCAGTTCAATTTCAATGGACCAACAAGAGGAATGGGGATAAAATGGGATATTTTATGTGCCGAATTGTGTTCGTTTGATAAACAAAAAAAAAACAAAAAAAAAAATGGAAATGCAAAGTGCTTACCATTTGGATTGTTTGCATCGATTGGTACAGCTCCTTGTCGTTCCAATGATTTGGCGCGACTTTTTGAGCGTCCCAATCGACGTTTCAATGTACCAAAGAAATCGCGTTTTTTACGTGAACGTCCACGTTCGAGACCATCATTTTCTTGATCCGTTGATTGATTTGCATCATTTGATTGATAATTACCATTACCATTTTGGTAACCGGTTGCATAATTGGAAATTGGTGATGACTGCGCATTTGGTTCCCCCTTTACCGATTTGAAAAAAGAAGGAGAGAGAGAGAGATAGAGAGAGAGAAAGAAAAAAAGAATTAATTAATAAAAAAAAAGAAAATAAAAAAAAGCTTATCATCAAAAATGTCAAACTAATTAATATCAATTTATAGTAATATCAAATGATGGTTAATGATCGTTTAACTGTTATAATTATATTAATGAAATTTCTTTCAGCTTTAAAGCGAACAAATTAAATTAATTGAAAATGCGTAAAATGGTCCAACTAAACGAATGTAGTTTATGCGTGTCAATTAATTTTGTAAACATGCACCATCATTTAGTTGATGTGAAAGAAGAAGAATAAGAAGAAGAAGAAGAAGAAGTAGTAGTAGAAGAATGCATTGGTTGTGTTCATAGAAATCAGTAGAAACCTACCGCATTAGCAGCATCAGTGTTTGAATTGTTAAAAAGGCGCTTATTATCACTATCATTGTTAACCACATCACCATTTGCATCGGTGCGTTTGTCATTGTTGTCGGTGATGGTAGTGGTGGTGATGGTGGTGATAGTGGTGGTAGTGGTGGCATCAGCGTTATTAGTAGCCGCATTTTGTTCACAATCGCTTTTATTTTGAATGTGATTATTGTTAATATTATTACAAATTAGATGATTTTTAAAAATTTCGCCATTTTCTGGATCATCAATCGATAAAACGGCCGCTGTTGATTCAATTCCATTAGTCGATGCATCCGTTTTGTCTGTACTTAAATTGTTGCTGTCATTAAATGTACTGTCACTGATATTTGCCGTTGTATTTGCATCACCATTAATGATTGATTCGTTTATCGTTTCCTCTAATTGAATCTTTCCGTCACTGTTCAATTCCACCTGAGCTCCAAAATTGTGTTTGTGTTTTTTTTTTTTTTTTTTTTTTTTTTGATATTTTGGTTTAATTGGTATCAATTTTGTGTTTGTTTATTTTTTGTTAGTTTCGAAAAAAATAATTGTTTATGTTAATGAATCACAGTACGAGGTTGGTTTCCGATTTATGGTTAGCAATTATATGTAAAAAAAAAAAAAAAAAACAAAAATGATTTAAAATTAGACAACGCAGTGTGAAATATGAGATTTATTTTGAAATGAATAATTGCTCAAACGAATCAAAACAAAAACAAAAAAAACAACAGCCAAAAATGCATGTTAATGCCATGTTATTTTTAATTTTTTTTTTTTTTTGGTTAAACCAAACTTGCACGCAAAATACACAATACATTCATTTATTGAGTCATAGAACAATGATTATGTTAATCGATTGTAATTACCCGATAAAAGTAGGGCCGTTCTTTGTCCTGCACAACACATACATACACACACAAAAATGAACCGCATACGCATCAAATGGCAATGAAATGTGGTGTGGTGTGGTGTTGTAAATGGGAACAGGTGTGTTTCACGAACAAATATGCAACAAATTATTATGATTTTATCAATTGTATCACCAATTTTCTCCGCCAATTCTTTTTTTTTTTTTTTTTTTTGTTTTTTATTCATTTTTTTACGACAAATAAATTTGTGGGAAACTTTCTAATTTGAGATTTTTTCATTATTCAGATTTCTTTTTTCATTATTCAAAACGTATTTCAACAATTGGACTGCGTAAATCGACAATAATTGATTTCAATTGTGAAATATTTTTTTTTATCCTTCGATTAAGAAAGAACAATTTTAAATGGTCACCGTGAAGGCCTTGACAATGTGTATGTGTGAAATAAATGGGTTGTCGCCAATATTGCTTTTATTTTTCTCTTTTTTCTCAATGATTTTATTTTATTTTGTTTTTTTTTTTTTTGCAATCAAATACATTGATTTTAAAAAATATTCAGATTGAATAAATGTTTTGTGGTTGATGTTGCGGAATCAGAGGCTTTTTTAAATTTTTTTGATGATCTCTTCTGATTTTTATCAAATGAAATGATGTCATTTCCGAATTGGAAACAGAGAAGGTTCATTTTAAATTGAAAAAACAAAAAGAAATAAAAAAACAAAAACAAAAACAAACAGTAGTTGAATTAAATGAATGAATGCATATTTCAAAATGGGTTTAATCGTTGTTTTTTTTTAACCAATAGTGTATCAGCAGATATAATCATTGAAAATAGAAGATAAAACAATACAGAAGAGATGAAAAAAAAAATAGCTAATTAATTACACATTAATTCGTCGTTTATTTGTTGGTACTTTTTTTTATCCTCATTAAAATGGTAAAATTGAAATCAAAATGTTAAAATCATGGGAGAAGGACTCGAAGGATAATCGGTACTCGTTGATTAGAATGGGTCATTTGAGTTAGCCATGAAAAAATTTGGCAAAAAAAAAAAAAATCGGACTGGGAATATTTTCCAAAGAATTTGGGTGCCTCTAACCAGATAGTTTCATGAAATCTGAATTTTTCTTACCCGTTGAACGCTGTGAATTATAAGTGTGCTTTTGCTTGGATTGCCATTGTAAGATAAAGCGCCACCTTCTAATGCTCGAATGGCAGTGTCAGCCAAATCGTCGCCATTTTGAATGCCTGCAAAGAAAAAATTTTTGAATATCAAAAGAATATTCAATCAAATTATGAAATGTTAACAAAATGAATTCAATCTCTAAAATAATATCAATCAAATTCACATATTCAATTGAAAAATTATTTTCATCATTTATTCTTACCATTTGTTTGTGTATTGCTGATTTTTAGAGCTTCTTTCATTTTGTACGGTCTTCGACCAACCGGTACTTCGGCACCTTCAATAAATACGAATTCAACAGTGATTGCACCTTGAACATCATCATTTTCGTATGGGCGCGGTTGAAGGGCTAAAATTTGCGATGATGCCGGTCCAACGGCCAATTCATCAACACCAACCAAACCAAGACCAAGGAATTTTGGTGGTTCATCACTTCCAGCCGGTGCTCGATCATATACTTCAATCAATATTTCAGCTGATTGTGGCGATAAATCACTGGAATTGTTTCATAAATTTCAACATAAATATCATTGAAAATCGTATGAGAAATATATATAAAAAAAAAAAAAAAGAAAATTAAAGAAATACCGTGAAAGATATTCCAGGAAAATTAATAATGACAAGATTTTTCCAATATTTAATTTCAAACTTACAATAGAAAATGTTCGTCCCAGTATGGATTTGTGCCTTGACGGGCTCCCGTTTGATTCTTTTGTTGTGGTTCATCCATTTCAATAACACAAAATGGATCTTTGGCATGTACAAGTCCTTCACCTTTAACCACTTTTACCAATAAACGCCGACCAGATGATACCCCTTGCAATGATGCAGATGAACTATTGTTCATCCGATCCAAATCGTACTGAAATGCAAACAAAAAATAAAAAAAAAAAAAAAAAAAAAAAAAATGTCAAATAACTGTGAAAATCGGGCTTTTGACAATTGTATTCTCTTACACTTATTTCTCGATTATCCTCATGAGCTCGTGGGCAGGCCGCATAGATAGAAAAGTCAACAGGATAGATACAGAGACGAATTGTATTTGACAGAATATCGCTGCAATAGTGTACACGTAAGCCATAACAGAATTTATCATTTACAAATAGAAAGAGAATTAAGAAGTTTTTCATGTTGCTTACCTAACCAAATCTTGGAAGTTCTTTTCATCTGAATCCACAGTTTTTATGGCTCCAATGCTGTTCATGGCAATACGAATCTACAAATATAAATAATTTGGATGAATACATATATGTCGATTAAAATGGCCAATTTAAACTTAAAAAATGTCCATACATCTGGATAACCTTCGACCATCATTTCACCCTTCAATGTTGTGTAACTCATTCTGATATTAAAACGGGCACGTAAACGTGATACAGTCACTTTATAATGTGATGTTTCCATTTTTCCACCTTTAAGGCGATGGGCTTTAATTTGAAAAACGGGTGTCGCATCAGCGTCCAATGTGATTGTCTGAATGGAATGAAAAACAATAATAATAATATCAAATTCCTGATTTGCTAATAATCTGTATTCTATTATTACACATTATCTACATACCATATCGCTTGGATCCGCTTCAGTGCTATTACAAAATATATTGGCCAAATTTGGTGATGGGCTTTCGGATAAGACACGCACAATTTCGATATCGACACCATTCTAAATAAAGTAATCGGAAATCGGAAATCCAAAATTTATTTTAATAAAGATTGTTGAAAAAAAAAAAATCAAAATGAACAGGAATTTCTGATTTCATTTCAATGTTTGTTTGTTTGTTTTGTATATTCAAGGTAATAACAATCATAACTATAGTAAGTATATATTATATATTTCTTAATCAATAATATTATATATAGTATATAAATATTATCGATTAAGAAATAACAATTGATGGCAATATCACAATTCAAGAAAAATCGACGACGACAGTTCATGTTGGGGCAATTTTATTGACGGATATATGATAATTTCAAAGCAAAATACATAGAGAAAGAGAGAAAAAAAAAAAACAAATCCATTTTTGCTTTTTCGTTTTTTGTTCTTTTCAAATCGAGGTTATATTTTATGCTGAATGAAACACAACAGATTTGTTCTAGTGATTCAACTTGAAACATTATTTAAAATCGATTCATTTAGATTAAATGATCTATTATTGAATGGAATCCGTATGAAAAGAATTTTGTTGACAATCACAATCTGTTGACAAATAAAGTGATTTCATTTACTTAGTTTTTCAATTTATTTTGCTTAAAGGTAAAATAAGGCAATTCATTAAATCATTGAAACACAAATGACGTTGATAATGTTGTTTGAAGTTAAATGGCAATGAATTTAAACTATTAAAAATGAACATATAAGACAAGGAGAAGAAGAAGAAGAAGAAGAAGAAAAAAAAAAAAAAATTAGAGAGACATAAATACATACACACCACCAACGTATTGAAGCGCATAACGGGAATCAGTGTTTGTTTTAAATATTTTAATTAAATTAGTGATGACATCATATTGTTAAACGATTCAAGCTTTATATATCAATTGGGAATTAAGAGTCAAAGTGAGAGAATGAGAGAGAATAAGAGTGAACGAAAGAGAAACGTAGAGAAAGAGAGAGAGAGAGAGAGAGAGAGAGAGAGAGAGAGAGAGAGAGAGAGGCAAAGAGAGAGAGAGAGAGAGAAAGAGAGAGAGAAAGAGAAAGAGAGAGAGAGAGAGAGAGAGAGAGAGAGAGAGAGAGAGAGAGAAAGAGATACGTCTGGTCGAAAGAGATAGTGAGAAGGAAAAAAAAAAACGACAAAAGAGGCCGACTGCAAAAGAAATTGATAGAACGAATAAGATTGAAGGGAATGAATGAAAATCGAATTAAATGCCATCATTTGTCAAAATCAAATCAGACGCTCGTTATTTTGATTTATTTGAACCGTGAACGGAGACGACATGAAATGACAAAAAAAAAAAATATCTGAAATATTTCCGCTCTATAAAATTTTGTCATTTACATACACAGAAATCGTCTCCATTGATATAATTGCAATGTTATCATTTTGGATGAAAATGAATGAACAAAAAAAAAAACCAACAACGACAATTACTCAGAGTTAGCTTGTTTATATTTTATTTGGAAAGAGTAAACTTTGTTGTTGATTGACCTGATCAAAATCAAAATCGGTTATGCGCCGTTTGTTTTGTCTAATATTGTTTGCAATTTTCACTGTGCCTGCTGTTTCATTTTCTTTTTTCTTTTTTCGTCATTTTAAAAATACAACTTTAGTAAATGATTTGATTTTCATTTAGTTTAAATACTTTATGAGCTATGAGATGAATTTGCTACTGGTGCACCGTATACTAAGTTAGGGTATTTTCAAAATGGCCCGATTGGTGCCGATAAGATGTTCAAACACTGTGTGTGTGTGTGTGTGTGTGTGTGTGTGTGTGTGTGTGTGTGTATGTAGAACATTAAGAATATTCAAATTCAATTGGAATAAAATTTGGAATTTCGTTTGAATTTAAGTTTTTCGGTAAATGCTATTTCCAGAGAATAAGCAAAAACACATGAATTGATATGTTTATTTATCTACGAGAAATGGCCCAGATAATGAGTGAATTGATCGTAAACTGCAGTACATTTGATTTTTTTTTTTCTGTTCTTATTTCGTCTGTCTATTGAATGTGCACTGCGCTATTGAAAGCATATAAACAATGTAAGAAGTGAGGCACGAAATCAAACCGTGTGAGAAAATGAGAAAGTGAAAAGTCACCTTTTTTTTTACAACTTGACTGCTTAATGCTTATAGATGTACGCATATAGAAATATCTACACAGACAGTGTTTATTAGACATGACGATAGTGCGCTACCGTTTTTACGTTCTGCTTAGCACAATTTCTTCTTTTTGTTTTCTTTTCTTTTCGTTTGTATTAGAGAATAGAGAGACTCAATGCAGATAATTTTAAATATTTTTGCATGAAAATTAAAAATAGTATTCGGTCATAGTCGTTGACGTTGTTTATTTACAATTGTATATTGTTGCGGTCAATCGGGTTAATGGCTGACTGAATAACTTGCATATTTATTAAATTGTTCCATTGTGAGAACTTTGAACATTAATTGTTTTTTTTTTTCTTTCTTGCTCTTTGAATTGCGCGCCCATTGGAGTAAAAAAAAAAAGAAATTGAAATAATCTAAAATCAACGAGACAATTCAATTCAATAAATTCTGTGTTGCATTCCTTCATTTTTTTTTTCTTTCATTTTTTCCGAAACTAACTGGTAATTTTTAACTGATCAATGTGCCATAGTTACATTTTTGTTGAATGTTCATTACATGCGTGAATTATCGCGGAAGACACGCACTTATCAACTAAAATAACATTACATTTCAATGCATTGATATTCTTTTCAAGTAATTTTTGCAAATTGTTTGCTTTTATTGTTTAAAAAAAAAAAAAAAAAGAAACGGTTATGCTACTTCATTGATGTGACCAAATATAACTTTTATTAACATGTTTATTCATTCTTTTATTCTTCTTGAGTTTTATATTAAAACAAAATTGTATAAATTTAGACAGCTTAATTAACTTCCAGCAAAAACTATAATTCAAATCTTATTAACTGACTGATTACGCGGCATTAATATTCAAATGTGTTTTTGTGTTTACAGTGAAATTGATTTTCATTTCAGTGGAATTTCTACAATCGTGAATATTTTGCTGAAAAACATTAATCATTTATTTTCAATTACTTGTCAAAGTTTATCCAGAAAGCGATTCACACATTGTGATATCATTCATTATTTGTTGTTTTTTTCTTTTTTTTTATCTTTTTTTTTGTTTTGTTTATTTCATTGGACAATGTTGTTTCATTAGACTGAGAGTCATTCGTTTATCATTGCAACTAATTATCTACAGGTTTTTTTTTCTTTTTATTGTTTTGTCGATAAAACGTCTCGTAATATTACTTATTTGAAAATCTTTATGATGAGGTGAATAACTATGCCGTGAATAATAGCTTAATGATTTTCGAATGAATATGAATTTTGTTGAATCGAAATGTGTGTGTGTGTGTGTGTGTGTTTGTGTCTGACATTATGAAATTCCATGACATTGCCGGTCAATTACGTAATTTCTTTAATAAATTGTGAATTTTTTGTTATTTCTCCTTCGAATTGTATGATTATTGTCGCCAATTTAATAAGAGAGGACATTGAATTGATTGCATGAATCTTATGAAAGAAGGTGATATTGATATTTAACATAAAAAACTGTACTTTTGAAGAGGAAAAAAAAATGTGATTTCCAGCAAATCACCTGATTTCTCAGTTTCTTAATAATTTTTTTTTTTTTCGTTTAAAGTTTAAATTTTAACCGCAATGTAATGGCAAACAAAATGTTCCGTTTAACAATAAAAGTCCAATTTAAAGAAACCAAAGAAAAAAAGAAGAAACAGTTAAACGTCATAGCAATGTATTCTGCTCCAATGGCTTTGGCAACAATTTCCACAGACTATTTATTTATTATTTGTTGTAAACATTTTAAGCCAAAAAGGCCAGTTTTTTCTACAATAAAAAGATCAAAGTGCGTAAAATAATTATGCCGAATTGCATGCATATTGCATGCAAATGTAATTTAAATTGGAAGCCAAAAAGAAGGAAATGCAAATAAATTATAGTTTGGACGAAGTGCTATAAATAACGATAGCCAATTGCTATTTTGCAACGCATTCGCATACGGATGGCCACTTTTTTTCGCTTTCTTTAAAACAATAATTATATCTCTCTATGAGGAGTTTTCTATTTGAGTTGAATGACACGGCAAAAACAAAAACTGTTTTCAAAATGAAAATTCACAAAAAAGAAGAAGAAGAAGAAAAAGAAAACAGAGAGATGCAAAGAAAAAAGGCATTAGCATGGCGCTGAAAGATAAACAAATTAAAAGTGAAACACTGTCATATGCTAAAGTAAACACCTGATTAAAAACTAGACAAGTTGCCTATATTTGTTTTATCCAAAGTGCATAAGCATACAAAGATTTTTAATTCATATTTACACAACCGCATTCCAAATATGTTACACTCACACACACACACACACACACACACACACACACACTCACACTGACGCACATACTCACACTCGCACTCACATATCACTTAAAGCAAATCAAATGTCAATTTTGCATCGTGTTGTGCTCGTCAAACCATTCTTTTTTTTTTTCATTTCATTCCATAAAATCGTAAAAAGATTTCATAATGAATGTCCATTGGTCACATTGTTCATTCATATTATGCAAAATGGATTTAAATTAAATTCGTAAATATTGAATGTTTTGTTATGTTGTTGATTTTTCTTTATGGCTCTTACCTCTTCGGCATTTCTCTTCATATGATCGTTGAGTGCTTGTACCCATGATTGTAACAAATCGTTAACAATCACCAAATCACTATACAACCAACGGAATATTTGACTTGTCCATGTTACTGATGACTAAATTACACAAATGGAAAGAAAAACAAAATCATTAATGAAAAAAAAAGACTGAAAAAAAAAAATGAAATCGGCAAAAATTTTTCGATTTATCAAAATGTGATGACAATATTCTCACAAGAATAACATTGCCGTTTTGTTTTGGAAAAAAAAAAAATCCAAAAATTGAACTTACCGTTTCGGGTCCAGTAACATTTGTTGGCGGTGGAATTGATCGTAAGGTTTTACGAAGTTCGGGACCGGGACTTTTACGTGATAAACGTTTACGCGCTTGAGATGATGCGCCAATTTTACCTAACGGTTTTGCAGCTAAATCCAATCCCTTCATTTTGTAATTAATAGAAACAGACAGACAGAGAGAGGGAGAATGAGAGAAGGAGAGAGAGAGAGACAGAGAGAGAGAGAGAGAGTGAGAGAGAGAAAGAGAAAGAGAGAGAGTTAGAATGAGCAACAGAAAGAGAGATAAATTTAATATTAAAACATTCTAAATATCATCGTATTTTAATGAAATTCTAAATGATTTTCATTCGTTTGATTACCTTAATATCTTTACTTGCCGATAATTCTTTTGATTCAGAACGTCGAATTTTTTCACTTGGACTAATTCCAAATTTGGTTGTATCAACTGATGATCCACCGGTTAAACCATCTTTTTTAATGTATTTATTGTATAAAAATTTGCACAGCCACAACACAAATAAAGCCAAAATGGCCCATCCAAATATAAACATTGCTAATGTGTCCATTGTTAAATCACCAACACCATCAAATGTGCATATATAATCGTCAATTTGATCAGCAATATCGCTCATTATTCACCGTTTAAAATTGTTATTACACATTCTTCTTATCGTATCGATTTTTCATTAACATTGCTTAAGCTCTCAACTATTATTTTTTTTTTTCTTTGCTCTCAACTTGATAATGATCTTTCGTTTAAATTGTTCTTTCCTTTTTCTCAATATTCAAATATTTCTTTTTTGTTTATTTTTTTTTTATTTCTTTCCTTTTCACTTTGTTATCACCTTTTGATTGCGTCGCTAAATGACTAGCATTCACAATGCACTTTTCTATTTCGATTAACTATTACAATGCACATCGATCGATCGCATGAAATTATATATACAATATATTTATCTACAAATCGTGTGTGGCATTTATTGCTTACAATTATATGTAAGGAAAAGATCACTGACTCAGGTGCAATTTATCGATGATAAAATCACTTGTCGTTTCGTTGATCGGGTCGTCTTTTTGTTGCTTCCTTCGTCGTCAACGTCGTCGTCGTAGTAATCGCGTCTTTGTCGTCGTAATTGCGTTGTTTTGTTACTTAAATTTTCATATCCGTTTCATTGCGCGAATACTTTATCAGAATCCGATGAATTTACTTGATCGTCTAAAACTGTTGAAACTAATTTTAAAAAAATATTGAGAATTAATTGTTGTTGCATTTAACGATTTACTACGCTAATATAACAGTTCATTTATTCTCCATTAATTTTTAAATATGATTCAACACGCAAAATACATTATTTTGATTCAACAAAAACACACACAAACGAGAGAGAGAGAGAGAGAGAGAGAGAGAGAGAGCGCACGAGAGAGAAAGAGAGAGAAATTTTGGCGAATAGGAAGAACAAAAACCAATTTATTTACTCACATGCTTAAATAAATTGAAATATTTCGAACGAATTTTTTTTTTTTGCTTTGAACAAAAAAAAAAAAAAAAGAAAAAAGAAATAAATAAACAGATGTTCACGCAACACATCACTTAATATCCGATATGCAATGGAATTCAATCAGCAAATAATTAATTAAACACTGATTGAATGACTTGATCCATTTGCAAACTCAACATACTCTCTTGCGTTATTCTTTTTTACTTATCGCCACATTATTGATATTTGTTCGTTCATGGAATACACTGTTGCCGATAAAGATTGATTTTTCGATTTAAAAACATGATTCAACATGGAACGCAGACGCTTCAACTCATTGAAATTTGCTTCGTCAATATGTTTGGTTGATTTGATAACATTCATTTTGAGATTAAAATCAATCACATTCTATATTCGCACAAAAATACCACAAATTATATACAAATGTTGCTTTTTGTAATTTCATAAAGTACTTGATACATTTGGTTGGTTCAATCAATGAACTAAGTTGAGTTATACTACCAGAAAATCAAATCTAACAATTGTGTTTTGTTTTTTTTTTTTTTTCAAAAAAAAAATTGTTTATATAGCAATATTTGAAGTTCTTCGTTTCTATTCTTTCTCTTTTCTTCTTTCTTTCTCTCTTTTGTACGTGTTTCATTGATTGTCTTCCATTTATAGCACCACTTGAGAAAAATATGTTTTATTTAAGTTGAGAGCGAGAGTGGGTAAGAATGAAAAAGAGAATCAAATATTATTTTGGCTGAAAAAAAAAAAAACATTCAAACATTATGATAACGATACTCCAAAAGCATTTTCAGATCAACGTTATAAAATTCTATTTGTTTTTTGATTATTTACATTATGATTCTCTAACAATCTCTGCGAGCTGTTTTTTTTTTCCCAAATCGAGCCTTCGTGTCTCAATTCATCGTAATGTTATAACAAAATTTTCATTATCATTTACGATGTACTTAATCGTCTACGCTATTCGGTTTCATATTCAACAACACACTTTTGTGAATGGTCTTTTTTTTTCATTATGAGTTATCAAATATCAGTATTGAGAGTGTCATTGCCAAGTGATGGAGGTGATAGAAATGTTGAATGGAAAACAGTTGAGCAACAACATTCTACAATTTCAATGAGATATTTAAATTTCGCATTTGCAAAGTGGCTTCATTTTACGCAATTGTTTTCTTTTTTTTTTTTTTTTTTTTGTTTCATTCAACATAGAGTTTTTCTCAAGACATTTCTTTTGTTTGAAGAATTGTTTTGTCATTCTTAAGTGAGTCTGAATGAAGTATTGAGAGAATTAAATGATTTTTTTTCATGACATAAAATCAGTCACCAACAATTGATACACTTTAATCAACAATTGAAGTAATTTCATTTTTTCTCTTCATCTCATTCTTCGTTTCTTTTTCTTTTTCTCTCTCTCTCTCTCTCTCTCTCTTCCTCTACAACTCCCTCTTCGTCTCTCTTCCCTCTCTTCTCTCTCTCTCTCTCTCTCTCTCTCTCTCTCTCTCTCTCTTTTCCCACTCTCTCCTCCAATCTCTTTTCCAATCGCTTTACTGCGGCATAAGAAAGAAAAATCAAGTGTGTTTTTGTCCAAAAATCAAGTGCAAATGTACAAAATGTTAACGTTTAAAAAGAGTAGAGAGAGAGAGAGAGAGAGAGAGCGAGAGAGAGAGAGAGCGAGAGAGAAAGAGAGAGAAAGCGTTTAATTGACGTGCGCCACTTCTAATTAGATGATAATATCCAATGATATAATTGGTAATTATGCAAGCGAAGTGCATCCACTTGGACACATCAAACGAAATGAAAATAAGAAGCCAAGTTTGATAGTGTATAGATTTTCATTGCAATTACTATTGATGTTGTTGTTGCTGTTTGTTGTTATAATTCATTTCAATGATAAATTATGTGAAAATTGTGCTGGAAATGAAAAAACACACCTATTTCCATTATATACGTATTTGAGAGCCTATCCATGCTAACCGACATTGTTTCATGTTGGTTGCCGTGACGCGCGACGCGACCATCCAGTGAAACTTAAAAATCATTGTATTAAATGGCAATCAAAAAGTATAAGAAACATTTTTTAAACTATTTTGTACAATTTCATCCATATTTTATGCAATCGACATTAATGGCAATGCAATAATTCGAACACTATTAGAAAATTCAAGCTATTAAAAGAGAATCGATTTCCATTGAAAAATTAAAAAAAAAAAAAAAAGAAAAATTTTATATTTCTTCACATAAAACCGTAAATGTGGTAAATATAAAAATGTATTACAATGAATTAAAATCGATTATTATATGAAACTGAAATTCCATATTCGACTCACTCGGAATGAGGAACATATAATTCGTTTATTTTTCGTATTCTCTTTCTCTTTTTGTTATTGAGTTGAGAGAAAAAACACACATCTTAAGAACGTTGAGCGTTGTAGTTCTTTTTTCCGTGTTTTTACGACTAAATGAGTTCAATCAGTTGCAGTTTTTTTTTTCTCGTCGAATGAATGCATCACTGATTTTATGTTGTATAAATGGTATGTTAACATGCAAAAGAAAAAGTTTGTCACCTCTTTGTTCTGTAGATAAATCTTTATATGGAATACAATCTCAACGGTAATCACTTTATTTGCTTAAACTTTTGCTTCCTTTCTCTATAAATGTAACGGGAGGAAAGTGTGGAATTAAAAAGTTTACTCTTTTTTCTTTCACAATCAACATTTAATGACAATCACTTGGCAAATTAGTCTTGTATTCATTCTAGAGCTTAATTATGATCTGGATAATTCAGATTTGAATCGCGACTTTCTTTTTAATATCGAATCAAGTATAAAGAACAAGACTTCATTGTAGCTCTCTCTCTCTCTCTCTCTCTCACTCTCTCTCTCTCTTTCTCTTCCTTTCTCTCTCTCTCTCTCTCTCTCTCTCTCTCTATCTCTCTCTCTCTCTATCTCTCGCTCTCTCCCCCGGTTTTTTTTTGCTATATTTGTCACGCATTATTGAGAATGTCAAACTTTAGAACCGTAAAGAACCACTGCGTGTTCTGTAAGAATAAAGCGCGAAACTAGTGGAACACATTAAAATAAAATGCAAACTAGTCATTTATCAGCTATGTGTAATGTAGTGTAGTGTAGTTTATCTGCATAAACAAATGGTCATTATTTTTATTTAAATGTTCAAAATGTTAACATTATGAGTCGCATTTTCTTTCGACGAAATTTCGTAACATATCATGTGAACAACAAAAGGGGAAACGTGAAAAAAAAAACTGTCGAATGAGCATTGTGTTTATGTTAGGAAAACGTACAAATGCCTTTTTGTCATTGTTCTTTTCACTCGTTTTTTTTTTGTTCGTTTCTTTTTTTTGGCTGCTTTTCTCATATCTCTTTTCAACAAAAAAATTCATATAAAAAATATTACAAATCTGTTATTTTCTTTGTGTGTGTGTGTGTCGTTCTCTCTCTCTCTCTTTCTCTCTCTCTCTCTCTCTCTCTCTCTCTCTCTCTCTCTCTCTCTCTCTCTCTCTCTCTCTCTTTCTTCTACTTTATTATTTGAGTAAATGTGTATGACCTCATACAATATCAAAAATGATATATCCAAAATGAAGGTGAAACGACAAATCTCTATACGTAATTCCAATTGGATTTTTTTTTTCTTGTTTCTTCGCATTTGCCACACAACATTGAATGCCAAATAACATTGACGATGAGATTATGGAGAATAGGAAATAAAACAAATATATTTGCTCACTGCCGCATTATTATTGGAAAACATTTGCAAACATATTATTTCCATAAATTTTCATGTAAAATCAATTTTTTTTTATTGTTGTTGTTGTAAAAAAAAAAAAAACGTTTTTATTTTTGTGATTCAATGCGGTAACTATTGAAATGGGCATCTTGTGCATGAAACAAAAATGTGTGCCTAGCACGTATGAAAATGGACACAATTCAACGTCGTTTCGTCGCATTACGAGCAAAAGTTTTTTTTTATGCACTTTATTAAATAATATACGCTTTTTATGCACATTTTACAATATTCGTGTGTATTTGGTGATTTTTCTTATTCGCAATTCGTATCAGAAAAAATTTCATGAGCATAATTGGAATAATTTTCATTTTGGAATAATTAGAATGAATTTTTGCTATGCAATGTTTTCGAAATGTAGTTAAATTGGACAATTCGAGAGAATACCGTAGATGATCCTCATACTTATTCGCAGTAGTCTTATCTTTGGTTCAAAGTAACCGAGTGATTTCAATTATAATTAAGTTCGGGACGAAGCGTTTGTCTGAGAGAGTTCTAACGTCGTAAGTTGCTATACATATATATATATATATTCTGTTTTGTGATGAGCAAAAGAGCCAAGCGAATCTGCTAAAAATAAATGCACATTTTGAATTTTATTTAATCATGAGCCCGTGTATTCTTGCCCGATAAAACAAAACAAAAAAGAGAAAGAGATGAAAAAAAAATAAAATAAAATGACAGAGACAACGACAAACCAAAAAAAAAAAAAAAAAAAAAAAAAAAAAATGAAAAACGCACACATAGGGAAAAAACGGCCGATGGAGTTTGAATGTTTGTGTGTTAATTTGACGAACACGAAACCTGATTGCATGTATGCAAATGAATTACGCATGCGCATCTCGTGCTGTGTTGTGCGGTACGGTGCCGTGTCTATCAATATTATCTATTCGTACAAACATATTGACCGATGAATTGAGAGAGTTTGTGAACGCAAATACAAATCAAAAACAAATCAAGGATTTTAAATGAAATGAAATGGTGAAAGAGTTGATTGAGCTCATTGTCAACTGCAATAACTCTTTTATATTATTATGACTATGATTGCAAAATTATGAATAATCAAAGAACACACACAATTACATGGTCTAATCAATCTCGAGTTCGGTGTCTCTATTCATTATGAGATTCTTTATGATGCTATGCTGTACTGTATAATTATCGGGTTGTTTTATTTTCGCTTCGTTTACGCTCTCTTTCCATCTGTATAGTTTGAAAAATGAATTGAGACTTTTATTTCATTTTCTTAGATTTTTTATTGAAAATCAGAGTCGGTTTTTGTCCCTTTCCCCTCTATTCTCTCTCTCTCTCTCTCTCTCTCTCTCTTTCTTTCTCTCTCTCTCTCTTTCTCTCTCTTTCTATTTCTCTCTCTCTCTCACTCTCAATCTCTCTTTCTCTCTTTCTCTCTTTCTCTCTCATTTTTGCTTTTTCTCAATATCGATTGCTTGCTCTATTTCCCTTTCCCTCTTATACATAGAATTTGAATGTGTGCAAATTGTTATCGCATTGATCGTGCAGTCAATAAAAGAAGGTAGTCAAGATTTGAAGGCATTAAAAAAAAAATATTGTATTTTATACAGCAAACGGCAAACCAAACCCATACACCGACAAAACGAAATGAAAAAAAAAAAAAAAAAATACCGAAAATCGCTGCACAAACAAAAAAATTTTACTGAACGACAGCTATAGAATTAGGTCATCATTATATTAAAAGAAATAGCTTGGCTTTTCTATTTTTCCGAGAGTGTGTGTTTTTTTTTTTGCTTTTTGCCCTCCTCAGTTTACGTGTATATTATTGTTGTTGTTAACTTTTTTTTATTCGTTCGCCCATCCAAAAGAAGTAACGAAAAAGAAAAACACGTTAACACACATTTATACAAAATATCATTTATCATATGCGAATGAGGTTTTTAGTGGTTTCTCTGCTTTGAAATTCTTTGGACCGTTTATTTCGCGACCCGGCTTTTGTGAGACTCTTTTTTCATTCCATCTCATTTTTGACACCGTTTTTCCTCCCCTCTCTCTCTCTCTCTCTCTCTTTATCTCTCTTACTTTTGTGTATGCGTGCATCTGTTTGTGTATGTAACGAACTAGAGACTTTTGTGTTGTGTGGGTACAAATTTCGATATAAACATCTCAAAAATGAATCTCATCACATTCATAATTGTACAATTGTATATATAAATAAAGGATTTGAATTGTTTACGGCATACGAAAAATTACATTTCATTTTGATTGGCCAGTTCAGATGCAAACAAACAGCGCGTTTCAAGTAAATTGTGAATTATCATTTTGTTGTCGCTGAATGGAAGAAAAACAACAATAAATTAATTTGCATTTAAAAAACCAACACACACACACACACATGTACGCACTCAATTTTATACAAAGCCGCCAACGAAAAGGTCAGAATGAAGTAAAATGTATAAAGGTGAATTGAAGATGAAAAAAAGGATCGAAGCATTGAATCATAGCGGACAAATTTAACCATTTAAACAGCATAGCAACTATTGTCGTCGTTGATGATTATTTTTTTTTTTTTTTTTTTTTTTTTTTTTATCTTTCCCTTTTGCCCTCTCATTCTATATATTTTCGATGTTTCAGCGACCAGCCGTATGCATATGCGGCAAAGAGTACTCTTTCTTTTTTTGGCTCTTAAAGAAATCCAACATAATACCGCCTTTAATATCGCATAAATCATGCTTACATTAGATAATTAAAATGTAAACGAATTTTGCAATTCTCATTTGAATTATGTGCGTTTTTATTCTGAATTTATCACACGACATCTGCGTTGAATGATTAAAATCATCAGATAAATTGCTTGAAAGTTTCTAGTTAGAAGACAGCACACGCATTAGCAATCAAAAAAAAAAAAAAAAAACTCTTGCAAACAATTTTGTAGTTTTTTTTTTCAATTTTTTTTCGTCTGTTTCGTTTGCTTTTTCTTCATTTATGCTTTTATGGTAGACATTTTTCTATGTAGGCATTTGCAATCGCCGCAAATACATTGAGTGATCGGTAAACAGGTGTTAAATCATATTAAGCCATTTTGAAATAGATAAAATGGAAAAATTCTCATTTAATTCAATTTGTATTGCCATCGAAATAACAATAAATTACACGTATGCATGCAATGCAATTAGAAATCGATTCAATTTCTATTTTGGAATGTTTATTTCTTCAATGTTTATTTTCAACGTGAAATATTCGCGATTTTTTCGAGTATTTTTTTTTTTCTTTCTTTTCTTTTTCTTTCTCTCTTTCTTTCTCTGCTTCTTTCTCTCTTTCTTTGTTTTATTATCTCACTTTTTCTCCGATTTGAGATAATTAAATCTGTACTCAATCATTTGTGCTATCGCATTTCAAGCATTGAATCTCACCAAATATTTATTTTATTCCATTTTGTGTCCGTCAATTTTTTGCGCTATCTCACATTTCCTTCCAAACAGTTTACAAAATTGTTTTATAAACACTTTGAATGTGTTTTTGGGGAAAAAAAATCTTTTCATTTGAAAGAAAGAATTAAATGGAAGCAGAGTGGGAGAGGGGAAGGAAGAGAGGTAAAGAGAGAAGCAGAGAGAGAGAGAGAGAGAGAGAGAGAGAGAGAGAGAGAGAGAGAGCGAGAGCGAAAGAGCGTAATAGAGAGAGCGAAAGAGCGAGAGAGAGAAAGATTTTGAGAAAGATATTGCCAGAAAATGATACAAAGAGATACCTCCCTGAAAAAAGAATTATTTAGTTGTCAATTATCAAGTAATGTGTTACTTGTGACACACAATGACGGTTAGGTCATATGTAAATTCATTCGAGCATTAATGCGTATTTAGCATAGTTTTCATAGGCCATAACAATTTTAGAATAAAAAAAATGCTTTGAATATTAAGCAACAATAATAAAATGAAGAAATTGTAGAACTCAAATGCGTTTTACTATTTGTTTACATTTTTCCATTTACCTAATTTAAACAATTGAATGCTTGTATTTCAAGTAAATGCCATGAACAAGATGATTTCTAAGAGGATTTAAATTACTGATCTTCCTTCCTCTCTATAACTCTCTTTTCTCTCTCCCTCTCTCTTTCCCTCTCTCTTTCCCTCTCTTTCCCTCTCTTTCCCTCTCTCTTTCCCTCTCTCTCTCTCACTCACTGCCTCTCCCTCTCACTGTTCTTTCAGTCTCTATCTTCCTCGGTCTCTTTAAAGTCGATGGGCTGAGAGAGAGCATATGATTATTACAAAAAGAAAGACAATTTTCATTGTAATATGCGGTGCATATAAAAATTGAAACACGCTCGAATTCTCATCTTTGAAAACAAATGGCTAATAGCCTTGAATAATAAAAAACATGTCTAGTTTCAAACGAAAAAAAAAATCGTTTTTGTTCTTTTTATTTTTTTTATTTTTTTGTTTTTTTGCTCATCTCTTTCCCTGCACTTGTTTTACGTACAAATTGAAAATATATATATCGATGAAGGAAAACAGTGCTCGACAAGCGAATAATTTGCACTTGAACTTGAAATCAAATCTTTTTTTTTTTTTTTTTTTGATTTGTTTTTCTTTTATTCTTTCTGACTCTCTTCATTCAAATTCAACGAATTTGTGCATATGTTTTGATTTTTCGTTCGAAATATTCTTTTGTTATGAATCATGGTAAAATGTTACGAAATCGTAATAAATTTGTATGTGATTCAGTTGCAACAATTAGTCAAATTAACTGAATTGACATGGGCATTTGTTTTGGATCATTAAAACAAAAAAAAAAAAAAAAAAAAAAATAAAATTATCAATAAATCAAGTTTTGCGTTCAAAATTGAATTGGGTTCGCATATTAAAACAATGTTGAACTATTTGTTCAAACTTTTTTCTTCAACACAAATAAAGAGTAGCAAATGTTTAACTGTTGGTTGCGTTCATATAAAACTTTAATTAGTTTGTTGCCCTCGCTTATACAAACGATACTAATATTTTCAAACATTTCATCTTTCGTTAGATTGATGAAAATGATTGAAAAAAAAAAAAAATTTGTTGTGGCAGCATCAAGTATGAAAACGTACAAAATGAAAAAAAAAACAACGAAATGTTGTTGACGATAAAAGAAAATTGGTTATTTTGCTAGCTGGCAAAGTGGATGATAATATTATGGTATTAGTATGTACGGCATCTAGTGTAAACAATTGATTTCCATCACACGCACACAAATCAAACCACTTGCATCGCCCGTCAACAAAATATTCACGCAGAATTTCATAGACATACGCACACGTCGACAAAACTTTCTGAATTTTAGCAAATAGAATCGATAAAGATGTGTGTTGTGATGTGGATGGAAGAATGACAGCAAGCAATCGAGAGAGAGAGAGAGAGAGGAAGAGAGAGAGAGAGAGGAAGAGAGAGAGAGAGAGAGAGAGAGAGGGGAGATGGAAAATGAGAAAAGAAGATAGAAATACAAAGAATGACGGCAGACCGACAAGAAGTTTAACGTGAAAATAAGAAATTGAGCATGTGTGCGCATTTAATCAATATTTAAGCGATGGTTATGTACTGCTTTGTGTTGCCCTATTCGTTCAAAATTTTTTGTGTATGTTTCTTTTTTGCGTTCGCTATACTAACTAAATTGACTTCAAGTACGATCGCATTGAATTGCAGCATCGGAGTTTTTCACATATGCGTGAAATGAAGAATGAATTGGAAATAGTAGAGTAAGTACGTTAAACTTATCGGAATATATTCATATCTTAATGTGCACAATTTTTTTTTTCTCTTCATTTTCACACAAATGATGAGACCGCTTTTCTAAATGATTCCGACTTTGTATGTGCTTATGATTCGTATATATGTTTTCACATAATTATGCAAATGGGCTTGGATACAGGCCCTAACTGAAGATTTGACTGCAAACACCACACATTATTATGCATATCACGCTCTCTCCATCCTTCTCGTTCTCTCTCTCTCTCTCTCTCTCTCTCTCTCTCTCTCTTAGAGGGATAGCTCTCTATCGCTATTTCTCACTTTTTCTCTCTTGCACATTTCGCCAGGTATTTAATAACAAATTGTTCACAATTCGTACTGGCTGCATATGATTAAAACAGCATTAATGCAGTGATATACAATGTGCATACAATATATGCGAATGTGTATTTTCTTTTCATGTATTTTCCCCCGTGTTTTTGTTTTCATTATTTTGTTTTTCTGTTGCTTCGATCGCGTCGGCTCTTTAAATCATTGTTGCACATACATCTATTTCGAGACGGTTTTTTTTTTTTCGTTAAGTTTTTATTATTCTTGTTGATTTGTTATTGTTGCTGTTTATTTGTTCACACTGGTTTCAAATTAATGACACAGAATGAAGAGATTGTGAAAGCATTTCACGCATTGCACACATTTGTGCCTTAATTTCAAGCAGATGAATCGCATTATATCATATTGTTTTGTCAAGAATCGTTTTTCATATTTTTCTTTTCTGTTTCCCTTTGTTTTCGCGTTGTTGTTGTTTTTTTTTTTTTTTTCATTTTAGAAGTATTCTTAAAATAAATAAGAAAAATTCAGAGTCGAAGTTACTGTGGGTGATAGACAGCGAGAGAGACAGGGAGAGAGGAGACAGCGAAAGAGACAGGGAGAGAGGAGACAGCGAGAGAGACAGGGAGAGAGGAGACAGCGAGAGAGACAGGGAGAGAGGAGACAGCGAGAGAGAGAGAGAGAAGAGAAAGAGAGTGAGAGAGAGAGAGAGAGAGAGAAAGAAAGAAAAATGAGTGTGTCGTTGATGAGAGAAGAAATGCTGAATTCGTGCTTTTGTTGATGATGATCAACAGTGTAATTTATGTAAAAACAGTTGCATACATATGGTTGACAGATTATTCGCTTCCTGGACTGCATTTTTGTATTCGCCCGCGCTCAATCAATGTATGTATGATATTGAAAAAGATGTGTGATTCAATCATTCGGGGCAAAGCAGTCTTTTTCATTTATTTCTATTGATTTTAAATATTACCGGATTCCAGCTAATCAACATGACACATTCAGACTTCCTGAAGTTTTTATATTCAAAAATGAATAGAAGAAGAAAAAAAAACCGAAAAAGAACTACAACACATTTGGAACGTTCCCAAATAATGCGCCAAATTAGTCGATTATTAATGATTACACACACACACATTGGATCTATTGCTAAGCCAAAGAATGCAAACGCACGTGTTAAAAACACTCAAGAGACAGATATGTTGAGAACATATTATGAAAATGTTCGTTAGATATGCCGCATATATACGCATGCAAACAGTTGGACACACGAAATTCAAATAGGATATTTTATAGTCAAGTTTTTTTTTTTATATATTTCTCTATGTTCTTCTTTTCGTTTATTCTATTCGCTTTCAACTGTTCAATACGTTTTCAGTTCTTTTTTTTTTTTTTTGTTTAATGGTTCGGTATAAATCTGGATTTTGTACGCACGTTTATCGTGTTTAAATCTAGCAAAAGACGCGAGAAAATGAAAAAAAAAAAAAAAATCATAAAACGCGGCAACATTTTTTCAAGTATGTGTTCAAATAAAATTCGACCGAATTAAAGCGACACAGTAACAAAGAAGAAAAAAAAATTTTTGTCAAAATTCCAATTGGAAAAATGTCATATCTGGAGCATAGAACTGAATCATTTTTCGCTTCTTACATTGTTATTATTAGAGAAATGAATATCACTCGAGTGGTTTTGAATAGATTTGTTTTATTCTTCTTTTTCGGTTTTTGGCGATAAGAAGAGGGTCGCGATTTGTCGATTCCGGACAACGAATCGCATTTAAATGGATAGAATAAGAATTTGTTTGCGAGCACAAACAAAATAAGAAATCGAAAAAAAAACCGAAAAAGATCTAGAGACACATCGCGAGAGAAAGAGTCATTTATATCGACCACAAATTGATGGCAACTATAGAAACAGAGTGTACATCGAAACAAAAAAAAAAAAAAAAAAAAGAATCTATCGAGAGACACATATACATACTGTTTCGTATCAAGGCAAATGTAAAAAAGCATAACATTGGCTCAGATTCGTTTTGGTTAAGCATCAAAACTAAAAATAATTCGTACACAATCTGGGTCTGAGAACCAACCGAAAATTAAAAAAAAGCATTGAATATTTGACGACTTTCGACCGATTCAAATAGTTTATTCTTTTCTTATTTATTTACTCATTTTTACTATTAAACCATTTCTTTTTTTTTATTATTATTATTTGCTTTGGGAGGGAATAACAAATATATTATTTAGATACACACCAAGAGTTTTTTTTTTTTTTTTTTTTGGAAATTGTTGTTCGATGGCTCTTAAAAAGTACAAAATAAACGAGATTCTCTTTTTTTTTTAGTGTGGATTTAAATGGTTTTTACACTACTGTTAAATTCACTTTATAGCACAAACAGCAGACAGAAAAAAAAGAGAGAAATAATATAAACACGCAAACAACATGTGATCGCGAGTAAATGTAAATCGAAACTGAAACGATGACATGCACAAGCAAAACAGTTGCGAACCAAACGATACCGCTGCTTGGTTGTTGTCGTTGTTGAATTTCATGATTGTGTGCTGTGTAGTTTTCAAACAACCATACATTCTCAGTCATAAAAAAAAATCATTCGGAGAAAAAGGGAGAGAGCGAAAGAGAGAAAGAGAGAGAGAAAGAGAGATAGAGAGAGGGAGGGAGAGAGAGAGAGAGAGAAAGAGAGAGAAAGAGAGAGAAAGAGAGAGATTGAGAGAGGGAAGGAGACATAGCGAGAGAATTCACCGCGTTCGAAATAAATACGCGCGCATACAAAAAACGGATGGAAGAAAATAGCACGATTCGAATCGGCAAATCTAGCGCACGCTATTGAGCGAGATAAAGCAACCGTCTGATGGATGAGATAATGAAAATAATAGCAAAATATTTTCTATTGCACACTTGTATTGGTTAGATTTGTATACGAGTGTGCGAGATTATATTCATTTACAACTCTTGAAACTCCCGTACAACTGTACGGGTTTATATATTGTGCGTTTATTCGGTGCACATGGAGATACTTTCGAATTGTAAACATTCAAATTCAACGCATAGAATAGTCCATAGTCGCTGGATGGATGGATGGTTGGATGGATGGTTGGTCGGTCGATTTGCGTTTCGGCTTACGCCATACAATTAGTAATGAAGAAATCAACGAATGAACGAACACACATAAAAACCATAACAACAACAACAACAACAACAACAACAGAATAATACATTCTATTTCATAATAATAGTCAAGCGTTTACATTCATTTCACATCGAAGCAGCGCACACTAGAATAGAATTTACCATCGACGCGTGAACCAAAAAGAAAAGACAAAAAGAATAAACCCAATTGACATTTACATTTTCATGTTGATTTGTGTGTGCGTGTGTATATGGCCACTGTTGATATTTGTGCATGCGCACAATGCCGCTACCTTTTTAAATAGTCTGTTTAACCACCGAATGAAGTTAATAATCTTAAATTAATAATATATTTTTCAATGCTATTTACATAGAGCGACCAATTAAATTTGAAACTTTTGTGAAATGAAGCATACAATTGTCGTTATTTGAGTCTTTATTTGCATGGATCAGTTTACCGGCAATTTAAAATCGAAAAAAAAAATTAAATGGAAAAAATGAATAAAAATGAACTATCAACTTGATCATCATCATGACAAAGAACTTGAAAATAAATATTGGTCATGTTGACATGACGATGTCTTTGCAATGTACACCCCCCCCCCCCTCTTTTAGCCTTTCCCCCACATACATTCCTCTATCCACATACAACACACATTCAAATTAATATTGTATGACATCATTTGCATTGATCTCATTCTCACACCAAATATTCGTCAATCGATATTCATACGACACATGGATACACACTTCCAATGAAAACACATGATACCACTTCCAATTGCAAATCATTTATTCATAACATACACGTTATTATTACTATTGGATCGTTACGGATAGAAGCATAAAATAGTATAAAATTCATAGACACAACAAAAGAAAATCGGCTGAAACAAGTTTTAATCACGATTTGCCGACTGGTTTTTTTTCCGTTTTTTTTTTTGTTTTTTTCTGTTCTTTTTCATTCATTAATGAATTTTGCATTAATTGAACCATACAATTAAATAGAAAGTAATATTCATGTGTAAACATTACAACATGCTCGCATCCCACAATTTTGTTTATACCGCCGTTAGAATCATATGAATAATTTTCATTAGTAAATAAAACTATCGTCAGTCATTCATTCAGATTATGATCATGTTGAAATTCATTGAACATTAGACAGTAAATAGAAACGCCTTAATTTAGACTAATATCTAAGAATATTCTAAAACAAAAACAAAAAAGACACCAATGCATAAGAAATTTTTTGGATTAAGTGAGACTTTTGATTTCTAACATTTTCATTTTTAATCATCATTTTTTCATCAATACAAATTTGCAAAAATGATCCAAAAAAAAAAAAATTTCCTTCTTTTTTCTGAAAATCTGGATCTTTTAAAAAGGTTAAAAGCAAATTTTCAAAGTAAATGTAACGATCATCAGCTCATTTACTTTAATAAAGGTTTTTCTCTAAAAGTTGATCCAAACTTGTGTAAGTAAACATAGTCAAAAGGAAAAAGGAAGGAGTTGTCCAGTTTGAAAATAACGGCTATTCTTTGAGCGAAAAAAAAAATCTATAAAAATATTGAACTGACAGGTTAGAGAAAAAAACGCTAGATTTTTCACGATTTCTTCCATGACTGTTATGAAACTTGCAACATGTTATTTGGTCAAGAAATTATTATTTTAAAAGATCTTATTAATCTTAAAGAGGCTATATTCATCACGATATTATATTTTGCATCTACTTAAGTAGGTTGTTATAACTTTATCAGCGCTTCAGATGAAAAAAAGAAAAAAACATACACTCAACTCAATTTAGCTCAAGTAAACATCGTAAGTGGTGAAAGGTATGAGAATGTTAAGTTCATGACCCTGAAATTTGTTTGTTGTTAAAACAAAATTTTTTTATTTCAAATGTTAACATGAAAATTACGGAAAAACAAACAGCTTTGGCTCTGCAGAGACAAAAATGATGTGAAAAATACACTTTTCAGTGAAGAGTCTTCACATATGTTCCAGAATATAAATGAAAAAAAAAAAAAAAAAATTATGTGAACAGGAACAGTGTACAATTGTGCATTGTTAACGTCACATTTTTTTAATTCGAATAACAACATTAAGTTATTGCAACAGCCAATTTTAATTTGTTGTAGAATAACGGTGCATTGATGCACATTATATCAATTGATATATTTTTTAGCCCATTTCACTCACGGAATATTACTCAATTACAACATTTCATTAAAAAAATCGACAGAGACTTCAGAAGAAAAAAAATATAATGAAATAACGACAGGAGTGAAAGAAAAAAAAAAAACAAATTATTATTGAGAAAGGCAATATATTTTCAAATTTAAATTATAAAAACATATCATTTGCCGTTTAATTGAATATTATCGATGGAATTATCGATAGATGTTGTTAAATAGGCTTAAAAGGCCTCATTGCCGACGCCAAAAAATTGTTTATTGGGAGCATCTGTCATAATAAATGACAGATGATATTTTGTTTTGAATATACGCTTTGATTACGTCGTTTAATTTATATTTTTCACTTATTTCATCATTCGTTGCAAACTTTTTGATGAAAAGTGTAACAAATACAGTCGATTAGTTGGGTTTTTTTTTTATTTATTATTATTGTATCGAATGACACAAATGGAGGCGCATTTGATGCACTTTTGAAACAAACAAACAAACAAAAAGAGAAAAAGAAAACAAACAGTGATTTGAATGATTGCGTTCAAAATGAACGTAAAACAACGGAATCGTATGATTTAATTGAATAAATAGTGAATGAAAGTGATAGAATTTGTGTAACATAACAAGAAAAGCATGTTGATTAGTGATTTACGGAAATACAAATCCATTGGCCTCAGTGCTGGTATTACTTCGGCTGTGTAAGTTTTAAAATGTTTCTTAATTGAGAAGAATATTGGGAAAAATGCGTCATATGAGTTGCGATTGATTGGGAGAAACAGAGACAAAGCGACACATTATAACAACTAGTTGATTCATTTTTGTCACTTTGATTTAATAAAAGACTTATTGTCTTTTTTTTTCTTTTTTACCTTGTTCATACCATTTCCATTGATGCAAATTCGAGAATAATTGTAAAACACATTTGGAATTCAACTTTTTGTCTTTTTTTTTCGTTGAAAAAAAAAAAAGAGAAAGCTAGAACAAAGATAGAAAATGTTTATAAAAATTTAAAATCTGTTTATTTTTCTATGCAGGGCCGGGCTTATTTACTATGAATACTATCGCATACACCAACGATTCAATTCGCTAATAAGCCCATTTATTTTAAATTATGACACAAAACATCCAGACTACATTTATATCAAATATCATATTTACAAAGAGTCAATGGAAGAGAGAAGGAATGCTGAGCTCCAAAATAAGGTGCATTAACAAGAGATTGAATTAATTCAATGAAAAAAAAAAAACAATAATAATTTTTAACCATTTTCAGAAATGGATTAATGTGATTGTGCATCCAATTGGCAATTGGTGGAAATCTATAAAACACTCAATAGCTGGACGTTTGTTGGAAGTGGCAAAAAATGGTGATTATTATGACCGTATGAAAGCTGTGCGTCAATTGGCACGAATCGATCATTTGAAAGGTTTTTTTTTTTTTTTATTTTTCATCTTCTTCTTCTTTCCTTTTTATATTGAAATTCTTATTACTATTTCAGATTGGGATTATCAACATTTAGCTCAAATGTGCAATGCTCGCACAGCCATATCATTAGCTCGACATTTTTCTGATACACGATGGTTTTTACCGCCACGAAATTTTGGTGCATTACGTCAACCCAAATCATTAATTTCAGATATACGAAATCATTTAAATCAATTACATCCAAATCAATGCTTAAATAAATTCAATTCATCGGTATTTGATAATTTTAAAATATTAAATGGTTATGAATATTCAAAATCAACATCAAATGGTGTGTCAGTTTCGCGTCAAGAATATGATTTTTTGCGAAAATGTCTTGAAGCAATTTCACATTTAACACAAGATGCTGAAATTGCTGAAGCACTTCTTAAGCAAGGATTTCTGGAAACTCTTATGGAAATTTTAAAATTATTCCATGCTGATATCAATTTAAGATTTTTACTGGCAAAAATTGTGGCCAATTTAACCGTTTGTCATGATTATTACAATGATTTTTTTGGAATTGGTTGGATTGGCGTATTATCGCGATGGACTCGTAATCCAGATATACGAATGCAAGCAACAGCCGCCAAATCATTAGCTAATCTTGATACTGATGATATTTATCCAAGCGAATATCGAGCCAAAATCTATCCACTTTATCCATTGATTCGATCACGACAAAAACCACAACTTGATGTTATTTTTATTCATGGACTTTTAGGTAAATATTCAATTTGAATTTTTGTTTTCTTTTTCTTTTTTTTTTCTTTTTTCCTTTTTAAAAATGATTTCTTATTTAATTCGAAAATTCTTAGGCGGTGTATTTATAACATGGCGACAAAAGGATCCAAAAGAACCAGATTTAGGACTCTACGGTAAGAATGCATATGATAAATCGATCGATAATATAATTGACACAAACAATATATACCATGTGGATATTCGTAAAATCATGAAATATGAGATAAATCAAGCGCAACTTCTTTCAAAGGCCAAATTTAAACGACCACATATTGCTCATAATCGAACTATTTTAAACTCGGTATGGAAACGAGAATTAAGTAAGTTCTTATCACATTGAAGCGGTGTCATCTGTGATTGTCTCTTTTGTCATTTAACCAATACCATCAATTGATGCGGTTTTTTTTAACCTGTTGACTAAACTGCTAAATTACTTTTTGAATTCATAAAAGTCGCGTAAGCTAAATGGTGTTGGCCAAAAATGTACTAACAATTTTTACTGTAAAACTTCGATACTATGCTAATTTTCTCATAAATCATTATTAATGCTTTGTTGTATTGTGTCTTATCGTATCGTTTTGTTTCATTTAATTTCGGAATTATTTTTTTTGTTTTTTTGTTTTTTTTTTTTTTTTTTTTTTTTGTTTTATTGCAATTTGAAGAATTTTCATAGAATTGTTCGTTCTTTTTTCAAACCATAGAATCTATGACATATTCTGAAGATACTTTGACCAGCAAGAAGACAAAAAATGAAAAGGAGATTAAAATAAGTGACTTGGCAACAAAGGTTAGTTAAAATAAAATCGTCAAAATTGGACGAAAATTCATTTGAATCAAATTGGATTGAATTTTGTTGTACAGGAATTTTTGGACACATTAAAAGCAGCTGATGTATTACCGCGTGAGTGGGAAGTTGTCTTTCCCGATTGTCCAATTAGTGCAAATGAAGAAGCAGAGGGTGTTTTTAGTGTAAATGGGTACAAAATTTTACAAATTAAAATTTAAAAACGAATTTTATGGTTTTTAATAGATTTTCTTTTTCTTTTTTTTTCTTTTTTTTTTTTTTGTTCAATAAATTCAAATATTAAAATTGAATTTTTTCGTATAATTTCAGTGAAAATTGGATAAATGACGATGAAAGTGAAGAATATACATATTGTTGGCCAATGGATTGGCTACCGCAAGAATATCCAAATATTCGTATCGTTGGCTTAAATTATGAGACATCAATAAGCGAATGGTCATTAAATGTATTATGTCCGTGTGAAAAAGCAAAGAGTTCATTGCATGATCGATCCGATGAATTGCTAAACACATTAAGTGCATCGAATATTGGACGTGATTGTCCTGTGGTTTGGGTAAGAAAATCAACCATTTCCATTACTATTCAACTGTTTGTAATTAATTCCAAAGTTGCTTTAGCAAAGAAGTGAAATGTTTTTTCGAGTACTGAGCCTTTCTATAGATTTTCTTGTTGTATTTGATTAGTTCGAACTCTCACTATTTCCATTCACAATGCAAATCAAATGCGTTTGAGTTTGGCGCTGTTTGTGGGTTGTTCGGTGAAGGCTCAGTACTCGTTTTTTTTACGCTCATCTCTACGGTGTACAGTATGAATTTGAATGAATATCAAACAAAAATTGTGAAAGTTCATACAGTAAACATCAATCGTATAGGTGGCGTCAATGTCTTGAAATCAAAGCTCTTCACATGTAAAAACATACAACGAATGCCACATTGTTAATTCCATTTTTTTTTTTTTTTCTTATTTTGTAATCTTGCTCATAGGTTGGCCACAGTATGGGCGGGCTTGTTGCAAAAAGTATTATTGTTCAATCGCTCAATAGTGCAGAACCAAATAAACGTGCCATTGCTGAAAATACACGTGCAATTATGTTTTTAGGGACACCACACAAAGGTTCACCGGTTGCAAAATTAAAACAACATGTTCAAATGATATTTTCACCAACAATTGAAGTTAAAGAATTACGTGAAAATAGTCAACATTTATTACAATTACAACAACAATTTGAAGATGCATTAAAACAATTACCAAAACCAATAAAAATTATCAGTATTGCCGAAGGTTGTCCAACAAATATAACGGCATTTAAATTTCCAATGCAATTTGTTACACAAGAATCGGCCAAACTTGATATTGGTGAATTTTATGTTTTAAATGTTGATCATTTAGGATTATCAAAGCCAATATTTCGTCAAACATTTTTGTATCAACGTTTAGTGAAAATGATCGGTGATGTCATTGAGATGACAGCTAAAGAGGCTTTTGAAGCAGCAAATAAAGTACAAAATCATGATACCGGTTTTGAAAATTTATCAAAAGACCATGATGCCATTATTTAATTGAAAAAATTTTCCAAATCAATTTATTTCTTTTCACTTCCTCATGAATTTTATTCCTATTTAAGAACTATTTATTTAGCATAAGTATTTTGTGATATGTAGAACACACACACACACACACACACACATACATACATTTTCAGATTAATAGAATTACTGCTGTGAAATTATCAAATCATCTTTTTTTTCTCTATCATAAATTTATATACAATGTATGCTTTGAATTCATTTTTTTTTTTCAAATTCCATTTGTCTGTAAATTCAGTAGAATCCTACTAATAATGTAGTTTTTGTACCGTTTATATGTTGAATAAAATTATATCTCTTTTTTGAAATATTCTGAATCTTTGTTTTCACTTCAATTTTATGTTATGAACAATTTTTACAATTATGATCAGTTTGCAAGTCACAGAAAATATTCTCAATAGAATATTGATATGGTAACAAAATTTATGATTGGTGAATAGAATTTTTTTTTCTTTTTTTTTTGCGCGAAAATGAAATATGCAAATGCAATGCTGTTTGAATATTGAGCAAATTAAATAAATAACTATTTTATGGATTAATGAGTATTGAAAGAAAACCCAACAATTTTTACAATTGGGAACACGGACCAAAGGTGTTACTCGTACAATTTTCGCACAATTTGTTTTTCGATTTTTTTTTTTGTTTTTTTTGTTTTTTTTTTTTTCGATGAGAATTTTTTTCTTTATGTTTCGCACAATTTCGGACAAAAGAAAAAAATGTTCATTCAATAATTCGTGAAAAAAATATGCGAAAATTTTGCAATTGACCACCTCCTGACATGGACATCTACAATAACGGAACCTTGGTGTATTCTGAGGACTATCATCATCGATGGTCCTGGAATTTATTGAAAATGGACAAGCATGAAATTGTTTCAGTTTTAATTTTCAATAAAAATTTTGATCCCCTGACAAAGTCACTGATCCCGTTACAATGATGAAAACAAGAGAGACACTTGTTGCTTATTGTTTAAATTTGAAGAAAATTTATCGAAATAAATCGAATATGCATTGTCTTTTATTTTAAATGAATTTAGTAATTTATTGACAAAATGAACATTTATTCAATTTTTTGTTTTCACTCGGGTATGGAAAAGAAACTATCATTCAAAATGAATGGGAATTCAATGAAATATAAAAACGTATTTAGTGCACGGGAAAGAGAAAATGTGCATTCTACACTGCAATTTATTTTAAAATTAAATTCCAGTCTTTAATTGATATTCGAATATCATTCCAGCTGTTCTAACAATTTTAACCTAGATGAAATGAAATTTTTACTTCAAAAGCCCGATAAACTATGGCAAACTATAAAATATATAGTTTGCCATAGTTTGTCGGGCTTTTGAAGTAAAAATTGTTTTAAAAATAAAAATAAAAATGAAAAATCAAATAAACAAATTAATTCCGTAACAATAAAATGATTGAATTTTTTTTATTTTGTTTTTAATAAATGATAAAAATGATATAATTGAATTTTTATTTAATTTAATTGGAATAGATAGATCCAATAATCAATCATCAATCATCATAAAGTATCAAGTATTTAACGCTTAAAAATGTTTTGGTTTATTCTGGAACATTTGTTTCTGCTGAGGCAACACATTCTGAATGAATCATATATTTGGTTTTATTGCAATCGTTTAATCGAATAATAACATAAATATGTTCAAAATGTTAATTATTGCTTTGGTTGCAACATTCTTGTTACTGCCGCGTTGCCTGAATAAATAATATAATTGTTTTTATTTTTTATTTTTATTTTTTTTTTTTTTTTTTTTTTGAAATAGTTTAATCGTATATAACGTAAATGTTCAAAATATTACCTTGACGCATAGCCAATTGACCTGCAGTTAATCCCATTCGATTTCTAAGTTCTGTATTAGCTCCATGTTGCATCAAATATTGAACGATTCTTGCATGGCCTATAAAAAAAAAATTCAAATGAAATGCACTTTGATATTGGTTTCTTTTCGGAAGAATTAGACATTTCACCTTTTCGAGCTGCCAAATGAAGAGGAGTTTCCCCATTTCTGTTCTGGGCATTTACATTGGCACCTTTTTCAATGAGATATTGGGCCATTTCAATGTTACCTTTCAGTTAAAATAAAGAGTTTTTTTGTTTTGTTTTTAAAAGCAATAAAAAAGGAAATATTTTCTCGAAATATATCAAAAATGATATTTTCGGTTGTTATTATAATAAAGAAATTCTTTACCAAATTCAGAAGCGCAGTCAAGTGGTGTCCAGCCTAGGAGGAAGTAACAAAAATAAAAATAAAAATGAATATTATAAACCTATGTATGTTGCATATAAATCAAAATGAATTGAATATTCACGAAACTTTTAAACAAATATTAAAATAATATGATATGGTGTGTAAAATAATGATATTGAATTTAACAAATATCTCATAAATATTAAAATATCGCGCAAATATTCCAAATATCTCACTAAATATATATATTAAAAAGGGTTATTTCCCCCCCTAGTATCTCACCATCTGCAGAATATGCATAGTTAACATCAGATCCACTCTCAATCAATTCTTTTAATTTTCGTAAATTGCCTATGGAAATAGATTGTAAATACAAGTACACATGAAAGAAAATTTATGCAGAAAATTGGAAATTGAAATTCAAATCTTACCAGATCTGATTGCAGAGCTCAATTGAAGAAATTGTTGGTCGTCATTTTCTGAGATTGTATCATTTTATTATTGTTTTGAAAGAACATTTTGTAAAAATTCACATTTATTAATGTTTTTACTTACGCATATTATTGTTATTATTGTTATTATTGTTTTGTTGGTCATTTTGCATGGCATCATCATCATCATCATCATCATCATCATCATAATCATCTTGGTTCCTGTTTTTTTTTTTGAAAAAATGAAACGAATTCGGAAAAAAATAAATTTATTGTAAACATATATGAAATGTTGAACCACAGACAGTCTAATATTTAAAGAATTATCAGAAAAAAGTGAGAAGTGATCACTATAAATTGCCAAATAAGAAATTAACGTGAAAAAATAAATTTAAATTTAAATTTACTCACATTCGAGCAACAGACAAATCTAGATTTAAATGAGAAATAAAAAGAAATATTTAATTTTTCAAATAAAACAAGGATATATAACTATAAAAATATAAAAATATAAATTTGAAAATAAAATATTTGTCATTGAAATAATTACCAACAAAAAAGATTTGTAAGAGCATACAAATGAATAAAACAGATAAAGTGAAATGTTTCATTGTGAAAAGAAATTTTTTTGAAATTAAACGAATGTTTTCGATACCTAACAATCTAACAATGACCAAAATTCAAATGAATGGGACGTCTTATAAGGAATTTTTTCGTTCAATACAATTTTTCAAGGTCCGATGAATTTGAATTTATTTATGATAAAATCAACGCTAATTATTAACTGCAATTTTGATTTTATGCAGTGCAAATCAATTTTGTTATGGTTTTCAATCAAAATTGTTAAAGGGAAATTCATATTTTGATTAAAAAAAAAGAAAAAAGATTAGCAATAATAGAAATTATATGATGCAAGATGCTACTTCGTATTATTGCAAAAAATCAAACTATGAAACGACGAATATGAAGATTATGAAGGATGATATTTGAACGATTTGTGCATTAGTAATAATTTATTAATAAATGTAGCCGATGTATTTTGCTAACGACAAATAGATTATAGTTTCATGATCTTCTCCTTTTCTTTTTCAATTTCAGAAGAAACTATATATAATTTTGCTTAAACCATAACAGGATAACTCCAAAATATTCGATTGGAAATGATCATTACAAACTAGATTTTAAAACATTGGGAATTTATGACTAACATTCTTATATGTTTATCCATGATTTTGCTGGCATGAATCTCTGCTATAGCCTGTATATAGATTACGAAAAAGAAATATTCCAGAGAGTCTTTTCGAAAAATACTACATCGAATCATTGATTGTAATAAATATAGAAGATTTGGAATTCTGAAGAAAAAAGAATCAAATTATTTTATAACCATTAATTGGACTTTGCACAAGTTCAATATCGAAGCGATATAAAGTGAATTGAAGCATAAATATTAGAGATCAAATGAGCAAATATAAATGTAGAAACGTCTTTATTGTAAATTGTCGAATCCAAATAGTTTATTACATGTTCAAAGTTTTAACAAATGAAAAAAAAAAACTTTTTTCTTAGAATATTTAAAAAACTTCTTTTATGTTTTACCAGCCCTTAACAGTTTGCCAACATATTTCAATTCTCAGTCTACTACCAAACAAGATAACTATCGTCAAAATTCGATTTTCTATATTGTTAAAATAGTTTGAATTTGTTTTGGAAAACGTGTTTTGAAATATATGGTTAATAATAATTCACATACTCCTGAAGACATTTTTCAATGGCATTTTTCACTTTTCCATCTTGACTTAATCTAAAAGAAATAAAAACAATTTTTTACTTGAATTTCCAAAATCCTGTTTACAGACATATGACTCACCACAATTAGAACAATTGAATTATACAGAAAGACGTTCCCAATTTTTTTGTTCCATTTGCTTGTTTACCGTTCAAACAGATGCATGAGTGAACTTAACTTCTATCTAGAAAATAAGAAGAATTGATGGAAGTCACAATCATTCGAGTTTAAGATTATTTCTCCTTCTCTTTCTCTCTCTCTCTATCTATCTCTAAAAAAAAAAAAAAAAAAAAAAAAAAAAAAAAAAAAAAAAAAAAAAAAAAAAAAAAAAAAAAAAAAAAAAAAAAAAAAAAAAAAAAAAAAAAAAAAAAAAAAAAAAAAAAAAAAAAAAATCGAAACAAATCTAATTTTAAATTACTTATTATATTCCATATTATTCCAAATATTTTATATTTTTTTATATGTTGAAATAAAAATAAAAGTCTATAAACATCCAAATCCATATTTATTCACTTTTTTATGAAAGAATTTTGATGAGCAAATTTGTTTTTTCTAAAAAAAAATGAATCTAAAGGAACTAAGTAAACTGGTAAGTAGGATGATTTGTCTCAAGATAATTCATTTTCGGCCAATCAAGTTACTTTGCTTTAATATATTTATGTTTTTGTGTTTATATTCGCTTTGTGTTTGGCCATTGATATTTTATTTCGCAATCATTTTTCTTTTCATAATAAGATTCCAATAATGCGTGAAAGAGCGGAAGAGATTGAGAAAGAAAAAAAATATTCAATTGTTTATCATATGTTTATATTTATACAGTATTTATCTCAATTAGTTTATTAATATTTGCACTCGAAATTCAAAAATTAAAACAACGGATATCGATCCATTCAAAAAAAGAATAAAATACAAGCTAACATTGCACGTTTTACATTACATTACATTATTGATTTGACAGTTACTTCATTTTTTTTTTTTTTTTTTTCATTTTGTTTTGAGTTTTCGAATATTTTAAGGTTTTTTTTTTTTTTTTGCTTTGTTGACAGCTTTTTGTATTCGTTTGTTAAAGATATAATTTCGATTGACTAAATGTGTTCGGCTCTATGGATCTAGATGCATTTTTTTGATAGATCATTTTACTTTGAGTTTTGATGCATTTTTTCTTGTTCATTTTCAATTTTGTCTACAATATTTGTTTTTTTTTTTTTTTTTTTTTTGTTTTCAATATGGGACAAAACTTAATCGAACACTCCAAACAATATTTCTGTACAAAAAATGTCTGAACAACATTATTTTATATGCATGTGAACGAGTCTGACTAGAGCACGTGTTTCATTTTTTAAGCGTGTGTTTATTCATTTTTGTTGTTGTTTCTCTGTATCATTTGTTGTTGTTGTTGTTGCAAGAGTTTTTTTTTTTTTGAATAGTCGTTCCATCGATTACAATGAATATGTTTCTTTTTTTTTCGATTGAATATAGAAGCTTAATTACCGTATTGTTATATTTATCGAGGATAAATCAGTTATTACACAATTCCGATGAACCAAATTGGTTTGAAGGGTGGAGATAATGGCAAAATACTCCGCATATTTATAGAATTGTTGTTGTAACAAAGTATAGAAAGTGGTTAAATAAACAGTGGTTACATAAAAGTTAAATCTCTTGTATGATTTCTCTTTATTTGCTAACTTTGCTTTACAATTTTTTTTGTTTTAATGTTTTTTGTTTTCCTCGTTTTTAAAATCTATTTTTCATTGTGAAAAAATGATTCTTCCTTTACAGTGGGTTATTTTATTTCTTGTATTTCTTCTGGTTATCATCGTCATCATCGTCGTCATCATCATCATCATCGTCAAAATCGTCATCATTGTCGTCATCGTCGTCGTCGTCATCATCATCGTCGTCATCATCGTCATCATCGTCATCATCGTCCATCATCGTCATCATCATCATCATCAAAATCGTCATCATCATCATCATCAAAATCGATCATCATCATCATCATCATCATCGTCGTCGTCGTCATCATTGTCAAAATCCATATCATTGTCGTTAATGGAATCCATGTCATCATTCATACGTTTTGAGTTCCTGTGTTTGTTGAAAAAATGGAACGAATTGTAAAAATCCTTATTGCAAACATATTTGAAATGTTAAACCACAGACAGTCCAATATTTAAAGAATTATAACAAACAAGTGATCAAGTGATCATTATAAATTGTCAAATAAAAAATTAATGTGAAAAATAAACATTTAAATTCACGCACATTCTATTTGAAGTAGCAGCCGAATCTAGATTTAAATGAGAAATAAGAAGAAATATTTAATTTTCCAAAAAAAAAAAACAAAAAAACAAGGATATAAATATAAAAATATAAACTTGAAAATAAAATATTTGTCATTGAAATAATTACCAACAAAATAGATTTGTAAGAGCATACAAATGAATAAAACAGATAAAGTGAAATGCTTCATTGTGAAAAGAAATTTTTTTGCAACTAAATGTACTTGATCAGTTAATGAAAATTAATTTCAATAAAAAAAAAGAATTTAACTGATTGAAACAATTTGGCTCAAACGAATGTTTTCGACACCGAACAATCTAACAATGACCAAAATTCAAATGATTGGGACGTCTTATAAGGAATTTTTTTGTTCGATACAATTTTTCAAGGTCCGATGAATTTGAATTTTTTTGCGATAATTGAAATCAAAATATGAAATAAAATCAACGCTAATTATTAACTGCAATCTTGATTTTATGCAGTGCAAATCAATTTTGTTATGGTTTTCAATCAAAATTGTTAAAGGGAAATTCATATTTTGATAAAAAAAAAAAGAAAAAAGATTAGCAATAATAGAAATTATATGATGCAAGATGCTACTTCGTATTATTGCAAAAAATCAAACTATGAAACGACGAATATGAAGATCATAATATGAAGGATGATATTTGAACGATTTGTGCATTAGTAATAATTTATTAATAAATGTAGCCGATGTATTTTGCTAACGACAAATAGATTATAGTTTCATGATCTTCTCCTTTTCTTTTTCAATTTCAGAAGAAACTATATATAATTTTGCTTAAACCATAACAGGATAACTCCAAAATATTCGATTGGAAATGATCATTACAAACTAGACTTTTAAAACATTGGGAATTTATGACTAACATTCTTATATGTTTATCCATGATTTTGCTGGCATGAATCTCTGCTATAGCCTGTATATAGATTACGAAAAAAAAAATATTCCAGAGAGTCTTTTCGAAAAATACTACATCGAATCATTGATTGTAATAAATATAGAAGATTTAGAATTCTGAAGAAAAAAGAATCAAATTGTTTTATAACCATTAATTGGACTTTGCACAAGTTCAATATCGAGACGATATAAAGTGAATTGAAGCATAAATATTGAGACCAAATGAACAAATATAAATGTACAAAAGACTTTATTGTAAATTGTCGAATTCAAATAGTTTATTACATGTTCAAAGTTTTAACAAATGAAAAAAACACTTTTCTCTAAGAATATTTAAAAAGCCTATTTTATGTTTTACCAGCCCTTAGCAGTTTGCAAACTTATTTTAACTCTCAGTCTACCACCAATCAAGATAACTATCGTCAAAATTCGGTTTTCTATATTGTTAAAATAGTTTGAATTCGTTTTGTAAAACGTGTTTTGAAATATATGGTTAATAATAATTCACATACTCCTGAAGACATTTTTCAATGGCATTTTTTCACTTTTTCACCTTGACTTAATCTAAAAGAAATAAAAAGAATTTTTTTCTTAAACTGCGATTTTTGATTGAAAAAGATTTACAGAGTTCAAATAGAATGAAAGCAACAATAAAAAAAAATTACAGAAATTTATTCATATTTCTTTTCTCGAATGTTGGCGCAAAATGATGATGAAATCATTTAAATAAGAATCTATTTAATATTCATTTCGGGGAATGGAAAATATTTTGTTTGAACTGAATCCCATTGGGTGCAAGGTGATAATGATATGTATGGTCTGTTCAAATCCATTGAAAGTAATAAGAAAAATCCACTTCAATATTCATAAAAATAATAAAGCGTAGCGTATTTTCCAACAAGTTCTTGTTTTATTTCTCTTGATTAACCATTGCCTGCACATTTGAAAGGTTATTTGAAATTCAAAAATCCTGAAAAGCTTTTGAATATCTTTGTTATTCCTTGTTTTCAAGAAAATAATACAGAATCGACGAAGGTCAAAATCATTCCAATGTGATAATATTGTCTCTTTTCGTTCAGTTGATGAATCTATTTTTGGCATTTGACGAAAGTCAACTTTTCATTATAATTATCAGTCAATGAGTCATAGAAATGAAGTCAAATAGGCGAGAATATGCATGTTTTAATTTTATAAATGAATTTTTTGCGCGAAAACTGAATCTGTCATTTATCCAACCCTGCTTGGATATTTGACAAATGATTTAAACAAATTCATCGTTGTGTGTATTGGTCATATGTTGTCTATGTGTGCACCACGGACAGAGATGCCGGTATTCGTTTATTGTACAAAGCTATATTCTAGTGAGAATTGTATACTGCCACATTTGCGATTTTTTTGCGTAATTTTAGTAGAGCTGGTGTTTAGTGGATTTGACAATGTTAACAAGTTTAAATTAGTTTCAGATCATTTGTTTCAAGTGAAATATACAAGGAGAAGGTATAAAACTTGATGAAATTATTTTTTTTTTCGTTTCCTAAGTTATTACATATTTTTTTTTTTCTGAAAATCCAATATATTACCAAGTTGAATTGTTTCAATTCGAATTTAAACAGTAGTAAACCGAACATTTTCAAATGCAAATGACGCATTGCTAGTAAATTTCAATTCATTTTTTTTTCTCACTTTTAATGTTTTGTTATATTTTTTTCTCTTTTGTTTTGTTTGTTCTTAGTTTCAAATTACATTTCAATCATTATATCTCATAAAGAAAAAAAAAAAAAAAAAAAAAAATGATGAGCAATTCGCAGAATGGTTCTGTTGAGCAGAAAACCGAGACGGTACCATTGTTTCAATGTGAATTAAGAGACAAAGGATGTAAAAATCTTTATCTCAATGCTGAAACATCGGATGTGATGTTTTTGATCTGTGAACCAAATGAAGGAGATCTGAAAAATAAATTGAATGAAATAACATTGGAACAGAGTAGCAATACGGAAGGAGGAAAACCCGAAGAGGAAGCAAAGACTAGTACCGCTGAATCGAAAAAGGAAAATAAACGAAAAGTAATTGAAAAAATTCCGGCCCATAAGATGATCTTGGCAGCAACAAGTAAAGCATTTGAAGCAATGTTTTATGGTTCAATGAAAGACAATAACATTGAAATTATCGATGCATCGCCAGAAGCATTCAAGGAATTTCTACAGTGTTTCTACTTGGACAATGTACAATTTACAAAAGAAAATATTCCGGGAGTTATGCATTTGGCACATAAATATATGGTTGATGAATGCTTAAAATCATGCGGTACATTTTTAAAAAATACATTAAAACCCGATGAAATGTGCTGGGGTTATAAATTGGCCATTTTGTATGAACAGTATGATCTTCAATTATTTTGCGAACATCAAATCGCTTTGAATGCCGTACAAGTATTTGGATCACAAGATTTTCTCCATTGTGATCATACAGTGCTGAAATATATTTTAAAAATGAATCAAATGCTATGCGACGAAACAATCATATTTGATAGTTGTTTAGTATGGGCAAAACGAGCATGTCAAGAGAAAGGTTTGAACGCTGAAAAATCAGAAAATTTAAGAACAGTGTTGGGTGATTGCTTCAATTTAATTCGTCTTGGTACATTTACATTTAGAAATATTTTCCAAAATTTAAAATATTCATTTTCATTTCTTTTTTGTTGGTTCACTCCTAGGTACATTTACAATGGATGAATTGACGCAACGTACAATGACTCATAAAGGTTTATTAAAAGCCAATGAATGGGAAGACATAATACATTCTCTTTATAAAGTGGAAAATCATGTTGGACAGTATTTCTCACAAATGAAACGTTATTGGTGGAAACCAAATCAAATTTTAAAATGTGAACGCTCACATGCATGTATAAAGGGAATGAACTATATTAGTAATAGTCCCGAAAGTATTCATGTAAGAGCAAATAAAACTACCTTGCTTGGTGGCGTACATATCGCTGCACTAGGCCATCGTGACGGTGATAGTTTCACAAAAGATGCGCGAATTACAATTATTGAAATACCTGGCCGATCATTTGATCGCATGACAGGTAGAACACTTTATACGGAAATCATAAAGGTTTTACTAATGGTGCAATCTACTAATGTGAAGTTCAAAATGTCAATTGTCATCAACGAATCCAACACATACGAAATTTGCTTAGATATGCCAAATTTTGAAGACTTTTTTCCGAGCAGTTATATTTGTACGAGTAAAAAATTCATTTCGAGCAAAGGACTATCTATAGAATTTATATTCGATAATGATCGCGGAAATTTGATTTCAGCATTGGATTTAAATGAAGTCTGATTGTTCTTCGTTTCAATCTCATTTGATGGTTTTTTTTTTTTTTTTTTTTTTTTCAAAAGAAAAATTACAAAACATTTTCTATTATGGGCGCAATGCATTTAAAAATAAATACGAATATCAAGAAATTAGTTGAACAGCAACAATATAAAATTTGAATTTAAGAAAAAAAAAAAAAAAAAAAAAAAAAAAAAAAAAAAAAAAAAAATATGATTTTTGTGAAAATTTTTTAAAAAAAAAAAAAAAAAAAAAAAAAAAATTAAAAAAAAAATAATATTCTATATAATACTAAAAAAAAAAATTTTTTTTATTAAAAAAAAAAAAAACCCTTCACTTTTTTATGGAGGAATTTCAATGAGCAAATTCTTTTTTCTAAAAAAAAAAATGAATTTAGACGAACTAAGTAAACTGGTAAGTAGACAAATTTGTCTCATGATAATTCATTTACGACCAATAAATCATTGCCCATCAATAGTTTACTACGCACAAAGTGTCAATAATCATACAACATTTTAAAAATAAATAATTGTCGTTTTAAATCAAATATGACACAAAGTACTTTGTTCTTTTGATTAACATTAACCGCAAACAAAATAATGAAAACAATAAAATAATGCTTGAAATTGGGATGCAATAATTAAAATTAGTCAACCCAAATGATATGAACTGATTTTCCATCGAAATTCAGTGTAAATGCAACGACAAATATTAAATATATATGCTTTCAACAGATGGTGTACAAAAACAAAACTTTCACTATCTATCATCCGTTTTTTTTTTTTTTTTTTTTTCTTTTTCATTCTACATCATATTTGTGAATTCTGCTTCCACTAACGCTTCGGTCGTTATTCAAATAAACTTTATAAACAACGACAATTATACGTATTGTTTGCATATATACTTGCTATGTGTTAGTAATAATAATCGTGAAGTTAAGAACATAACTGAAACATTCAGCGATATTTCATGAATTTATAATAACATTATTCAAGTGTTGTGACCGACAATGCAACAATTGTTCAATACAAATCATTCAATTGAACCACTTATCGCATTAAGCTTTGTTATTGTTATACAAAATTGTGTTGTTATCATTTTTGTTATTATTAAAACAAATTGTTTTGTAATCGCTGTCATTTAGAAGTGTTTTCAGTTTTCGATTTTTATTAATTGAAACAGACAGAAAATTGCAAGAAAAAATCAACCAAAAATCTGATTTTAGACAAAAAAAAAAGAAACATCGAAAAAAATTCAACTGAAATTTAAAAATTCAACTGAATGACCGGCATCAAACAGAATCATTAATTCGAACTGAATCGATAAAGCAATGAAGTTTCATTTACGCACATTGATTTGTTTATCAATTACATTTCAAATAGCATGGAGTATTAGTATCAAGAAAGGTTGGTTATGTCATTAAATTTTCAGCAATTTTTACTAAAAAAGTGTTTTAATTTCATTTTTTTTTTTTGTTCTCTTGTAATTGTCTCTTTGGCCGTATGTAGAATTTCAATCAATATTTGAACATACAAAACCAACAACATCACCATCGATACAATCGGCAGCTGCACAGGCTGTAATAAATCGAACTGTTCCATTGCATGCACATCTATTTGAAGTAACAATTACAAATGATTTACCATTACATACATTTGAATTGTACAAATCCAATGAGGATGATATCGTGAAAATTAAAGCGACATCAGGTGTAATTGCGTGCAAAGGATTTTATCATTATTTAAAATTCTATTGTAATAGTCATGTGTCTTGGGATGGAAATCGTATAAATATGCCAGATCGATTGCCAGATGTTAATGTAACAAAAACGTCGCCAAGTCGATTTATATATTATCAGGTTGGACACGATATTTACAATAATTTCATATTACAATAATACATGCTTGTGTACAGCAATGCTAATTAAATTATTGATTTTTTTTCTTTTTTTTTTTCTTGTATTTTCTTTTTAATTTGAAAAACTAAAGAATGTTTGCACATGGTCATACAGTTTTGTTTGGTGGCAATGGAAAGATTGGCAATTACACATTGATTGGATTGCAATGCAAGGCATTACATTAACACTTGCACCGGTACAAGAATTGGTTTGGTCACGTGTTTACACCGAATTAGGTTTATCAAATGCTGAAATTCAGGATCATTTTACTGGTCCAGCATTTTTTGCATGGCAACGCATGGGCAATATGCGCGGCTTTGCTGGTCCTCTATCGAGAAATTTTATGTTATGGTCATCAGCACTACAAAAACAAATGATTTCTTCGTTTCGTAATCTTGGTATGGCTTCAATAAGTTTTTTCATTTTTTTTTTTTTTTTTTTTTTGTGAAAAAAATTCGTGGGAAAAAAAACCAAAATGTTTGAATTATTTAGGTATTGCTTTTGCTTTGCCCGCCTTTGCCGGTCATGTGCCACCGGCTTTTAAACGAATCTTTCCAAATGCAAATTACACACCTATGCAGCAATGGAATCGTTTTCCGCATCAATTCTGTTGCCCATTATTTATTAATCCATTGGATCCACTATTTAAACGTGTCGGTCAATTATTTTTAACGAAAATCATTGAAGAATATGGCCAAGGGAATCATATTTATTTCAGTGATCCATTCAATGAGATGATACCATCAAATCGTACTCCTCAATATATATCGCATGTATCAAAAACGATTTATGATTCGATGAAAGATGTTGATCCAAATGCAATATGGCTATTACAAGGTTGGATGTTTTTGAATCCAATATGGAATAGTACGCTTGAAAAAGCATTTTTAACAGCTGTTCCAACTGGCAGAATACTTGTTCTTGATCTACATGCCGATATTCATCCGCAGGTGATCAAAAAAAAAAATAAAAAAAAAAAAAAACTGTCATTTTTCAAACAACAGTTCACTTTTATTCATATTTTTTTTTTTCTTTTTTTCAAAAATGATTCCCTTATTCGAATTGTTACATGATCACATAGTATAATGCAACGATGTCATTCTATGGACAACCATTTATTTGGTGCATGTTACACAATTTCGGCGGTACACTTGGCATGCAAGGCAATTTTGAAATTGTTAATAAGGTAGGAGTGGATATTTTCACTGCCAATTTCATGAAATCGATAATTGTTCATTTATATTTTATTTAATTTTTTCTGTATCATTAGGAAATCGTTGAAGCTCGAAAATTTAAAAATTCATCAATGATTGGTGTTGGAATTACGTAATTAACAAACATAAAGCAAATTTTAAAATGAAACAAAGAAAAAACAACAACAACAACAGTAAATTTATGAAATATTTTGAATTCTAGGCCGGAGGGAATAAATCAAAATTACGTTATGTATGAATTTGCCTTGGATCGAGCTTGGGATCAAATGAATATCAATATTTCGAAATGGATTAAACAATACACAATGAATCGTTATGGTATCGAAAATGAGCATATTCAAAATGCTTGGACAATACTTTCGGTAAACTCATGAAATTCTATGAAATTTTTTTTTAATTCAATTTATTGTCATATGTATTATATTTTATAGAATACAGTTTATTCATATGTGGGTCCATCAAATCATGGTCAATATGTTGTTTGTCTCCGACCATCGATAAATATTTCATCCATGGTAAGTTAATCATATTAAAATCCTGTTGAAAAAATAACAAAAAAACAAAAAAAAAAAACAAAAAATATTTTGAAAAATATTCAATTGTTCTAGATTTGGTATAATTCAAGTTTAATTGACGATGCACTTGAAGAAATGTTAAAAATGCTCGATGATTTAATAATTAACAATCAACTATTACGAAATGATCTCGTCGATATAACCCGACAATTTATCCAAAATAAAATTGAGCTTATGTATAATGAAATAAGAAAATCATTTGCTCAAAAAGATCTTGATGCATTGAAAATTATACAAAACAATTTTGAATTGATTTTTATGGATTTGGATGATATTTTAAAAACGAATGAGAATTTTTTGCTAGGCAAATGGATAGAAAATGCCAAAGCACGTGCAACAAATCAACTGGAAGAATATTTATATGAATATAATGCACGTAATCAAATTACAATTTGGGGACCAAATGGTGAAATTGTTGATTATGCTTATAAACAATGGGCTGGTATGGTGCAAGACTATTGTTTGCCACGTTGGTTGGTATTTTTTACGGAACTTGAACACAGCATTTTGCAGAATAATGGAAGTTTTAATGAAAAAATGTGTCAGAAAAAAATCTTTAAACAGGTTGAAGAACCATTTACAGTTGATCACAAAGAGTATAATAAAATAGGTGAAGGTAACACAATAGAAATTTCACGAAGGATTTTACAAAAGTGGAAAAATTCACCATAATCACGAGATAAATGGAAAAAGAAAGAAAAATCATTGATATTCATGTATATTTTTTTCTTTCTTTGTAGCAGCTCATCATAACATTGTTTTTCATTGAATTTTATACCATTCACGTCGCTTTTTGATGCATTTTTTTTTTTCATTCCAATAAAACATTTAAACATTGATCTAATTAAAAAAATCGCTGTGATTTTATTTGAGCAAATGATTGACTTTTATTTCAGTGTTTTTTCCTAGGATTTTTAAGACCATGGACCAAAGCTTTGATTTTGCGAAAGAAAAGGACGCTTGAAAAAAAAAAAAAAAATAAAATAAAACACGAAATATTATTTTTAAATTATCTCTTTATTTTTACTGGTAGTAATATGTGTTTGTGTGTGAATGTGACTAACATTACAATGGATGCAAATTTCAATTATTTCTGTCTTTAATGTACTACTGTGGGCAAAACCTACCGGGAATTTGGTTATATTTCAAAAATTCTTTTTTTATTCTTCCAAATCAATTTCATCGCCTTCAAAGTAATCCCCTCCCGACGCAATGCACTTATGCCAACGTATTTTCCAATCTTCGATGCATGCCAAAAAGTCACTGGCAGGGATGGCCTTCAGAGCGCGCGCCGATTCACGTTGAATCTCTTCAATCGTCTCGAAACGGTGTCCTCGGAGTAGTCTTTTGAGTTTGCAGAATAGCCAGAAGTCACATGGAGCTAAATCAGGCGAATACGGTGGTTGTGGAACGATATTAGTCGAATTTTTGGCGAAATGGTCGCGAAGAATTAGTGCAGTGTGAGATGGCTCATTATCGTGGTGCAAAAACCAAGAGTTGTCAGCCCATAATTCTGGCCTCTTTTTTGCGAATAGCTTCACGCAAACGACGCATAACACTTAAATAATATTCCTTGTTGACGGTTTGGCCGGGCGGAAGGAATTCATAATGCACCACACCACGATAATCGAAGAAAACCGTCAACATGACCTTGATTTTTGAACGACTTTGGCGCGATTTTTTTGGTCTAGCCTCACCTTTTGCACGATATTCACTCGATTGGTCGGTTGTTTCCGGGTCGTAAGCATAAATCCAAGTCTCATCTCCCGTAATCATGCGTTTGACCTTGTCCTGATAGTCAGAAAGCAAGGCAACATTTTCAGGCTTTCTGCAACATTTTCAGCACTTCGGCTGCAGAAATTACATTCCGCACACAAATTTTAATGAAACTTCTTTGTTGAATAATTTCAGACATTGTAAAAATCGCCAAATGCACTTTTGGTTGCTCACAAATCACAAACCAAACTACTTGAAAAATAGAGATATTGTCATGAAATTTGACACAGATGTCAAAGACAGTACTGCCAACCTAAAAATAAAAACACTTGTCCCTATCGGAAGACCAATGAAGTTTAAATTTAAATTTCCCGGTAGGTTTTGCCCACAGTTAATTCAATTAAATTGTTTTTTTTTTTTTTTTGTTATAATTTTTATTTATACCTTTTTTCTTAATTTTTTAAGTGTCAGCATAAATCTCTGCAACGGTTTATCTTAAAAATGTAATCGCATTTAATGGTGTGTGTGTGTGTGTGTATGTGTTTGTGTGTTGTAGGGGAAATTAGCACGAATTCCTATTTTGTAATGGATTTATCGATCATCACTTTTGTTGTTGTTGTATAAATACGAAAAAAGTGGCTTGAAATATATTAAATGTAGTTTAATAATTTGTATGCTTCCTGTTTTAGTTGTTGCTTGTTGGGATGGGAGTTTTCATTTGTATTGAATGTATGTGTGTGTGTGTGTGTGTATGTGTTTTTTTTTCTTTGTTAAGATTGAAATATGCAATTTTTTCTATACTCATGTGTATCTTGTCCCATATAATTGATTCCATTTCCATTTAAAATAATTCAACTGGCTTTTATTTTCTCTATGTTTCTTCATATATTTTTTGTTTTTTTTGTTTTTTTTTTTTTTGCTTCTGCTATGGCTTTATATTTCATTCATTAAAACAATTGATTTTTAATAAGTTCTATGCAACTGTTACTATTATTATTTCAATCTGTGCTCTCTTCGGTAATTTGACTTCAAAAAAAAAAAAAAAAAAAAAAAAAAATTATAAAATTATATGGGTATTTGTATTTCCATTTATTTGTTGTTTGGAATACATTTAAAATGAAACAATAATCATAATAATAATCATAATTCTGGAGAATATTGTATTTATATTTCATTTTTCATTTCATCTCATTTCATTTTATTTAAATTTGTTTGATTGTTAAATATATAGAGATTTTTGCTTTGAATTTTCGGGTTTAGCTGATCTAACGCGCTGACTTTTGCCTTACTTCACATAGCGTGTATAATGTGTTTTTTTTGGGGTATTTATTTTTATTTATTTTTTTTTTTTTTAATACATTAAGAGTTAGAAGAGTTTATAACAAACCATAGTGTTTTACTAGATTTCTATATTCAATTTATTTAGTGTTTTTTTTTTGTTTGTTTGTTTGTTTTTAAATTCAATTAATAGAATCAGAAATAGTTTGTAGAGCGAATTATGTCCCAAGAAATGATATTTTGCTGATTGTACGATTGATTGTATATCTATTATATTTAGATTTACTGTATGTGTCCATTGCCTGAAGTTCTTTGTTTATCAAAATGTTTGTTTTTCACAATCAATTTCATCATCTGAAACACATTTTTTTTCCACATCAACGGGGTAGAGAGAGAAAGATTATAGACGTTTTTTAACCAAATTTCAACGAATTTTTTTTTTTTTTTTTTCAAAAAAAAAATCCAGAAATTCGAACGCGCACACATTTCACGAGCGAATCTCCTAATTTTTTTTTTTCTTCTTCTTCTTCTTCTTCTTCTTGTAACTTCTTTATCAAATACATTTGCATTATATTTCGTGCAGATTTCATGATCCAAATAGAAATGATCGAGATTATGCATCTGCATCATTAAGTTTGGAAAAAAAATGTCGCTTGAGATATATTTTACGATGAAAGCGATTTGTATTGCATGTTTATTACGAATGAAGCGGTCTGTCGCTGAAATGGCCACACAATTTGGCCAACATTGAATAAAAGACAAATATAAACAAATTGCGATTTAATTTCAACGCTGATTTGTTTATATCATTTTTTTGAATGTGTGGCAATGAATGGGATAAGCAAAATTTATTGCCACCAATTCAAAAGTGTCTCTTTAGCTTTTAATTAACAACAATCCAAATGCTTTCGATTGCGATTTTGAACACACATTGATGCCGGGCAATGGAATCAAAATTATACATCGGTTACAATCGATTCGTGCAATAAGATCAAAAATCAACGATTTATTATGGGGCTCACATATGAACGGAATTTCATTACTCGATTAAAAATAGTTTAGCGAAAACAATAGAAAACAGAAGACACGAGAGATTAACTAAAATTTTAATAAATATGTTTGCATTTTTTTTTTGTCTTTTTTTTCGTTTTTTTTTTTTTTTTTTTTTTGTTGTAGATTTTTGCATTTTACTCACTATTTTTCCTTCTAAACGAAACAAAGATTATTTTAATCATCTTAGATTTTTCTTTCCATCTTCTTCTTCTTTTTAAGTGTTTTTTTTTTGTCATGTCTTCTCTAGTATGTGATTCTCTTAGATTTTTTGTTTTTAATGTTTGTTTATAATAACGCTTAAAGTGGGTTTTTTTTTCTTCTTGTTCTTGTTGTTGTCATCATTAAATTTGTATCATAACTATTTTTACAATTACAATGTGATTTTGAGTGTAAAGATAAAAAGATTTTTTTTTTCTTTAGTGGTATGTATGTGGGGTCTGTGTGTGTGTATGGGTGTTATGAGTGACTGTGACTGTAACTATTGTTGAAATTTTTCATTTTCAATACGTTTGTTTTGTTTAGAATTACATATATTTATATATTTTATAAAAAAGAAAAAGAAAACCGAGAGAGGATAAGCAAAAGCGTCTTTTTATAGCAGCGAAACAAATAGTTACACAATTTCTTATATTTTTTATTTTTTTTTTTCTTGTTCTTTCTTTCTTCCAGTGTATTTTTTTCTCATTTAAATTCATATTTTATTTGTTTTGTTAGTGTCAAAGAAGGTACGAGATATAATTAAAATAGAGTTAAATTTATATTTATATTTACTTTATGTCTGCTTTGCCATTTCTTGGATTCATTCCCATTATTTTTTGTTTTGTTTTTTTGTTTTTTTTTTTTATCTACTTAAAAATAGTAATAAATCATATAACGATCTAAATAGTGAAGATTTTTTTTTTTTAATTTTTTTTACTTTGTATTTAATCGATTTTAATCAGTTTTTTTGTCATTGCTTTTTTTCCTCCATTTTTTTTCTTTTTCATCTTTTGTTTGTATTAAAAATTTTTTTTTTTTCTTATAGCAAAGCGTTATTTGAATTCATCTATTTTGTTAAGTGCTGAGAAAATCATTCATCTTACAGACTTTGAGAATTATTTGAGTTACACACACACAAAATATATATAAAAAAAAAAATGACTAAGTTCAATGAAACGATAAAACGAAAGAGTATGGACAGTTTTCAATTGACAAATCGATTCGTGATATTGATTCGTTCATATTTGTATGTTGAAACTGTGTTTGCATAAGTGTGGCAAATAGCTAATAAGATATATCTTGCAACGGACATTTCTATGATAACGAAGGCACCAGACATGCTTGATCGCTGAATAATTTTCCTAGCGGCAACACCACACTGGTAATGCCAATTTATACAACACAGTTTCATTCACTCTCATTTTACACACATAACACTCGAGATTCACAAAATGAAAAAAACCACTTTTTATTCAATTCATTTCATTAGTTGGATGCATTTTTTTTTTTGTCGAACATGTAATCACTGCTTATTTTTCATTCATGTAATCGAATATGATATTCAATATCAAATTGATATCATTTGAATATAAAGTTTAATGTTGGTAAACATCAAGTCTTGTAATGAATAAATCACAAATGAATGAAAGCAATTTTCATTATAACGACACGAATGAAATTCGATTGACTCTGAAATGTTTGTTTTTCTTTCATTTCAACATATTTCAAAGCCAATCGCAAATTGAAAAAAGAAGATGAATTGAATTTCGCAGTATTTTCTTCTCAGTGTTGTGACTTACATCAATTTGCTCGGATCGATTATATCGGCTGACAATTGAGAAGAAAAAAAAAAGTGATCAAAAATAATAGTGGAAAAGAACACAAAAATTCCAAATAAATTATTGAACGCACAAAGACATATCAATAAGTATATTCGATGCAAAGATGACCATTAATTGGATGGTAATTGCGAGAACAAAAAACATATCATCATTACATCGAATATCCAAATGATATGTAAGCTTTTGTAACATCAAAACAAATTGTTTTTTTTTCTTTTTTTTTTTGCTTTTCTTTTCTTTTTCTTCTGAATCGCTTAACTCCTCTTAATCATTCTAAAGAACACAACAAAGAAAGAAAAAAGAAAATTGTGAAACCGAAAAACGTTGATAATTTACATTAAAAAATAACTAGAATTGTTATTTTGTTTTCTCTTTAAATTTCTATGTTTTCTGTATCAATTTATATACTTTTTAATTAATCATTAATTGTTATCTATATAAATATTTATAAAGAGAGAGAGAAAGAGTTGATTAGTGTGATGATGATGCTTGTGTGATGGGCACATATTGAATTTTTGTGTGTTCTTTTTTTTTCGTTTTTATTTTTGTTTTTTGGTTTTTTTTTTTTTTTTTTTTTCAAAATTAAAAATAAAAGAAGAAGAGACAATGACATATTCCTTAGAGTGTACGGCATGTGTATATGTGATCTTTGTTAATATTTATATATATCCTCTCAGCTCCATCATCGGAACGAGCAACTTGTTCAATTTTCGCCATCGTTTATTTCATTCTTCTTTTTGTTCTTGTTCTTCTTCTTCTTCTTTTTCGTTTTTTTGTGAAATTTGTATTCAAGTTAAAGTTTGTCTATTACCTAAAAATCATGTATCAATATTTATAAGTTTCATTTTCAGTGTCATTTTTATTATTAAGTTGTTGTTGTTGTTGTTTTTTTTCGCTTGAAAATTATTTCTTAAACGTTTTGTTGTTTTGTCATTCGTAGTAAATAAATTCATTAAATAGTTAGAAATGGTTAAAGTTTATGCATGTGTTCAATTCAGAAAATGATTTTATTCTTTGTTTATATTCATTTATTTTTAAATTATTATTATTATTATTATTTTTTCTTTTTTCATTTTTTTCTGTTTCTCATTCAAATTAATTCGAAAAGATTTAATTTTAATGAATATTTTTTTTTTACTCTTTTTCTTCTTCTTTTTCTTCTTCTTCTTTTTCTTTATGTTTTATTCGTTAATCTATTCAAAATAAACTAACACAACGAAAATCGAAAGGCAATGTTTCATATATAATGATTTATTTGTTTTCTTTTTTTTAAATCTTTTCCATTGGTTAAGATGTTAGTTTGGTCTTTTTATTTTGACCAAAAAAAAAAAGAAAAAAGAAAAAAGAAATTGCATCTTGTTTTTAATTAAATAGTATGTTTATTAATAGTACAATTACTTATGTTTCGAGAGAGGGAAAAAATCAAATAAATATTTTGTTTTTGTTTTTGTTTGTTTTTTTTTTTCACTTGTTTTAAAGATTCATATTGAAACGAACGAAAATAGAAAATTCTCGTTGAAATGCTGTTCTTTTTGAAAATTTTTTTCTTTTCTTTCTTCGCTTCATAGTTGTTTTTGTTTTTCAAATTGGTGAGTTTTTAAAAACGCCTAGGCAATTCTATCTAGCTGCAATTGTGAATAGCCAATGTGATGGCACTATTATAACAGTGTCAGGTTGTATAGCTGCTTTCATTCGCAATCTGCATATTTACAAAAGAAAAATGCGCGAAAAATGACACGATTTTGTCCGTTTTTTTTTTTTTCTTTTTTTTTTTTTAATTTGAATAGCAAAGCCATGAAAAATAAGCAGTGAAAAGACGAGAGAACAAAAAAAAAAAAGAGTCCCGAAGCGCGATGAAACAATATGTGCATGTTTTCGCTTTCATTCTATATGAAAGAACGGTTAATTTATTCGAATGAATAGCACGTTTTTTTTTTGATTGAAAGCAGTGGAAATTGTTTATTTATTTTGTATTTTGGTAAATAAATGGCATTCTTTTCGTGTTGTTTTAAATTTCAAATTTTTAATTCTATGTTAATAATTTTGCACAAAAAAAAAAAAACATATTTATTTCCCTCGAAATGTTCATTTCTTTTTTTCTTCGAATATGAGATGAAACTAATTGAAGGAAGAGTTGTGCTCAAGACAAAAACACCCTCCCATCATTAAAGCGTTGAACGTATTGTGATTTCGTTTAAGCAACAAAAGAAAAATATGTGTTTGGTCCACAATTGATGAGTTTGTTATTAGCCGGTTGTACTAGTGTTGACGCTGTTTTTTCGTCGTTGGGCATTTAGCAAACCGGCTCTGCTATATTTCAAACGATTGCTTAACATAGACATCACGATCGTCTCTATTGTTCTCTTTTTTTTCTTTTTCTGTTCGTCGGTTCTTTTTTTTTTCTTTCCTTTTTCGTTTGCTAACTTGAACACTCTCCCTGTGTATTTAAAAAAAAAACAAAAAAGACAACAAAACTAGTTACACTAGCCAGTTGAGTCCGTTTAAATTTTGCATAACCGTTTACATTCAATTAAACATTTAATTAAATGTGCATTTGCACTCTCAAAATCCGATTATTCATTTTCGAGACAGACACACACACACAAAAGAAAAAAAACAAAAACAAAAAAAAAGTTTCATCACGAAAATAAGAACAAAAACCTAAATAAAAAGAGTAAAAAAATTTTTTTTTTTCTTCATAATAAGATTCCAACAATGCACGAAAGAACGGAAGAGATTGAGAAAAAAAAAAATATTCAATTGTTTATCATATGTTTATATTTATACAGTATTTATCTTAATTAGTTTATTAATATTTGCACTCGAAATTCAAAAATTAAAACAACGGATATCGATCCATTCAAAAAAAGAATAAAATACAAGCAAACATTGCCCGTTTTACATTACATTGGTGATTTGACAGTTACTTCATTTTTTTTTTTTTTTTTCATTTTGTTTTGAGTTTTCGAATATTTTGAGGTTTTTTTTTTTTTTTGCTTTGTTGACAGCTTTTTGTATTCGATTGTTAAAGATATAATTTCGATTGACTAAATGTGTTCGGCTCTATAGATCTAGATGCATTTTTTTGATAGATCATTTTACTTTGAGTTTTGATGCATTTTTTCTTGTTCATTTTCAATTTTGTCTACAATATTTGTTTTTTGTTTTTTTTTGTTTTCAATATGGGACAAAACTTTATCGAACACTCCAAACAATATTTCTGTACAAAAAATGTCTGAACAACATTATTTTATATGCATGTGAACGAGTCTGACTAGAGCACGTGTTTCATTTTTTAAGCGTGTGTTTATTCATTTTTGTTGATGTTTTTCTGTATCATTTGTTGTTGTTGTTGCAAGAGTATTTTTTTTTTTGAATAGTCGTTCCATCGATTACAATGAATATGTTTCTTTTTTTTTTCGATTGAATAGAGAAGCTTAATTACCGTATTGTTATATTTATCGAGGATAAATCAGTTATTACACAATTCCGATGAACCAAATTGGTTTGAAGGGTGGAGATAATGGCAAAATACTCCGCATATTTATAGAATTGTTGTTGTAACAAAGTATAGAAAGTGGTTAAATATTACATTTCTCTTGTGTGATTTTTCTTTATTTGCTAATTTTGCTTGTAATTTTTGTTTGTTGTAATGTGTTATTTTTTTCTTCTTCTTTTTGCAATGTATTTTTTCATTGTGAAAAAACGATTCATTCTTTACATTAAGTGATTTTATTTTTTGTTTTAAATTTTCATTTTGTTTTCTGTGTTGTTGTTTTGTGGTGGTGGTGGTGGTGGTTGAAGTGGTGGTGGTGTTGATGATGTTAATGGTTGTTTCTTCATTATTCTCTTAATTTATTTTTCTTTTTTTCCGTTTGGTTTGTGGATTTTATTTTGTTGGCATTGAATGTTGTTTTTACTTATTTCAATTTTTATTTTTTTTTTGTTTTGTTATGCGGATTTTAAACATCAACAACCATCTTCTTGTGAATATCAGTATTACCAACTACCGAACAAAATTCTTCAAACGATATTTTACCATCTTCATCTTTGTCGGCAAAAACAATCGTCTTATCAACGATTTGCTGCAGTTGCGTATCTTTCAGATTGTTGCCGACCATCATTTTCAGCACCTGTAACAAAACCAAAATACATAAAAAATTAATGCTTTTCGCCGTTTTGTATGTGTGCCATAAAGAATACGTATGTCCGAAATGGAAAATTGAAAAAGAAAAAAAAAAAAAAAAAAAACTAAATACAAATAAAAATAAAATGTACAATCTATGAAAATGCTTGACTTATTTTCCTGTCGGGCTTATTTTTCTCATTTATTCTCTTCTCTCTCAACTCTCTCTCTCATTTTCTTGTTCTTTATTTTCCTTCAGAGATGGAATTTTCACTCAGATGGTGCGAGCACAAATACAACATCGCACTCACATCTAGTGTGCGGCGCACAATATTCTCATGTTTTTCGGGTGCGCGCACACGCCTGTATGTTTTTTGACTCAAACAAAAAATCTACATTTATTTGCAAATCTACAAATTTGTCATTAATCATACCGGCGTGTGCGTGCACCCGAAAAACATAAGCATTTTGTGCGTCGCACACTAGATGTGAGTACGATGTTGTATTTGTGCTCGCACCAACTGAGTGAAAATTCCAGCTCTGTTTTCCTTTTTTATATCTCTCTTGAGTTTTTCATTAAGGCAAATAAACCTGAGCATACTTATTTTCGAATAGAAAATAAATTTCGCTTGAAATGCCTGCGGTTGGCATTTATTCTAGTTGAAGTGCTAGAGCTTCATCTCTTTTTTTTTTTTTTTTTTTTTCAAATGATATCCACAACGAGAATAAAACGAAAAAAGTACGAAAAAAGAAACATAGAGAAAGAGAGAGAGAGAGAGAGAGAGAGAGAGAGAGAGAGAGAGAGAGAGAGAGAAAGAGGGAGAGAGACAAATACGCACGTATTTTGTTTACCTGAAATAGTTCACCGTTTGATATAAAACCATCGTTGTCCATATCATAGATACGAAATGCGAATCGAAGTTTGGACAATTTATCGCCTTTAACGCTAAACTGTGAAACGCCTTGTATAAATTCCTTAAAATCCACCTCACCATTGCCGTCTGCATCAAATATATCGATGACACGTTGCACCAATGGGTTTTGCTGTAATTCAGCAATCGACATAAATTCATCGACACTTAACGCTCCCGAATTATCCAAATCCAATTTACGGAAGCGTTTACCCAGGCGTCGAATTTCATCTGCGTCGACTGTATAAAACATCAAATCCAATGTAAAGTAGACCATGAAAATAGAATAGAAAAAAAGAAAGAAAAAAGAAATGATTAAGAAAATGATTTACAATTTAATAAGTGAAGAAGAAGAAGAAGAACAAGAAAAATCTAATTGATTTTTCTATTGATAAAATTTATTTGCAATTTGATGAATGAGACAAACAATTTAATCCTATGCTAATTCCATTTAATGATAATGGTACTTTGAACACTATTTTTAATGGCCCTTGAAATCAACGATATAATTTTTTTCTCAAGGACGCACTACAGCTATAACCATCATTAAAGCACAAACAAAAAACACACAAAAAGGAAAAACAAAATTGGAACGAACAAAATAATCGCATAAAAAGTGGGTCTGTTAAATGATCCAAAAGGCGGCAACATTAACATTTCCTTCCTATGGGTGGACAGCGAAAAAAAAAAAAAAAATCCGACTTTCACACAGAAAAGCTGATTAAAAAAGAAGAAAACATTGATGACGCTGACGAATTATTTTTGCAAATGGATCCCGCTGATATTGAGGCAAGCTCGACTTTCAGCTTATTATGGACTTAATTTATTTGCTGCTGTTGAATAAAAACAAGTAGACAATTTCTCTTCTCGAGAATTCTGTGAAATTATCAACCATTTGGTTTATTTTGAATGCCACTTTAAATTTCCTTTTTTTTTATTTATTATAATTCAATGCAATGCAATGTGGCATGGAGTGGTGTGTAGACTGAAATCGAGTATAAATGTTTATATGCATTATGTATTTTCTTTTCTGTTATTTTTCTATCTTACTTTCCTATAATTCAATTCATCAAGTGAAAATTGTCTGCTAGTACATTTGATTGCGTCAAAAAATTTCATTTTGCAACGACGACGACGAGGACGACGACGACGACGACGACAACAACGACATAATATAGTTGAACAATAATCAATTTAATGCGTTAGAAATTGAATGAAAATGCCAGCACAATGAAATACAAAATTGATACATTAAAATAACGCTTATTATTCATCATCGATAATCGTTTGAAGAGATGGTGACAGAAAGAGGGAGAGAGAGAGAGAGAAGAGAGAGAGAGAGAGAGAGAGTGAGAGGGAGAAGAGATAGATAGAGGGAGTAAGTGAGAGAAAGAGAGAGTGAGTGAGAGAGGGATAGGGAGAAAGAATCATCTATAAAATAGCTTGATTATTTGATATACATGACATGATAAGCGTGACGAATAACAAATTTATGTTTTGTACAGATGTGATGCGATATATGTATGTGTTTGTGTTCGGTGTTGAAGTCTCTATTGAATCATGGATGAAAGGAGATATATTATCCATTTATTTAATTGATAAAATAGCCACATGCACACACTCAACGTATATTTATAAGTTTCTCTTTGGAATTCAATCATTTGTGATTGTGCGCTTACAATTTTTAAGACATCCAAAACTAGTATGCATGCTCATGTGCATGTGTGTGTGATCGTTTACCGAGAATGGTAATAAATTTTCAGTGCACTTTTGTTCCATGCACTCGGTTTATGGACGAATACGCCACAATTTATTAGTTGATGATCGAGGTGGATGTGACACACAATTCATCCACGAACCTTATCTTCCTATCTCTCTTCTTCTTCTTCTTCTTCTTCTTCTCTCTCTTCCCCTCTCTTTCCTTTTTCTCTCTCTCTCTCTCTCTCTCTCTCTCTCTCTTCCTCTCTCGCCCTTTTTCCCACTCTTTTCTCTCTCGCATTCTCTCCCCCTCTTACCCTTTCTTTCTTCCGAACAGGGAAAGAGAAGATAACTTTATTATATTGGCCATTTGGCGAATAAAATTGAATAAAGTTGGAAGAGTTTTATTATCAGTGAAAATGAAAGAAAAACATATAACAGTTAAAAAGCACTGCACATAAAAATGGTAGTTGGTGAACGTGCTCGTAATATTGATGCTATAGCCACTGTCGCCGCGCTAAAGGAAATCTCATGAGTATTTTTTGTGCGCATTTTTTTTTTTTTTTTTTTTTTTTTTAATATTAATTAAAAAGATACAATTAATATTCGATTTCATTTTGTGTGAATTGTGTATGTTATTCTTTGGTTTTTATACGTTTGCCCATTTGCGAAATGGAAATTACGGGTTTTGTACGGTCGTCATTTGAAATTTAATTGCGAATAGTGGTATTCTATTTTGATGTGCAAACACAAACGTACATCCATTACAAAGGGATGATTCATTTTCCATCCAGACATATTCGCGCGCTCATTCACATAATAAATGATGACACGATGTGTTTGATGATAATCCGTGCATCCGAATTATTTAACAATCATGAATACACAATAGATAGAGCGCAAACTGAAATGAAAGTGACACATGAAAAGTTGCGCAATGTTACAGTGGCAGCACACATCACCTTAATGATTTATTTAAGCGTGATTTTCCTTTGTGATGTGTGTGTGTGTGTGTGTGTTAAAATGAATGTACGCGCTTGCATAATGCACTTCACATTTGCGTATACGTATGTATTAGTGATTGAATGAATGAGCCCTTTGGATTTTCGTTTTAAATATCGAGTGATGCTGGCGCGTGTGATACTTTTCATTTATACGCAAATCACATTTCATGTTTATACATTTAAAGCGATGCACATCGATAACGATGAGAAAGTGTAGAAGAGAAAAGATAAAGGATAAAGATTGTGTAGGGAGAAACCCATACAATTTTTATAAAATTATGCCCTATATATATGTTGCTAGGCAGCGATGAATGATTCTATATACAAATATATATGTCAGGGTGTATTATGTTTATTGCTCAATTTGATTCCGTTAATGGGAACTCTACTCACTAACTCAATCCTCTCTCTCTCTCTCGCTCTCTCTCTTTCTCCTCTCTTTTCTCTCTCTCTCTCTCTCTCTCTCTCTCTCTCTCTTCTTCTCTTCTCTTCTCTCTCTCTCTCTCTCTCTCTCTCTCTCTCTCTCTTTTTGTGTGTGTGTTGGATTGAATTGGTGTTACTGTTGCTATGGCCATTTTTGTATTTGTAAAATGTGGTCAGTGCTAAGTGAATAAATTTCAATGAATGGATAATGCAATTGGTGTTGGTTATGTGGAAATGGGTAAAAGCTTTTGTTGTCAATGTTGAACTATGGTTTTTATATTCACTTCACATGTTTCTACTTTCACAAACCTACGAATCTACATATTCATTTTTTTTTCTTTCTTTTGCACAATTGCAATTGCAATAACATTTCATCGAGATTCATAATTTTGAATTGAAATCTTTCCCACCATAAAATCTCATCATATCAATTGAATTTAATCATGAATATTCGTATTGAATTTTCAACTAGAACATTTTAAATGTTTCTTGCTTATTGATGCATACTAATAGTATGCAATCCGAAGATCGAGCATTCAAAGGAGAAGGGATTGCAAAGATGAAAGATGTTGAGCAAAAGGTGGGAAGAAAAAAAAGAAAAAAAAAAAAAAAAGAAAGTGCCAGGAAGACGAAGAACGTATAGTATTCATTCATAATGTTCGTCAATGCATTGTCACATGTGAATATTGCCCAAGTTCGCTTACAATCGAATATGCAGTGTTGTAAAACGGAATGAAGGACTTCAATAGGTAACGAAACAACCATTTCAATAACAATGAAGAGAAAACGTTTACAATACCTTACGCTTTGTCCTTATATTTTGAAAATGACAATGTTGAATGTAAAATGTTCACTTTTGAGAGAATGGCATTAATGTAAAATATTCACATAACATTTATTCATGTATTCAATTTTGAAGAAACACTAAGTCAAACTACAACCTCCACATACTAATAAATAATTTCCATTTTCCAGCACAAAAATCCGCAATCAATATGTGAATTGTGTATGTATGAATTTGAATCTAAATCTAAATCAAAGTACATATTGGCGATTCATATACAAAGTAAACAAAGTTCTGCTATTCACAAATATAGTAGAGGATCGCATAATGATTCATATTTCATGCTATCCAATGAATCAGTAGATGTGCAACTATTTTTCAATACCAATCACAATCGTGTTAACGCTGAGTAACATTTTATAGTTAAAATTACTAATTAAGTATCATATTTAATTGTCAAACATTGAATTATATTACATTTTATTGAAATTACCATCGTTTACACTGTTTAAATAATGATAAACAGAAGCGGTTCTTAATTAGCTAGAAAAATAGGCAAATGTTTGGCTTTCTATTCGAATCTTTCCAAAGTCAAGACAATTTCAACTGTTCTTGTATTCCATCACAGCACAAACAAGTCTAAATTAATTGCCGGCTGCCTGGCTTGTTTGCTTGGTGAATTGTCAATTAATATCGCTGCTGAAGTGTTATCAATTACAATGTGGTTAAAAGTTGTAAACTTGCCAAAACGCTTTTATTGCTTTTCATGGTAAAACTATTTTTCCGTATAAATTTTATTGGTATTTCTTCTTCATCTCCAAAAAACCATTTTCAATCAATCAGATATGCGAATTCATTTTATTTTTTTTTTTCCATTATTCAATTCACATTTACAATACCTTTCGCACACTTCATGCCTTATGCATTCATTTGTCTACATTCTTTGCATGCTTAAACACTAAACTATGCCTTGTGCACACCATTTGCGCACTTGAAATAACTTTGATAGGAAGTTTCTGATTGTATTTTTTCTTTGCTTCTCTCTCATTCTTTTTCAATTTATTCGCCATTTTACCTTGTTTTGTTCGTTGCATCGTTTTATATGTTCATTCGTACTTGACAAGGGTGCAATTGTTTGTATTTCCGTAAAATCTAAGTCTCAATTATTTCATGGTATACGATTTCCAAAAATGTTCAGATAGAATGAATTGTTTATGTCAAGTGATTCGAAGGGGAGGTAAGGGGAGGGGGGGGGGAGGGGGGGGGGGGGGGGAAATGGGCCGGAAGCCTCATTTCCGGTTTTGCTTTGAATTGTTCATTTCTATTTCCGATGCCAATGAACATTTAACGAAAATGGCAGCAACTTTGATAAATCATTAGGCTCTGTATTTTCGATTTATAGTTTTGCGGTTCAGAGCAATCTATATATATACTTGGTTGATTTGCCAATGGAAATTGAAAATCTCAAGAGATACACACATAGCCATATAATCAACCTCAGATGATAACCAAAATTAACCCAATTTTAATGCAATCAAGTTATTTTATTGACATGATTAGCAAAGTGGTGAATAAAATACCAACCAACAACAGATGGTTAACATCACTCACCTCTCTTGCTCTTTTCAACAAATTCCGGCAAATCAATCGATTTGAAAATTCATCAATGCTTCTTTTTTTCTTTTCTATGTTAAATACAGTCAGTTGATTTTGTTGGCTCTGTCCTCATACGATTTATGTGTGTTTTTCTCTACACTTTGGTGTTGTCACCTGTTTTTTTTTTTTCTTTTTTTATTCGCTAAATTTGTATGGTTTCTCACTTTCGCAATTGGAATCAATCGATTGCGGTTCGGTTAATTCTTTCTATATATTTTTTTCTCGTTTTTTTTTATTCTCTTCTTCGTTATGCGCCCCACTTTGACAAAATCTATTTATTTTCATTTATGCAATTCGGTTTTTTATTTTGTGTTATTATGTGAAACAACGATGTGGTCATTGTTTAATTTACCACTTGACATTTTAATTTTATACTTCAACTAATCAATTGCACGAACGTTTTATGGTTTTTTTTTTGTGACATTTGATGATTGTAAATGTAATTTGTCATGGATTGGCCATTGGTTAAATGTTTGTTAATTTTTGACATGGATTTGTAAAAGCTTTTTTTAAAAAAAAAGATTTTTTTTCAATCAATTTTGAATACGATTCAGTTTTTCCATCAATCATGACCAACAACACATGTTCTATACTCGGTCTCTGTATGAATTTATTATGTTTCATCTCTTGTAATATTATTGCCTGAAATATGCGATTTTTTTTTTGTCAATCTGCACATTATTCATTAGCGGATGATATTTTAGTGTTTATTTTAAAATACAATTACTGTTGACTTTCAATTTTCTCATCGCACCAGCTTCACGTGTCTTTTCAACATTTCGAACGATTTTTCTTTCTTCTTAGAAGTGGTTTTTTTTACCTCTATTCGCTGAACGAAAACAGGCATCGAAAATACATTGCATTTATCGTGATAGAATATTTCATTTCAGGTGAACGAATTGAATCTATTTTAAGGGAAATCATGATTCGTTCAAACAATGTTCCAATACAAACTTTGTATATTTGCAGTGCAATTGTCGGGATGTGTTTGAAAATAGTTCCTTTTAACACTGAGCTTATATTTTTATTCTTCCTCGAGCGATGTGCAGAGAATTCTCTTCCTCGCCTTCTCTTTTTCTCTCTCTCTCGCTCTCTCTTTCTCTTTCACTCTTTCTCTCTCTTTCTCTTTCTTTCTCAGTATATCTTTCTCTTCTCTCTCTCTCTCTCTTTCTCTCTATCTCTCTCTTTCTCTCTATCTCTCTCTCTCCCTCTTTCTCTCTATCTCTCCATCTCTTGTTCTTTGTCTAAATAGAGAAAGACATATAGAACCAGAAAGGCTAGAGCGATAAAGAGAAAGAAAGCGAAAGAGAAGAAAAAGAAAGAACAAGAAAGAGCAAGCAAAGAAAGAAAGAAAGAAAGAAAGAAAAAAAAAAGAAAGAAAAAGAACGAGCTATTGCCAATCAAGAAAGTATGTACCAACTTTTCAATAAATTCAACTGTATGCATATTGAATGTTGAACATCAGAAAAGTCAGAATTCGATGAAGCGTAAAAGCAAACAAATCGAATTGCTGTTTGCTTTGTTTACGGTTTAAGCCCATCTGTTTGGCCGACACACACACACATACACACACACATTGAGTTGTTGCGAAAAGTATAAAAATAAACCACAAAAATAAAAAGAATAATTAACTTGGAAAAGTCGAAAAGCTTTTAGTCTTTTCTTATTCAGTTTTATTTCTTTCAATGAACCATTAAATTGAAATCATGAGGGCAGCATCGTTTGGCGCCAATATATTCCAATTTCTTAGTATATAAATAAAGTTTTTCTTTTACCATTATTGATGACCAATTTCAGGTGATAATCAAACTTTATCATTGGATGCCACATTTACCGATGCCAATTAGACACTTTCTACTATGTTTGATTATTAATTACAGATTCAATATTCATGTGATTTGGAATTATTTGGATTAATAATGGTGAATTTGTCTCGTCAACAACTTTAATTGTATTAATCATTAATTCATTTGCAATTCATGAGATAATTTTGTGGTGTTTTTTTTCTTTTATCGATATAAATATATACATATATCATGTGCTCAGAAATCGTACGTTTACAATGAAGAAGGAGACGAAAACAAAAAACCGTTAATGCTATAAATCGTTTTTTCACGCATTATTTCCGGACATTCGTATATCGATTTTGGCTCACCAAAAACGCAAATAAAATAAACGGAAAGTGTATCGATGAAACCTTATTAGATTAAATTCTTTTCGATTATCGCACACATAAGCTACAAACAATTGACATGACGATTCCAATAGAATGTTGGTATTTTATGCAAAGCAATAATAATACAAACAACACAGTTTTGAAGAATTTCATTGGTTAAGATTCCGATGCGAAATATCAACATTTTATCACTTATCAAAAGTGGGCCAGCAGCTTTTATTGCAATCATAAACACAAACAGACGTGTGGTAATGGTGGTGATGGTGTTAAGGCCTGTGTGTTAGTATTCGTGCATAAAACTTTAACGAATTGACCGTAGGATTTGTTAGGCATTTTGTAACCAAAAATAACAAAACCTAGAACAAAACTAACTATTGTCGCTTTTTCGATAGATTCGCAATACGAATATTTCATACAAAAAACCTTTGTCAAAATGAAAACTTTTGATTGTCATTAATGACTTGAGAAGATGGAAGAATGCATTTACAACTATTATCAACTGACAAACGAATTCAGATAATTCAAAACTTATTATGATAAATGGTGAATTAAATTGCACGAAGTTAATAAATGAATCGCACATCTCAACAACAACGAAAAAAAAAACCTGTCTACAAAATGATTTATTATTTAGAGAGATAGTCAACCGAAATGTCTAGAAAATTCCTTGTTGACTCTTTTTAAAATGAACGCATTTATGAAACTTTCCCGATTCAAATCGTATTTTCGAATCAAAATCCTTTTTTTTTTTTTTCAATTTTTATGATAATAAGAAAGAGAGACAAAAACAAACTGATAGAGAGAAAGAGAATTATTGTTCCATTCCAAATGATAATATAAACTCAGAAGAAATGCCAAATGCAAATGCTTGTGAAAACAAGTGGAAATTATGATTAAATCAAATTTTGTTTTTTTCACACGGACTATGTTTGAATTGTCCAAATGTTGGTATGGCCTTGATTTTCAAGTGTAATCATGGAAATCAATTTAAAATTCGTATCCATAATAGCGAAAACGGTAATAAACATTTAGTTGCATGTTATCATGAGATTTCAACTTTTTTGCTAGTTATATTCTACTCAATAAATGTGGCGATTTTATTCCGAGCCGTTGTGCCGAATATTCATTACAATTATAAATTGCCAATTCCAACCAAGGTAATTTTATTATTTTCGTATTTGAACAACAAAAATAAAACAAAATCATTCTTAAATTTCATTTTTTTTTTTGTTTTTTTCTTCATTTTGCTCAGACTTAATTAAGCAACTAAGTTTATGTGTTTTCGTTAATGTGAAAAGCAGTAATTTTTCAAGTATTAAAATGAAGCTAATTTACATTTTGACAGTTCAAATCATTGGACCGAATTTTCCAATTCTTCTTTTTTTTCGCACTCAAACTTTCAATTCGAATAACGCTTACGATTCAAGCATTTTGCTAATAAAATCGAATAAATTGCACAAAATGCATAAAAATAAAATTAAAATTTCATGTAAAAATGCATAAAAATATGTATTTATGGATGCTTATTTTGTTTAAGAACCACTGAAATGCTTGCTATTTTGAATCCAAGTAACTTAAGTGTGTAAAAACTTGCGTAAGCAATTATTCGAAATTAAAAAAAAAAAAAAACAAAATGAGTTTTGAACATTTCAAAGGAATAACACGATGCGACACACTGAACTGTAAAGAATATAGTCTTATGTTTTTCTGCCCATAAAACTAATTGCAAATCTCTGAATAGGCAGAAATGTAATGGCAGCAAAATAAAATGTATGCATAGCAAAATTGTTCAACATGCCAAATTTGAAAGAGAGAGAGAGAGAGAGAGAGAGAGAGAGAGAGAGAGGAGAGAGAGTGAGAGAGAGTGAGAGAGAGTGCGAGAGAGTGCGAGAGAGTGAGAGAGAGTGCGAGAGAGAGAATGAGAGAGAGCCAATATATATGTAATGGGCGCACTTTTATGACGAAAAATAATTGCAAACACAACAACAATAACACCAGTAAAACTGAAGAAAAAAAAACAAGTTAGCTCTTTTACATTTGGCACGTTATACAAACGTTATAAAGTGAATAAAAAGAAAACTGAACAGAAATATATCGCGGGCGCGTTGTTGTTTTGAGACAAGAACCTAAGCTTAGGAAAATCAACACTGGCCAACACAAAAAAAGACAAGTCATCAAAAGAGGAAGGAAAAACCGCACCAGCTAAAGCAACAGTAATGGCAATGAAAAATAATGGTGGCATTCAATGCCCGCCACAAAATACAAAATAGGCCATTTTTTCGTTTGGTTTTTTTTTTCTGTTTGGTTTTTTCTTCTTTTTTTTTCGTTGGTTTTCCTTTCTTTAACTTCTCTCATGCTTTGAAGAAAACGCAAATGAAAGCGTTCATCATAATGAAAATGAACAACAAAGAATTGGCGGCAACCGAAGTGGAAAAAGCGTTTTATTCTCATCCCATTGTTACAACAATATCCTTGCTCGTTGCTATTTTTCCATTTGCTAAAATGAAATTTACATACACAAACTTTACGCTTTTTTTTACATTTAGCCAAATTATGTTGCACGGAAACTCGGCAATAGTTTATGTACATATAAACAACACGTTCCTTTCTATTATCGTATGATTGTGATACATGAAAATCTATGCGAATGCACAGCAAATACGGGAGAATAAGAGTAAACATAAGAGAGCGAAAGAGAGGACGAGAGAGAGAGAGAGAGAGAGAACGAGAAAAAGTAGGCACGCGGGAATAAAATGGAATGTAGTCATGAACGTTTCGTTAAGAAGGTATCAGATATTGTTCACTTTGTTAGTGCATTGACTTTGATTTGAAGAAAAAGCGAGCAATTTACGAATGATTGATTGCACACGGCACGAAATGGAAAGAAAACAACGCCTTCAAGTGCTATTGAAAATGTTGAAAACAGAGAGAAAAAAAACACACACACACACAATCTTTTTAGCACGCTATCAATATTTAGAAAATAAATTCATAAATTTCAATGAATTCAGAACATGTTTTTCTGTTTGTATTCAAATGTACATTGCAAATAGAAAATGTTCATGCAAATATTACAACGAACACTAAAAGTTCAAATCATTTAATTGAAATTGAAAACATTCGAAGTATAAAAAAGAAAAAAATGCAAAAAAAAAAAAAAAAATTTCAGCTGAAAATAATGTTATCGCATAAGTTTAATTGTATTGTTCACTGTTGCGGCACACAGCTGCGACTATGATGAATTGATGTGACACGATGATATGCAGCTAGACGGGGTCAACCAACAGCCAAATCGTGTTGAACCTTGCACAATGAAAAGTGTTAAAGATATGAAATTCCAAAAATAGCCATCCACGTCAACGTCAACGACAACCCTCGCAACACACACACACACACATTCTCTCCGATTCGCACATTACTCATATATCACGAAAACCATTTCAATTCCGTTCATTTGTCACTTAATCATTTTATATAGCAGAAAATGTTAGAAACGCTCACATTTATTATATACCTTTTATCATTAACATTTCATGTATATATTTTGTTTATTTACTGGAAAATTTGTTCACGGACTAAACAAGCAATTGATGAAAAAGGCAAGAAATGGCACATTGATGGAAATAGAGATAGAGAGAGAGAGAAACATAGATACAGAGAGATACAGAGAGAGAGAGAGAGAGAGAAAGAGAGAAATGGAAAAGGAATAAGGTAGAAAACAGGGGGAATTAGAAAGACTGTGAGAGAGCACGAAAGATCGAGAAAGTGAGAAAAAGAGAAAGATTGAGAGAGGGGACGAGATGAAAAAAAAAGCCACGCATTGTTGAATAATAATGAATTCCGCCGCGCAAAATTTGCGAGCAATAAATATAATCAGCAAACCATCTCGTTCACCCCGTTGAGTATTTTGTGTGTCTGCGTGTTTGTGGGTGCGCGCATACATATGAATTTGTTGGTATTCTATTCATAAATCAACATTAAATCAAATAATCAAACAATTGAGCACGCATGATTCAAATCAGTGCCATCAAAAGTGGGCAATTCCTTGAAACACAATTCGTGTAATGTATTGCGTTAATTTTCTAAACGAAAAGTGGGTGTGAGAGAGCAAGAGAGATACGCACATAAAATATGTTTTCATTTATACCGTAATAATATACAAATTACACGTTTGTGTCAGTCGATGTGGCATTTTTTTTTTCTCTCGATTGATCACCTTTTACACAGTGTAAATTATATAGAAGTGAAAATGCGAGGGAAAAACGCAACACTGTGTCCCTCATTCACTTCTTCATACTTAAGTTATTGAAAAGTTCGGGTGTGGGTTGAAACCATCCAAGCATATACAAAACTTTGTTTAATTGAGAATGAAAAAATTCGATTCAATTGAATGATTTGGAACATTTTAATTTTCTTTTAAATGATATTTATTGTCGAAGTGAAATTGATTCGTTGGATTCTATTTTGTATTTAACGGTTTCTTTAAAATAATTCGTAAATGAATACGAATGAATGTTATGAATAGGAGTCGCAACAATATTGCAAATTTTATACACATATGAAAGACACATTTATAGCATGTGATTTTAAGGAGTGCTCATTTTCAAGACTTTGTTATTGCGCACTAATATTGTTACCTAAATATTTTTTTTTCATTTCACTTCTCGCTCCCTTTCTTTAATCTTTCTGTTTCTCAACCTCCTTGTCTGCACCTCACCCCCCTTTTCTCTCTCTCTCTTTCTCTCTCTCTCTCTCTCCCTCTTTCTCTCTCTCCCTCTCTCGCACTTTCTCTCTCTCTCCCCCCCCCCTCTCTCTTGCTTGCTGCCTCAGCAAACATTACGATTGAAGATACCATTCGCCCAATGCCATTCTCGCCCATTCTTATTGATTCAAAATGGTTTCGTGCATTACTTTTGCTTTTTAAATAATTAAATTTTTTCTTTCGTTGAAACCACTAATCGTTTTGTCGCACATTGCCTGAATAAAAACGATAAAATGGTTTTAATATCATTTTGTTTGTGCGCTGAAAGCGACATACTGACGAACGTATCATTTATTTCCACTAAAATGTAATCACAGCTTTGGCCTCAAACATCAATGAGGCAAATGTATATTTGTGTCTGCAAAAAAAAAGAACGAAAAAAAAAAAACAGAAAGAACGAAACTACAAGCACCCGAAACACAAATTTTTATCAAATCAACACATAAATATACAAGTATATTAAATACGCGCCTCAGAACATAGAAATTGTTACTCATGCAAATAGACATTTGACTGATAAATTCATTCGATTTCGTGCAGACAATAAAGATATTGGATGCATGACAACCAAATTAAAGATTCGAACGAAAATGTAATAGGAAATAAAGTAAATGGCATGTTTTTCAATAATGTGTCGATTGAAAAAAGATGGCTTTTTATTTGATGAACATCGCAAATCGACCTACAAATAAGGCGTTTGTAATGTGATGTTCGATTCAGTTAAATTATTTCAATCTCAACACTTGACTTCTTGCTTTGTGTGCTTCACCTACGTCTTCTGTTTTCTCTTTTTTTTCTTTCTTTTTTTCGATTCATTATTCCATTCTATCTTATTTTTTCTGTACACCTTGTCGGTTATGTTGATTTTTTCGTTCGAATTCACCATAAAAATAACGATGCCTTTTATTTTAAACGCTGCCGTTTGTTTGGCGCATAAAGAAAAACACTTGTTATTACTCCACCTACATTTTCCATTTTCAACAATCAATACTAAAAAAGAAAAACTTTTAATAGATTTTTGGTGCGCTATTTTTTTGAACACACACACACACACCAATTATATCGTAAATCGATTTTTCCAATGTTTTTCTTTCGAATGCAATCAACCATTGAAATAATTCATATTATATTACTGTCATCATTTCATTTCATCAATTTAGTTTTATTTCAATATCGATCTTACGATTCAATTGGCACCAAAAGTAGAACAACATTGAAAATAATAAAATGGACAATTTTTACGACCAAAAATGCATTATAACTGAAAATCGAAAAAAAAAACAAATAAAATCTATCAATTTGATTGAATTGTTAAAATTGTCTTAATTACATAACATTTTGTATACTTGTCACGATTTCAACGTTCAACAAATTTTTCAAATAAAACATCTTTTGTTGAATGAATGTTGAACTCATCGAAATGAAATGATTAATTAGAATTACAAAAATGAAGTAATGAAAAAACAGAACAAAAAAAAAAGAAACAAAAAAAAAAAACAAAACAAAAATTATGAAATGAGAAAAAAGAATGCTTGAGAATTTGTTGAATTCTATGAAACAATCAAGAATAATAATTATTATTGTTATTAACATAAAGCGCCTTGTATTGCACAATATGTTAAAGCATTCAATCGAATATAAACCATAAATAAATTCAATTTCGATTATTAATAAACATGATGAATGAATGAAAAGAAAAAAAAAATTAATTCATAAACATACTGAATCTAAACATTTGTTAAGTGCTTGTATACTGTATATATTTTATTGAATGGTAAAATCAATGACATTGTTTGCGACGACGCAAACAAAATGCTAATGCATTTGGATGAAAACCCATTATTCAATTTGATGCATCACATGTGTCGCGGATAATTGTATTGAATTTTAGATTTTAGTTTCTGTTCAACACATTTTCAAACTTCGAGTCTGTGTTTTATTTTTACACAATCTAAAGCCAATATGAATGACCAATTTTGAAATTTTTATTTTCTTTGTGTAATAAACGAATGAAAATCGAAACATTTCCAGAAATAATTTTTTTTTTTTTATCTCTCTCATGTGCCGCAATGACATTTTTTCTTTTTTTTTTTTCTTTTGTATTCATTTTGAAAATTGCAACGATCATGTTCTTAATAGTAGAACAGAATCAACATGTCAACATATCGTTATTTGTGTTTGTGTGTGTGTTGTTATTATGGCAAAAGGTATTTGTACGTCGCATTTTGTCGTCCTTGACGCTTAAATTACCAATAAACATAATATCAGGGAATGTCATGGCTTAAACGATGACAAGAAAAAAAAAACTGAGAAGAGAAAAAAGAATAAATGGAAGAAAAAAGCGCAAACGAAAACATTCGCACGGTAAATTATAAATATTTAGTATCTTATTTGTGTGAAGCGCACGTTTGTTTATTTACAACCATTTTTTGTCTCTTTCTCTCTCTCTCTCTCTCTCGCTCGCTCGCTCGCTGTCTTTATTCGTTCATTCGATTCATTCGTTTTCATATTTTGCGACACCAGGTAGCGTGAGCGCATTGTTCGAACGCAATTTGTGGGGAATATTTACCGCCGGAGTGTATGTATTTTTGTGAAGAAAAAATAAACGTTGTTTTTTTTCGTTTTCTTTTTGTTCTGGTTGTTTGCCACTTTGGCAATGTTTAAAAATACCATGTGGTACGAAATTTGTTTCATTCACACGATGACAAGTTGCGATCAGGTTTTTTTTTTTTGTATTTGCTCTCTCGATGAGGTGTGATGCCTCCGTTGAGCTTCTCTCTCTCTCTCTCTCTCTCTCTCTCTCTCTCTCCGCTCTCGCTCTCGCTCTCGCTCTCGCTCTCGCTCTCGCTCTCGCTCTCTCCTTTCATTCATTCATTCGTGAATTTATTTCTCTGCTTTGTCGTAGCTGGTTGTTATTTTAGCCAGTTTTAAATATGTGCGATCTGTGTCTATTGATGCATACCGAATTTACACAATTTGAGTTATTTATAGGTTCGATTGTGTGATAATTTTTTTCTTCTTATTTCTCCTTCTTCTTTTTTTTTCATCAATTTTTAACTGAAACGTTTCAAGAAGCGTATTTAGAACGCATTTTAGCTAATGAATGTGAGAGACGAAGTGAGTGTAAATTGAAAAATTGAGACTACGATATAGAAAATCTTTGCTAATGCAAAAAAGACATGATGCCACAACGTGGAAAATGACACAGAAAATTATTATCGGTTGGCAACGTTAAATTATTCACATTGATCACAAATTGGCTGTGAGAATTTTGAATATTGTTGTTGTCATTGCCGTTACTTGTTCATATGTGAATGTGTGTGTGTGTGCGCCTGAGTGTCAATTAATGTTCGAATTGATAAATGTTAATTAGTCGATAAAAAGCGATTAATTTTCAAACATTTAATGCCCAATTACAAAAGTTGATGGCTGTGTTCTTGTTGTTGTTGTCGTTTTTTTTTTCTCTAGCATTGATTTTGTTCACTCCTTTCGCTTTTCACTTTAAATTGGACATTTGACGAATATGTTATGGTATGCAATTAATTGCAATTCAAAGTAGATATGGTTTTTAATTGACAATTGGCAACTAAATGAATTCAATGTAAACAAGTAAATGGCCAACAATTTCAATTTGTTTTTGGTTATAATTTCATTAATTGTTAAAATCAAAGCATATGGGAAAACTTGATAAATAAGCAAAAAATCAATAACAAAAAAAAAAAACGATAAGCGAATTTCTGCTCAGTTAAATTAATCAGTTAAAATCATCAGCGCAAAAGTGACGCTTTGTTCCCGACATAAATAGATTTATAAAGATTACATTGTATGAATGATTCGGAAGATTTCACACTTTTCCTTTTATGCATTTGTGAAGAACTTTGCATAATTTTGCATGCAAAACAAACTATGAAAAAAGCGAACAAAATTGAAATTAATTAAAGTTTCGCTACATAGTTTGGAATATATAACAAAAAAGATGAAAATTGATCTCAAATAATTGCAAAAAAAAAAAAAAAAAAAAAAAACATAATTTTCAAACGGATTGAAACAAATTTCATCTCTCTCGCTCTTTATTTTTTGCTGTATTCGCCAAAGCGTGCGCGTTAGAGTGAGGACAAGCAAGTAGTAGCAAGATAATTAATCTTATAGTGTATCATGAATAATAATGGAAGACATTAAGTGCTTTTAAATGGATTCGCTTGTTTGAAGATATCGCGTTGCATGCTACATAGAAATTACATACACACAGACACAAACACAGACACAGATACAGATATACTTTCTGATATCGTTTTTATATTATTTTTCTTCATTCATAGTCTTTATTGGGATGCGTGCGATAATATTATAGTCACTGCATTCAAAGTTTCAATAAAATATAGCAATGACCATGGTTTTAAAGAAAGTTTAAGAGAAAAATAAATGACAAAAAGTACTGTGAGAACCATTGAAAGCGAAGAAACTGTTGAGAAAAATCAATATCAACACATTCTTATGGGCTTGCGGTTTTTTGTTGTTGTTGTTGCTAATTATGATGTCAACAGCGACGATATTTTTAATTGAAACTTAGACGAAATATCGGTCGATTGTCGTTTTTCCTCTTATTTCAACTTGCATCTGTTTTTATGTCATGTAGTTTGTTTATAGATTTCGTTCGTTTTTCTTAATGCATTTTATTATTTGCTTTTTTTCATTCATCTTTTTTTCTTTATCTATATCTATATCTTTATTGTTCGCTTCTTCTTACTCTTTCTCTCTATTACATTCTCGTCTCATCTCTCTCTCTCTCTCTCTCTCTCTCTCTCTCTCTCTCTCCATCTCTCCATCTCTCCATCTCTCCATCTCTCCATCTCTCTCTCCATCTCTTTCTCTCTCTCTCCCCTTCTCTCCCCCTCTCACTCATTTTCTTCGTCTATTTTTTGCTCTGTCTGTGTGTTTGCAATGTGATTTCCGATGTTTTTGCCATGCTGTCTTCATTTGCCAAGAATTTTTGATTTTCTCATTTTCCACATCAATTCCTTCTGCAGATGTGCAGCATGCAAAAATACTATTTGATTTCAAGAAATATTTAGCAATGATGCTACATAACGTCATTCGAACAATTTAAATTTACTGTTGCTGTTTTGTATTTTTAGGGCTTTCATTCTCTTTCAAAAACATAAACACAATTTCGGTATAAATTAAAAAAAAAAAGAACTCTCTCTATTTGTAGCAATATACTCAAATGGGTAATTATTTTTAAATTCGACATTATTTTGTATCGAAATATTCATGTATTCTTTGATCATTTGATATTTTCGTGAAATGTTCAATTTAAAAAAATGTTATGAGTGCAAATTGTTAAAAAATGTGATAAATTATGAAAAAAAAAAAAAAAAATCAACATAATGTTTCATGAAAAATAAATGGATTGTGATAAATGTTAAGTTGAAAATATTGATATGTGAATTGATTCAAAATAAATAATTGTAGATTTTCACAAATCATATGAACTGGCTGACGTAAGCTTAATTTGAGTATACAATTCATTTTGAAAAAAAAAAAAAAAAACAAAAAACAAAAAACAAAAATAATTGGAACGATAACGAATGGTCAAGGCAAATAATATTGAAGAAGAGAGAAAGAGAAAATGGAAAATGCATTTTAATCAAAATATTCGTTCATTTTTTTTTTTCTCTCGAATGTATCCATATCGTTGAGATGTTTGCGATAACATTTTTCTCGGTTCAAAAGCATGTTAACCTCAATCAGTTGAGCAAATGAGAGGAAAAAAAAAAAATGAAGCGAGAGCACGGGGAAAAATGAATTGAACTCTAAATGGAAAAAAGCACATCTCATAGTAAGTGAACTGGAAATGAAAATAGATTGTATGTAACTGAATGTAGTATGTACAGTGTAATGACTACGAATCAACTAATAGAATGTATAGTGCTTTTAATTTGATATTCGAGATATGCGGATGTAGCTTGTGTATGATGCATTTAGTATTCCCGTCATCGTTGTGTTGTCGTCATCGTATAACCAGCGTCGACGGTCGACGTGTATCTTGGTGTTGTGAAAATGTTTCTGAAATATAATATGGCTTTGCAATGGCCAACACAATACGATGGAGGTTAGAGTTAGAGTTAAAGGAAGAGAGAGAGAGAGACAGAGAGAGACAGAGAGAGACAGAGAGAGATAGGAAGATAGGGAGATAGGGAGAGAGGGAGAAAGGGAGAGGGAGATGGAGACGGAGAGAGAAGGAGAGAGGGAAAGAGAATATTCTTAAACTGACATGACTGTCAACGGTGCACTGTCAAGTATGCTCGTTTGCATTGTTTACGCATAAAATAATTGCCTATGTAATTGAAAACAGATGAATAATAGTAAATATTCATTTGGTGAATTCCATTCTTAACCCGATACCAGCATAATGTGCAATGATAAATGGACAAAAAATAAATAATATTTCTTTGTCAGTTTTCACATAATTTTGTGTGGGCATAACAGTTGCGTTGGATAGATCTTTTACAAAAACATTAAATTGCATTGGATCTTGTATTCATGAGCTATAGATAACACAATTAATATCATCGCCATTTGCTTTTTGTATACAATTTTTCCATTTAGCCATTTTATCGACTTTGTCGGACACATCCACTTCTCATACGTCATATCGGAGGATATTTCATTTTGAAAATGACTCAAAATACACTTTATCTAAATACGAAATACGGATGCCTTATCGTTTTAACGCACTGCCTGTGAATGACATTGTTACAAGCAAATGAATATGAGCAGAATGTGTGACTGTGTGCTTGCCCATTGTGAATGCCCCCCCCCCCTCTCTCTCTCTCTCTCTCTCTCTCTCTCTCTCTCTCTCTCTCTCTCTCTCTCTCTTTCTCTCTATCTATTTCTCTATCACTTTCATTCTGTATTTCGTTCTTTCTTTCTATCATATTCAAATCCATATTCCATTACAGGTAAATGTGCTGCATTAAATGAAATGCAATCGAGCACAAGTCAATGGTTTCAAAGACAATAACAGTGAATGATGTCAGAAATGCATTGAAGACCACTTTTTGCTATTCAATTGTGACATGCATATAATGTACGGTCAATGATGTTAGTATGTTGCCAGATCATATGGTGTATCCGTTCGTTTTGCTCGCATCATCGCTTCATTTCATTTCTCAAGTAACCATCGTAAATTGGCTGGATGCATTTGCAATAAATTCATAAACCAACGATTCAATTATCATGCTGGTTTATCGTTTAATAACGACTAGCTACTCGATTTATATCCAATTTTCCTGAAATATCATCAGATTCTTGCATTGCTTTGCACAAAATGTTGTTTAACATATTTTTGTTTTTGTTTTTGTTTTGGTTTTTTTTTTTCTTTTTTAAATTGACAACTAATGAAAATGTAAATGATTTCAAATGACTGCTTTAATTTTCAAAGAAAATATTGACATTTTCATATTTACATGGTAAATACGAGCAACATTTTTTCCATTTACACATTTTCATTTATATTGCAAAGAAAATTCGAAAGCTTTTTTGTCATTCTTTCATTCTTTTAAATAAATTATCCATTTGTTCATTCATTTATTATGGCTTTTGAAACACTTATATCGAATCAAGTGATATAGAATAAAAAAGAATCACACATTGGATGTGATAACAAGCATTGTTATTCAATTGGTTAATACAATATCAAAATAGGCTTGTGTTTGATTGTGCCCCCATGTATATAGAGAAGGAATACAAAAGTGAAATTGGTTATTATCATTTGCGCAAATTTACACATTTAAATAGATATATTTTATTGTGTAGAATAGAATGAACCATGGTATGAACATGAAAAAAAAAAAAAATAAGCTAGATTTGTGTTTGTTTAATACAAAAATACAAACAGCAATGAGACGGAGACTAAGTGGGAGAGGGAAAGACAGGGAGAGATAGAAAGAGAGAGAGAGAGAGAGAGAGAGAAAAGAAAGAATGATGCTTCAGGTCATTCAGGGTTGTATGTGTTCGAACATAAATGTAAGCGCCGGTGACTAAGAATATGTATTGCATAAATAAAAAGCAAATGTTGCATAAGTAAAAGTGAAAATGGTATAAACAATTTTCATAGAAAAAGAATGAATAAAACGTCAGAGAGAAGATGGTGTGTTGAATAAAATGGAAAATGGAAGAACGTCACCAATTCGCTGGGAGAGAACAAAAGTGAGAAAAACAAAAGCTTCCATAGAAATTTCGTCCAATACAAATAGCACCACGGGGTGAAAAACGTAATTCATTGGTTCAGATTATTATTATTATTGTTATTGTTGTTTTCATTCTTTATTTGCTATTGCAAAAATCCCTACAACAATGATAACAACGATAACAAATGTACTAAAGAAGTCATGTTGAAAAACCATTGCTTTTCCACATCGTTTTCATGCGACTCCGGTTTGGTGCTTTACGAAAAATACAAATGTATATTCGGATGTTGTATTTTCATCGCTTTTGGCACTTCACCATCTGTACTCTTCTTTTCTTTATTCCTTTTTTTTTCTTTCTTTTTACATTGTCATCTAATTCATATAGCCGGGATTTGCTTTCGGGTATATTTGGTATCCGTGTTGTTATTTTTGGTAGCATTGGAATGAACAACAGTATTTGCACACGCGAAAGGCCATTTTGGCCTGCAAATCCCATGCTCATTTGCTTCTTCTCGTGCACATCTGTTTTTTCCACCCCACTGACTCTCTCTGTCTCTCTCTTTGTCTCTACCACTCTCTCTCTCTCTCTCTCTCTCTCTCTCTCTCTCTCTCTCTCTTTGTCTCTACCACTCTCCCTCTCTCTCTCTCTCTCTCTCTCTCTCTTTGTCTCTACCACTCTCTCTCTCTCTCTCTCTCTCTCTCTCTCTCTCTCTTTGTCTCTCCCCCTCTCCCTCTCTCTCTCTCTTTGTCTCTCCCACTCTCTCTCTCTCTCTCTCTCTCTCTCTCTCTCTCTCTCTCTCTCTCTCTCTCTCTCTCTCTCTCTCTCAATCTCTCATTCTCTCTCACTCTCAATTTTCTTATTCGTTCGCTTCACATTTTGGCTATTGCTGATGATCACAGTACTATGAAAACTATCCATTCAATGGCAACTATCCATTTCTTTAACTGAATCAACACATATAAAAATGGTAAAATAGGCACTGCAGAGTGTGTTGCAGTGCATTCGATTTATTTGTATGTGGTTGAATGCATAATTTATGGTTTCATCATCATCTCGGCTGGCGGTTGGTACCATGTCTGTGCATGTACTATTTTCTATTTCCAACAGAGCTGCTTTTTTTTTCTCTTTTCATTTTAGCTCATAATACCCTACCATCGATGTTCATCTTAAATGTGTCATGTTGCTACGTGATTCTCTATATTCTACTAACATTCAACATTTTTTTTTCTCTTTCTTCTACGTTTTATTTTTGTTTCTTCTACGTTTTATTTTTGTTTCTTCTTTGTTTTGTGCTATTTCATTCAACAAATTTCTTCAAACACATGTTTCAGTTTGAGAAGGAAAAAAAAAGAATCAATTGATGAACAAAAAGTGCTAACCATTCATTGCACGATGACAATCGGTTATTTACTAAAGAATTAATGACACAAAATTAATTGAAATTATTTATATTTTCAATGTAATTTACATACTATGGTGATAAGCTTCTTGCTTTTTGTTCATTCACATCATTGGTGGTCGGTCACATAGTCAGAAGACCGAGAAGAAGAAGAAGGAGAAGAAGAAGAAGAAGAAGAAGAAGAAAGGAAAAAAATCGAACAATACGGCAACATTTTAGCGCTCGAATATTCCACCGCGAAACACTATTTATATTCAACAAACACTCTTTTATGCCTGACCATGATTTTTATATTGTATATACTCACGTAGCAGATGTATGATGAGCGATAAACATTGTTGACTCAATAAAAATTTCCATTTTTTTTTTTTTTTTTAACTTTAAAACGCGAATGAAACATTCATTTTAAAGCAACAACAAACATATTCTCTCAATTGCAAAAATAGTTTATATGAAATTGAGTGCGTTATGGCTTCACTATAAAATAGGTTTTTTTTTTTTTTTTTTCCTCATCCTAACAATGTACTCTAACTGCAAACATGTTTACGTAATACATTTTACCAAGCTGTGTTAATACGTGATGCAAACATGTGTTTGTTATTTTATTTCAATACGTAAAGAAAGGAAAAAAATTGCTTGAAAATATCTTCAACAAAATATGCAACCATTAACTTTTTATAATTAGAATTGTTATGAAATGTTCAAAGCGACTCGCACACAAATCCTTTTCGCAGCAACAATTTCATACGGTGCGAAAAAGTATGCCATTATGGATGGATTTCATTGGATTTGCTGATGTTTCTTTTTTGTTTCTGCACAAATCTATCTTTACTAATGGAGAACTGTTCAATTTTTTATTGGATTTCAATCTCAGCACTATGCTGATTGTTACATGAAAGAAGATTCTCAAACTTGTATCTTTTCTCACTCTCTCTCTCTCTCCCTCTCTTCTTTTTCTTTCTCTCTCTCTCTCTATCTCTCTCTCTCTCTTTCTTTTTCTTCTTTTTTCTCTTTCTATCTCTCTTTTTCATCCGCTCTCTCAATCTCTCTCCCTCTGTATATGTATCTCGTTTCTTTGGTTTCTTTGTTTAAATCGATCGAAATATTATTTGACGTTGCAATCGAGTTGCTTGTGTCCTCATTGTGTGACGTATTGTGCGGCGATTATGGCGACACAATTTTTATTGATACATTTTTGCAATGTGTTATTCAATTTTCAAGTTGATTTTCAATCACATAATATTGATGCGCTTAAAGCAATGCAGAGCTTTTATTTCAACGTTTGCTATTGTTTTTCTTTGTATTTGTTGCTATTTTGTCCCTTTTTGGGTTTGTTTTTTTTTTCCTTCCTCCTATCGTATGGCATTTTAACGTGGTGTCGATATAAACCGATTTTCACAGAAAATGAAAGAGAATGAATTGCAAAAAACAGTAGTAGCAGCAACAGCAGCAACAACAACAACGAAAATAACTGACAATATATAGTACAAGTGGAGCGAAAAGTAGTAAACACAAAATAACGAACGTTTCCCTTTAACAATTTGGATCTTTCAAAATAAATTGATTGGATTGCCTGGGTTCCACTCGTCAACAAACGGGCGAAACACTTTTCGCTTAACGAGAGAGATGAACAACAGGATAAAGAAGAAATATAGAAAGTGATACGAGAGTGAGAGGGTGAAAGAGTGTGGAGAGAAAAAATAACGCAAAATCCATTTTCATGTATTTGTCGACTGTTTCGCAATATGCTTGAATTTATCGGTTTGTATACGAATTGAGAGCAAATGACGCGAAAGCATCGTAAAAAAGGACAATGATCAAAATAAACAAAAACTGACACACACACACACACACAAGCATCTCTTTCTGCATGCTGAGAAAGAGAGAGAGAGAAGAGAGAGAGAAATCTCTCCAACAATGAAACAATGCACCAGCGAACGAAAACACCATCAATAACCCCATAGGCAAATGCCATTGCAGAGTTTAAGTAACCAATTTACTAAACATTGTATATCGAAGCAAAATGAATGTGCTTTGTGGTTTGAGAGCACGCGCAACAACAAAAAACAATAATCACAATAACAATTTTCAAATGGATAAACCATGCTGCAAAATGAGAGCAAAAGAGAATAGGAGAGAACAATCGAAACATTTAGCTCTGGTATATAGAAATTGTTTGAAACCAACAGTCAAAAACTGAATCGCAATTTTCCAAGCCCAAGAAGCATCGATATTGACGACATTATGTCGCGCCATCATAGCGGTACGCAAATGTCTACGCTAATAAGCGAATGTCTAGAGCTTTATGTCTCGATAATTTTTTCTTTCTCTCTCGTTGCAAACATTCTGTATACTTTATTCTTTTTTTTTTTTTTTTTTTTTTTTATTCAAAACGAAATATCATTTATCGATGTATGCTCGAAGCACATTAAATAAGTGAAATAGTTGTTTTCTCTTACTCTCTCGTTCTCTCGATGTGACATTAAAATCACTTTTATTTCCATTAGAAAACGATATCAAATTTATGTTAGTCCAACATTTTGAATTCTATATCTTTCAATGAAACAACACTTTGAAATTCTATTATTCAATGAAACGTGTGCTTATGAAGTGTTATTTATTGTCGATTGACATTTGCAAAAAAAAGCTCGAATTTATTCAATTGAAAATGAAAAGTTTGACAAAGATTTTATGTGATCGACAAATAAAAATATCCGATCAATGAGAGATATCAATAAACAGATGCCATAAATAAAATGAATGGTTGAAATGGTTGGATGGAAATGCGACACATACAAAAATGAATATAAATCGAAATAGTGAACATTTTATATGTTAGTTGCGTGCTTGGACAAATAAACGTAATGAATTTGAATGTATCTCGAATGAGTTTCAAACAAAAAATCAAGGTAATCGATTGATAAATATAAAACCATCATTTAACGTTTTTGGACTAAATTGGATTTGGTTTGAATGAAATTTCCTTTTTTTTCCATCTTTTCTGAAATGGCACCACGTGTCGAACAAATACATAATATATCACATAGAATGCTCTGAGAATGTTTGTAATAATTCTTCATCGTTCTTCAGGCATTCATTTCATTCATTTGTCAATTGTTGGACTTGTGAATGATTTTTGTTCCTTATTTTGCCCAATTTTTATACGATTGGATATGACAATTGTATTCGGCTGAAGCATTACGAAAGAGGGAGATAGAGATAGAGATAGATAGATGGAGAGAGAAAGAGAGAAAGAGAGAGAGAGAGAGAGAAAGAGATAAAGAGATAAAGAGAGAAAGAGAGAAAGAGAGAGAGAGAGAGAAAGAGAAAGAGAGAGAGAGAAAGTGAGATGCCAATCACATGGTTGACATCTGCCAAAATACGAAAAATCTATCTTCATGGCATTCGAGATGCGCATATATCTCACATGAGAAAGAGAAAAATGTTCGTTCACTTGACAATCGTTTTAGTATGTGAGCTGCTAATTCACGGTAATTTAGATCATACCGGAAACATATATGTCCCACTTACTTTGCTATGTATAAGCCAACGGATCAATCATTTGTTGACTGCCTTCCGAAGTTATTTTTGCTGTTCACTTTCATTTTCCTTTGTGAAGATTCTTTTCTTTTTTTTTTCTCTCTTATGCCCTGTTCATACTGTACTTGTGATGTGGTCGACTTTTCACCATATTCGCATGGTATTAGTATTGGTGTTGTTGACAATGATAGGCTTTTGTGCAGAATACAAAATATTATACATTTCATTTATTCTTGGTTCTGCTTGTGTTTTTTTTTTTTTTTTTTGTTCTTCAATTGAACATGATGAGTATGCTCTTACTGAAAAGTAACAAAATAGCAACAACATGCATACTAAGCATGTTCCATGTTTCAAATAAATGTAGGAGTTTTTCGTCCATTTTGCGATGAAATTTTTCAATTTTACCGAATTTTGACGTAAAATCAACAAGATTATTCGAGTCAGTGAAAGAGAAGAGATGAGGAAAAAATCTAAAATACCTATGCAAAATAAGCTGAATCATGTATTCAAAAGATAAACACATAATTCATCTTCCGGACGTCATTTCTATCAATTCAAATTGGAATTGAGATTTTTATTTTTATCTCTTCTCTCATTGAAAATGGGCTAAACGCTAGATTAATGCACGGTTTAAATAAATCATAAAAGTGTGTTCGGTGTACAAAGTAACCGAAAACAAATTTGTGGTGGTGAAGAGGAATCGGTTAAAATGTTCTATGTGTTTTGGGTAAAATCGATTGTTTGGTTTCATTCAAGTGTGATTGACATATTTAACATATGCAAACATTTGCGGCAATGGAGCGGCCTCAATTTAAGATTTTATGAAAACGAGAATTGTACTGTTGTTCCTTCAAACAGTGTGTAAGTGAGTGAGTTTGTGCATATATTTGCCAATGCATTGGCATCACATGGAAATTTATGTTTGTATGATGCCACAATAAATGCCAAGAGGATATTTGGCGTCGATGGAAAACAAAACAACCATTTCATCACTTTCTCTCTCTCTCTCTCTCTCTCTCTCTCTCACATTCTCTCTCTCACATTCTCTCTCTCACATTCTCTCTCTCTCATTCTCTCTCTATCACTATCTCTATCTCTTTCTATTTATTCCTCGATAGTTATTTAGTTTTGGATTGACTGGAATCTATATTCTGTGTGTGAATATGGATATGGATCTAAATGTATTCATATAATGGTGTTTTTGCAACACGCATTTCAATTGATATACAAACACATGCTGTCGATGTTTTTTATCATAATGAAAGTTAAACTGATGCATACCATCAACTGGTGCGCATCTTTAGTCTGGGCCATGATTCTGCACGTTTAAAACTTGAATGTACGCCACGTTTAAAACTTGAATGTGAAATATACAGTAGAATATTTTGTACGTGTTTACTTATTTTTCCAAACATACGCATATATCATCATGCCAATTGGATTCTCGCATATTTTCGGTTAACAATTTGCTTCTTTTTTTCTCATTTCATTTTCAATCGAAAGCCAAATGATTGTAAAACATAAACTGGAACATCAATTCCATGCAAAATCTTTGCAAAGAATATGCATGAAGTATATAAATGGTAGTTGAAAAATATGGAATTATTTATTGGTTCAATTTTCACTGCATGAACATTTTTCAGGTTTTTTTTTATCTCTTTTTATCTCTTTTCATCTCTCTTTTTTCTCTTTTTTTTCTCTTTTTTTTTTTCTTTTTTTTCTCTTTGTTCACTTTTTGCACTTTTTTCATCATTGTGATTTAATTTTTAAACAAATGCTTCAAAATCAATTGAGCATCAACATCAAAATCAATTTTTGGAGATGAGGAAAAGCTTGAAGTAAAAAAAAAAAAAACAATTCAAAACATTGTTGTATTTGTAAAGTGCACAATATCAACGTTAGGCTTCTCAACAAAAATCTAAGAAGGACGACCAAATCCTATCTCAAGAGGGGGGAGTCATCTTCATAATTGACATTTTATTGAATTAGTGTTAAGTATTTATGACATGATTAATCAATTACTTTGTATTTTATGTGCTACCTTTTGGCCCATCATCATCATCGTCATTATAATCATTGTCATAGTGGTTTATTATCACTTTTATGGATAAAGCATTTGCAACGCCCGGCTTCACTCTCTCTCTCTCTCTCTCTCTCTCTCTGTCTCACACTAGTTTTCTAAGAATATATTCATAGGGCTAAAAAATTCTCTCTCTCTCTTTCTCTTGCATATTAACGCGATTCGTTATTGTGTAAACGGACATTTTCTTTGATGGTTTCATTTCATTGTTTTTTTTTTTCTATCTATTTTATGTACATTTTCAGTTTTTATTATTCAGTTCTCCTTTAATTTCCTTTCCCATTACATTGCCCTTTACTTCGAATTCTTTTCATTTGCAACGCTTTGCTTCGTTTTATTCTATATACAATAATATACTTGTAGTAAACAATCTGGAAATCAGCCAATTTTCCATCAATTTGTTTGACTTTATTTTCTTCTTTGTTTCTCTCAAGAGAGGAAGCGCGAGACGCAAAAAGAGAAAGAGAGTGAGATGGAGCAATAAAAAATGAGGAGGAGGAGAAAAAAAGAAAAAGAGAGGGAGAGGGAGAGTGAGAGAGAGAGAGAGAGAGAGATACAAGGAGACGGGAAGAGAGAAAAATTGTCTTTCCTCTCTTCATCTTTGATAATATGTGAAACTATTTCCATTCGTTCAATGTTAGTTCTGTACAACGTGTTTAAAGACTTCTCGCCAAAATGCGTACAAGTGTTTTGTTTCTTTTTCCCATATCAGTAATTTAGGCGTTGCATTTCACGAAAATTTCTATTAGAAATAAACTGAAAATGGTTCCAAACAAGATTGAACCCAATTTGGTGAGATACATATAATGACATAGTGTGCACGGATATAACACATTGGCAATATGAGAGAAAGAGAAAAAGTGGGAGATAGAGAGAGAGAGGGAGATGGAGAGAGAGAGAGAGAGAGAGAGAGAGAGAGTGAGATGGAGAGAGAGGGAGATGGAGATGGAGATGGAGAGGTAGAGAGGGAGAGATAGTGATAGTGTGTATTTGCACGTATTCTAGTGTAAATGTTTTCTCAGAGGTAAAAAGTTTACATGACTTAGATTCATTTATACATTATTAAGCTTGAGCTGATATTTCAGTATCAATAAGATTTCGTTTCGTTCCACTATATTTTCCGAATATTCCATTTTATCAGGTGGTACACATGATGTGACTTTATAATGTTAGATTTTACAAGTGAGATTTACTTCTAACTCACACTCACACTCACTCACACCCCTCACACTCATATTCACACTCATTTCACACATACATACATATTCAAAACTATGAATGCGTCTCCCACTCGTGCAAACTTTTGAGATTTAAAATAACTTCATATACATTGAAATACTACCATTCGAAGCATAAGTATTTATTACGAAGCTTATCGTTAGAATGGTTGATGTTCAACTTATGTGCTTTTAGATACAAAATGAGCTCATGGTAATATGTTCAGTTCTCATTCCGTTTCTCTATCATTTTGCTCTTGCATTCACTTACTCACTTTCTATAAAATAAACATCATTACATGTTGGCATTTGCGAAAACCCAATTTTCGTTAAAGGCCCACAAAAAAAAAGGTAAGTTATTTTTAGTCATGCGTATGAATGAGAAAAACTTGATACATTCTCATCATCAATAAGAATGAATTAATGCCAATTAAAATGAGGTAAAATGTTTTTTTTTTGTTTCCAATCGAATTTCCATTCTATTGGAGTTTAATCGAATTGATGCGAAACTATAGCAACACGTTTTTCTCGATTTTTTCTTGCGGTCTTTTGGGAATGGGTAAAACAATCATTTAAAGCTTCCAACAATCATATAATCATTAATATAAATATGAGATTTATACAAGTATAACGGCCATAAATGTAAAAAATTTCGACATACTTTGTATGATTTAGTATTATCTCATGCGTAAATAACAATCATGCAAAGATGTAAACTCAAGAGAGAATGAGCGAGGGCAGGAGAGAGAGAAATTAGGGAGATAACGAAGGAGAGAGAGAAAGTGAGTGAGTTAGAGAGAGCGAGAGAGAGAAGAGAGAGAAAGAAAGAGAGAGCGGGAGAAGTGAGAAACAGAGAAGTAGTCGAACGGTGAATGTTTGACAAAAACAAACATTACAAAACAGACAGAAAAGGACAAAAATGCAAAAAAAAAAAAATTACAAGCAAACTTATCAAAATATAGATGACAACATGTTGGAATAATGTGTGTAAGCATTGCATATCATTTTGGTTTCATTTGATTATAGCTCTTTCGAAAATGCGAATGCCATTTTACTACTTATACATGGCTGCCAGCCACATGGAGAATTCTTTTTGGCCCCGTTCGTACAACGCAATCCAATCCAATTCATTTGGACGTTCAATGCATTTATACGATTGTAATTTTCTTTTCATATTATTCGTATTCACAAAGTCGTTGGACTTATACTTCTTTGTTCTTCTCTTCATTGTCGCTATTTTAACTTTTAGATCTCTTGGACAGCATTGGCATAAAATAGCATTAAAAACAGTTATAATAGAAGCGGAAATGTTCTAAATGTGTATGTTCCTATATATAATGTTGATTTCATTCTATTCACAAAGCCCATGGTATGCGTTTAAACGTATATCAACCGTAATGACCACATTACCCCATTCGAATTCAATGTTGGACTTAATTAACAATTTCGCTTTTTGTTATCATTAAAAGTTATGTTTCATTGCTCATATGCAAACTTATGGTAAGCCAAATTTGTATTGCGATTTGCTAAAATACTTGATGCCACATTGCAAAGATTAAGCTCTTAGTAGAGACAATCAAATATTTAATCCATTTAAAAACTCAAAAGTCACTTTTAACTATTAGTTTTCAATAAATCCAAACAAAGCATTAAATCTAAAGTTCCAAAGGAATGTATGAAATTAAATGAAAATATAAAGGAAAAAAACCCGCAAAAAACATTGTCATCTCTGGACATTTGAAGGAATAAATGGCTAAGGCCTGGCATTGATCTAGTTCTTTTTTACTTGTTAAACGGAGCTTTTTGTTTGTATATCTTTGGCTAATTAACTCGATGAAACCATACACAGAAAGAGAGAGACAGCGAGTGTTAGAGAGAGAGAGAGAGAGAGAGAGAGCGAGTGAGAGATAAATAGGGAGAGAGAGAGAGGGGGAGAGAGAGAGGAGAGAGAGAGAGAGAGATGGGGAGAGAGAGTGAGAAAGGGAATGAGAAAGAGATGGCGTACCAAAAAGGGATAACTTTTATGGCAATGGATTAAATAACAAATTCCGCCCCAAAAACTTTCCTCAATGAAAATGCCCTCATTGTGGTTTCACTTTAGTTTTCATAGTCTATAAAATTCTTCGTTGTTCATCGAAAATAATATATTACATAAACATTCAGCAAAATGCCTAATGAGTCTCAGGTGGAACTTTTCATTAAGGAAGCGTTATAAACATTTCCTATATTTTCATTATAATTCATTTCATATACACACACACACACACACACACACACACAAAAAATATACACACACACATGTTCATATATATGTATATATGGCGATGATGATGATGATGATAACGATGATGATGATTCATTGAATTTATTTATGTATTAAAAATTGATATATTCCCAGGAATGTAGAATATGCGTATGGGTTTGTTAATGGAAAAAATGGCTCCATTGATATTTATTACAGCAATGATGAAGAAAACTTGAACTTGATAATATGCGTTAGATGCATACATGAATCGACAAAACTTAAGATGGTCGATTAATCTATATCGCACACAATTTTCCATCGTACACCAATAATGGCAATGAAATGAGGAATCAATGATGTAGCATTTATATAATCGCTTTTATTTATTTTCTTTTTCTTTTTCTTTTTCTTTCCGTTTTTCATTCAATGAAATCGATTTTACATCATTCTCGTACAACATTCAACCATTATTACGCATTTGCTCTTAAATTTTGCAATCGCTTTCATGGTCATTCCGATTTTATCATTGAAGAAGAATAGATTATTTTTTTTTTTTCTTTTACAAAACAAATGTATTTTTTTTCACCAAAGAATGTAGAAAATGTCTTCATCAATCTGATAAATATTATGAATGTAATTGCAGTTGCTGTTCATGATGTGATCGAATTATCAATAGTATTTCTTTGGTTTTGAGTAACAAAAAAAAAAATTACATAAATGGAAAAAAGAAATTCAAAACGATTTGTGAAGATTTAGAAAGAAAATGAAAAAAAGAAAAAAAAACCACCAAGTGAATCGATTGCCCAAGGGCTCAACATGTAAATCGGCCAGTGAATTCGAAAAAATAAATACGTTGGTTCCGCACAAAAGACGAAATTTAAATAATAAATTCCGAGAGAAAGGGACATCAATAGAAATAAAGAGAGTGGAAAAGAGACCAATCGAAAGAAAGAGAACGAAAGAGAGAAAGATCGTGAAAAAGTGAATTCAGATGAGAAGAGAAGAGAGAAAAGTGGAGAAGAGAGAGAGAGAAAAAGAGAGAGGGAGGGAGAGAGAGAAAGAGGGAGAGTATTTGTGTGAATGGAACAAAATGGCTTTCTTTTATTTTTGTATTCGATTTTGATAATGGCATCTTGTTGCCGAGCCGTAAAAAAATAAAACCAAAAATATATAACAAGCAAGACTGCTAAGTAAGTTTTGTATTGAGGCCGCATATTGTTCTAAGTAAAAAATCCAGTCACAAAAGCAGACATTAGCTGAAACACAATTGCCTCATTGTGCTTCAGCTTCAACTTCCTAATCGCTTAGAAAATATTTGTCCAAGCACACGGTATTAAGCATTAATTTACACAGTGGTTTTGCGATCGACATTGTACACATATTTCGCGCCTTGCCAAAAATAAAAACCAAAAGAAAAATGGGAATGGCATCAACAACACAAATTTATATACATTTTTATATGGTTGAAGTAAATTGTATGCAGAAAGATGGAACGATTTGTGTGTGTGTGTATGTGTGTATGCTTTGTTTGTAAAGAAAGACAAATGGAGAAAGAATCTGATTTTATACCGATACATATATAATATTTCTTTTTTGTTTTTCATATTTTTTAGATGAAAACTGAATTTTAAGTTTTTTTTTTTTGTGTCTTTTTAGCCTTTGCGTATCTTGGCGATGTGATATGAATGCGCTGCATGATGTGTACTCGAGTAAAACATAGTATACACAAATGTTTGCGCTTGACGTCAGCAAAATTAGATGTGGTAATGATGATGATAGACTTCATCGCCTTTCTTTTTATGTATATATATTCATCGTATGTTGAGCAAAAAAAAAAAAAAGAGTCAACGAAAAGCTAATTTCTTTATATTAAGACTAGCTGTGTGTGCTCAGCGTAATTTTTTCTCTTTTTTTTCACTTTCTCTCGTTGCATTGTGCACCCTTTGAATTTAAAAATACATTTTTTTTTTTGCACATTTTTTTCTGAGCAAAGAACTCTTCCTTCTTCGCTCTCGTTTTTATGAACATTCTTTTCGTTTGGTTGCTTTTCCAACAATTGTATGTTAAACGGTAAATGGGACGTGATTGAATTCAAATGAGAAACGTTTGATAATATTGGCATTGAGCCGGTATCTTTCTCTTTTCTCTCAATCTTTCGCTTTATTTCCCTTACTCAATTTTTAACTCAATCTTCCTTTCTTTCTTTCTTTCTTTCTTTCTCTCCCTTTCTCCCTTTCTTCTTCTCTTTCTCTCTATCTCTATCTCTCTCTTTCCTTCTCTTTATCTCCTTCTCTTTCTCTCTCTCTCTCTTTCTCTCTATATCTCTCTCTTTCTCTCTCTTTCTTTATCTTTCTCTCTCTCTCTCTCTCTCTCTCTATCTTTCTCTCTATATCTCTCTTTCTTTTTCTCTCTCTATTTCTTTCTGTTGGATTGCTCGCGCCATGGTTGGATTATTTTATTTTATTTAATACCACACCATTCTCATGTACTCATTTTACTCATTTGCGAGCATCTTTTATTCAGTTTGGAAAATCTAGTTAAACGTGTGTATGTAATACATATTGTGTATATGTAGTCTGTAAGACTATGCATTCACATATATTTTTCGGTGGATTTGTATTTTTCGTTAAATTTTTATCCCTCTTAAGTTTTATCGCTGGTTTCTTATGCAATCAACTTTTTCCAGTTCATGTTCTTTGTTTTTTTCATTCGATTTTTTTTTTTCTTCTTATTCAGATATTCCAACGGATTTTCGTTAGAAATTCATTGGGAAAAGTTTAAAAGATGTATGCATATTGATATTCTACTTAAAAAAAAGCATAGCAACGCAATCTGTCATGTTTATGTGTACGAAAAGCGAATGAAATCATTAATATCACTTTGTTATTTTTTTTTTCTTTTCGTTTGCCTCCCGTCCCCATTATATGTTGCATTCATTTGGATGAGTGTTGAAAATCCATGTTCAACTTATTCGACAATCTATAAGTATTAAATATCATCTTACATCACATTGAACTGTTTCAATTATGAAATTTCATTTTACATTGTTCTTGGAATGGATAATGAATAAAACGAAAATGGAAAACAATGAATTTATAAAAATTTCATTCATAATGAAGTGTTCACGATGGCCATTCAGTTAACTGTCGACAGTTTTATTAATTTACAGTTGCAATTGAATTGAAAATCAACCGCAAAAAAATCCCCCAGATTCAAGATAAATAAGAAAAATGGAATGAAAGATCTTTGTCATTTTGAAATGTTTCATTTACTTTAAATTAAACGTTCATATCATTCATGGACATTTGCTTTCCAAATATTTAAAGACAACATAATGATTTATGGGATTTTTTTCTCTGTTCTCGTTTTAAATTATAAATTGAATGTGGTATTTTGATTTTTTCTTCTGAAAACAAAATATATTTGCGCTACATACGTTTGTAGCATACAAAACAATGAAAAAGATAAACATAATATAACATTCTGTTGAATTTTTTTTTTGTTCTTCATTCTTCATTCCTTCGGTTCATCAATGCGCTTCACATGTACCATTTCTTTTTCTTTTCGAAATACCATCTCATATAGTTCAATATTTAATGAAAAACATTGAAGAAACTAATTTTATGAGATGAAGCACATTTTCAATTTGAGAAAAAGTTGTTGACAGTCAATGTAATGTCTCTTTTTCTTGATTTTTTCTCTCAATCTCGCCGCCATTCTCAGTCTCACTCTCTGTCTCTTTCTCTCACTCACTCTCTCTCACTCACTCTCTCTCTCACTCTCTTCTCTTTCTCTCTCTTTCTCTTCCTCTCTCTCTATCTTCTCTTTCTCTCTCTCTCTTTCATTCACCCTCTCTCTCTCCAATTCTCTCTCTGTTTCTTTCTTTCCGATCTCTGGGATAATTCTCTTCCCATTGTTCGCATTCCAGTGGAATAAAAATGAAAATATAAATAAATATTTTATGCTCTTTCATTTCCAGTATATAACAAAACGAAGGGAATTTTATCGAACGAAAATTTACTGGCAGTCGACTTATAATATCAAAATGGTCGTTAAAATTGTGTGGTCCTGAAAAAACAAAATGGCTTTCAAAGAAACCGAAGAAGAGAACGAAACGAAAGAGAAGAAAAATTGTAGCGAAAACAAACGCGTAAAAAAAAGGAAGAAACAACGAAGGAGTCGTAAAAATTCAGCACATGAAATAAAAAAACATGGAAGGAACAGTCAACTGATCAGTCATGACTAACCGTTTTTCTACTTCTTTTTCTTCTTTATTTTATGAATGCGTCTTCATTGTTTGTTACACAACATAATCGTTTTTCAAATGTATTCCTATTAAATGAATGTATTAAAACAATCACAGGTAAGCATTAGCATTATAGTTGAATTGTTTTTTTGTTTTTTTTTTGTTTTTTAATGTATGTAATTAGAAAAAATTCATTTGATTGCTTCCGTGACCTGTCGTCGATGCAGGTAAAAATGTTTACAAAGTGAAAAATACATATAAAAATTGTCGTGGTTTAATGCGGAAAATGTATGGCTGCACCTGTAGCTGAAATGGTCACATTGCTTTTCCATCTTAATTAGTTTTATATTTCATAGTTGTATGTTCGTGTGCTTTTGAAATGTGTGAAAATAAATGATGTGTTAAGGATTGGTCTCCCCGTTCCCCAAACACAATGGGGCAACGCAACAAAACTTAAATTATAAACATCTATTCAGATCAGCAGGTTGGCATTGATCGAAATTGAGTTCGTTGTTGTGTAAATTTGGCCATTTTGTTTTTCTTTTTTTTATCCCATTTTTCCCTAGCTAGCTGAAGTTCTTTATTATCCAGAGTTAGGTTTATTTTATATTAAGTTTTTGCATCACTTTCATTCTCATCCATATTGCTTATTTCAATCCATATTAAAACTCTGTGACATGATGAAAATCATTAAACAACAGAACCAGATACCAGAATGTGTTGGCATAAACATTAAATTGAAGGTAATTGTTAATCAAAAATAAATTATTATATGAAAATGCTTTGTTCTTATGTAAATGAAAATGTTATATATATTAAAAAGGGAGAAAGAAAACTATAATAAGGCATCGACCTATTCCCTATTATCCCTCATCTGGAGCAATGAAAAATGACACAAAATGAAAATTAAATGAGTTGTAACAGTGAAACGAAGAGAAAAACAAATCATTTGGATCAAATTTCGGTGGTCATGGGGAATTTTGTGATGTTTTTATTTCGCTATGTAGCGTAGCCGTTTTTAAAGCTTTTATAACAATTAGCTTAATTATATAAAAAAAAAACAAGACATTTAAAATACTCACAGTTCGAACACATCTCCATGGGTAATGACGTTTCGTTACCCTAAAAGAAAATACAAGAGAAAAAAAAAATGAAATAGATTCCAGTGAAAAGTTTTCGTTTCAATTCATTTTGTTGAAAAATCAAGTTGTAAATCGTGGCGACGTACACATCAATCTCCATATAGCTAGCAAGACAACAAGACAACACAAAAAAAAACACATACAACCAAAACGGATAAGATGAAGAAAATGTGTTTCGTGCCATTTTTCCTTTCACTTTGGCAAAAATCATATGATAAACGGAAGAATTTGAACTGACGCACTTTTACACAGTACAACCTTTTCCTATCTCTCTCTCTCTCTCTCTCTCTCTCGTCAATTTTTATCCTTCTCCTCTCACTCCTATTCGTCCCATTTGGCATACCATTTATCGTATCGTGTTGCGTTCTTCAACATGCTCATGAATCAGTAAAAGAACAAAAATAACCTACAATTTTTCTTTTTCAGTTGCTGAACATGTCATTTATTCATGAGCTGCTTTTTCTTCTTCTTCTTCGTCTTCTTCTTCTTCTTTTATTTTATATTTTTGACCTGATATGCTTAATGTTGGCGCTCAGTTTCCGTTGGTATTTTTCGATACATCTCGTTCAATCATCCCCTCTCTTTCTTGTTCAACATTTTATGTGTTTCACATCATACAACTTTTAAATAAATATTTACATTTTCTTCCAGCATAGATTTTGTATTATGTTTCGATGTGGAATTTTGTATACGTATGAGTTATAAAAACTGTGGCAAACATTCGTTAGCTTGAAGTGAAATGTAGAAATTATTCCAAAATTTTAATTTCGACAACTAGCTTTGAGTAAAGAAAATGCCAATAATTAAATCAGCATTTTTTCGTTTCTGTACGGTTTCAAGTGGTGCTTCTTCCACGTAAGACAATGTTAATTTTTCCTGCGTTTCTATTATTGTAACAAATTTCAATGGGAGTTTTTCTTCCTTTTATTTTTATATTTCATTGTGCTTTTTTTCCCCTATTTTTGGTTCATTGTTGTTCATTCGAATTTTTTGAATTCCATCTATGTTTTCATTATCATCTTCATCATCATATATGATATCTTCATCATCAATAGACACACGTTTTTTTTTTTGGAAGGAGGGAGGAGGATGGATTTGTTTTGTTTTCTGTGAATTTTTCAATGGTCCAAATCAAGAGGATCTGATGAATTTGGTGACTTGGAATGATTATTATAGTTCCTCGGAATTGTATACTTCTTACATTTTGTACGAATGTTAATTGGTAACAAGCGATTGCATCACATATTTCGATGATGGGTTGTTATAGATATTTTTCCTGTTTTGTGCGTACGATCGATAGTATTAATGGAGTGTATAACTTTAATGAGTTTTATTTATCATTTGTTATGATTGGGATTCCTCACTTTGCTGACTGACTGCCTGCTTCATTAGGTGGTCGCCGCTTTTTCTCTTTCTCTCCTTCTCTCACTTTCTCTCTTTCCCTCTTCCCCTCACTTTCTCTCTTTCCCTCACTTTCTCTCTTTCCCTCACTTTCACTCCCTTTCTGAATCCAAACATTTCTCTTGCCGAAGCTTATTCGCTGTTTTCCATTGCCATTGCAATTCACGATACAGGCAACTCGGCTCTTTTTTGTCTATGGCAAACTTCAGTTGTGTGTGCGTGAATCTCAATGTTCAAAACTGTGTAAATGCGATCCAACGATAATAAATGACAAAAAGATTCCAATCAACAATAGCAAAAAGCCATAAAACCCCATACTACACATGTATTTACTCGAATGCCTTTTTTTTTCTCTCGATGGGGTTGTTTTTTCATATTGAACACGGTTTTGAAAATTTAACCGCAAATCGGATCGAAACGGGTCGCATCGAAGTTCGTCTGTATGGGGAAAAAAGTGTCTATTCAAATGAATTTGAACAACGACAAAATTTTTTTTTTTTTATTTTAACGACGTCGATTCGAAAGCATTCTTTAATTTATTTGGGAAGTGGAAACTGGAAATTATTAAATTTGCAAATGAAATAAGAGAGAGAAACAGAGAAAGAGAGAGAGAGAGAGGAGAGAGAGAGAGAGATAGAGAAAGAGAGGAGAGAGGGAGAGAGGAGAGATAGAGAAAGAGAGAGAGGAGAGAGAGAGCGAGAGAGACAGAGAGAGAGAGAGAGAGAGAGAGAGAGAGAGAGAGAGAGAGAGAGAGAAAAGACTCAAGTGAATCAAAGCCATGATGATATAAGAATAAAAGAGAATTTGTAATATTTTAGCATTTTCGAGATCAAAGACACAATTTGATTTGAATTTGATGAAAATGAGAAAGAAGAAATTATGGTAAGAGTTATATAGTGTAAATTTTATGTGAGTTGGTAAAAATAAAAAAAAAAAAAAAAAAAAAAAAATAAAAAAAAAAAAATAAAAAAAAAAAAAAAAAAAAAAAAAAAAAAAAAAAAAATAAAAAAAAAAAAAAAAAAAAAAATATAATAAAAAAAAAAAAAAAAAAAAAAAAAAAAAAAAAAAAAAAAAAAAAAAAAAAAAAAAAAAAAAAAAAAAAAAAAAAAAAAAAAAAAAAAAAAAAAAAAAAAAAAAAAAAAAAAAAAAAAAAAAAAAAAAAAAAAAAAAAAAAAAAAAAAAAAAAAAAAAAAAAAAAAAAAAAAAAAAAATAAAAAAAAAAAAAAAAAAAAAAAAAAAAAAAAAAAAAAAAAAAAAAAAAAAAAAAAAAAGAAGAAATGAATGCGATACCGTTTAGCTATGAGCCAGATTAAAACATCACATTGCTTTATCGATATTCATGGATGAAATATTCGTGCTGGCGATAAAGATTACCAAGTTATACATAGACTTCTTATGCTCAATAAAAGAAAACGAAACAAAAAAAAAAAAAATGTAAATAAATATGTACTCCGCTTGATTATTAGGCAAACGAATCGCACGCAATCAAACAGGGTAGATCGAAGGTGTGTTTATCATTATTACCTCGAGACTGTCATCAAATCATTAATTATAGATATTTTTGATATACATTTTCTATTTTCGATAATCAACAATTTCGAAAATCATATTCGTTGATTATCGAAAGAAAATTCAAAATGGAAAATGAAAATGTTTGAATGATATTGGTGCGATATTATTTGAATATTTTTCAATTACACATTTTCAAAATTGGATATAATTTGAGTATTTTCTTTTTTTTTTGTGTGTGGGGAAAATGAGCACGTTTTTTTTCTGGTTCATTCATTGTCGATGTGCTTTTTGGACGATTTAGCTTTGTGCTCACAGTCGCACAGTTTCCAATTGTGTGTGATATGCATACATTTTCATATTGCATGACATTTTGCACAAGTGCGCACACTAATACATTGATCCATTTTGAAACGGATAAACATATATTAAGTAATAGCAACGGCCATTGAACAACTACAAACACAAATACATAAACAAATCTCCCCATACGCATATATACAAATACACACATTCACTCATACAATGCCAATCCATTTGTCCGTATGACTGCGATTTTGAAATGCCCGCACACTCGAAATGCGTGTATTACATCGCGCAACAAACACACAAGCACAATCTAAAGCACCGTCAATTTTCTTCTTTTTTTTTCTCTTTCTTCCTTACTTTCGTTCTTACTGTTTCTTACTCTTTCTTTCTCTCTGTCTTTTCCTCCCTCCCTCCCTCCCTCTCTCTCTCTCTCTCTCTCTCTCTTGCTCACATATTCTCACTTTATCTTTCGTATATATACTCTCTCTCTCTCGCACCTCTATTTTTTTTCGCTCTTTTCAATAAATACGAGTTTTAGTAACACAAAACCACCATATCGAATGGGTAGAATGAATTTTTTTTTTATTTCATTCGCTGCAGCTTATTAACCAAAAAGTGTTAGAAGAAAATTACTTTTGTAAAAAATTCGAACAAAACAACAAAAAGAAGTAACGGGAAAAAAAAATCAATTTTCATATGACAGATACATGCGCCAATTCAGATCATTTCAATCGACTATCATTGGATTACTTTTGTTGGTCATTTCTTCTTCTTCGGGATTCTTGCATTCTTATTTCAAATTTTTCACACCACACATTGTCATACAAATTTTTTGGCGGTGAATTAAATGTTCAATATTTATCATTGCAATTTGTATTGCCACAAAAATCATATCGAATTGTACAATTGTTGTTGTTAATTAGGTTGAATTTGTTCGATTTTTACACATGTTCTCAGAGCCATTGCCTTCATCGTTGTCGCCGTCAGCGTCGCCGTCGTCGTGGTTTTTGTCATCGTTGGGCACGAAACACCGAACACAAAAACATTATTGTCATATTTTATCAAATTTTATTCATTTTTGTTGTTGTTGTTGTACTGTCATTCTCTTTTTATTTATTTCTTTTCGTTCGTTTTCGATCATTCTTTCATTAATTCTCTAGTCATTTTGAATCGTTTGTTATTTTCAACATTGATGTCAGACGATTTTCATTCATTATTTTTAATTTTCCATTCGGTTTTATGATTTCAATTAAATATTTGTCGCCTGCTTGTTGTTTCATTGTATTTTTTCATAATATTTTTTTATTTTCTCTTTTCGCTGACTACTTGATTTATATCAATCATCGATAGAATTTGTCATAATTATTAAGCATATAATAACTTCACTTCTCATTTAAATATTTCTTTTTTTTTTATCCAATCAAGAATTTCATTTCGATACGCGCGATTCCGTCACTTTTATTTTATGATATACCAATGAACGAATATAATTAAAATTGATTTTTTTTTTTCTTTTTCTTTTTTCATTAAGCTCACAAAATTCCAATTGTTTTCTTATTCGCATTTTTCGTATCGAGCTGTAAGTGTGTGTCAATAAAGACATTTGTTTTTATTACATTTGCACCGTATCACCATTTGCTATATGCTTATAATTCGTATAATGGAATCGGAAAGAATATATATAAAAATGAAACCAAGAAAAAAAAATTATTTTTTTTTTTTTTTTAATATGAAAACAAACAAGCACAAATTTGCAAATCAAATTGAATCATCGACCGAAACAACAAAGCAAAAGAGAGAGAAAAAAAAGTATTTCTATATATATATTTATGTGCTGGCTGATTATGAGAAGAAAAGGTGTAGGAAATAAAGATTTGGTTGCGTCTGGTGGTTTGTTTTGTTTTGAATACGTTCTTTTTTTTTTACTTCTTCTTTTCACTTGGTTATGTGTTATCAACTGAAGTAAATTTTTTTCTTTTCTTCTTTTATTACTGGCGTGAAGATGAGAAACAAGAAACAATAACAAAAAAAAAAAAAAAAAAAAAAAAAAACAATTACCATTTTGAGCTTCCTTTTCTAGATGGCCACTACTACACTAAACAAATTAAAAAAAAAATCACGACTTCTTAATTTCCTAGACCATTTGTGTCAGAAATGTTGTTTTTTTTTTTGTTCAATGCTATTCCGTTCGATTTGCTACACACAACAGAAATGAGAATGAGCAAATCCGAAAAGGTCGTCCCGACCAACCTGCTGTCGAATTAGATTTTAACTAAAAATCGTATATGTATTGGTGCGCTGAATTTGTGGCTGAAATGTATAAATGTGTAAGTGTGTGTTTGTGTGCGCCAGTGTGTTTGTGTGTATGTATGTGTGCGTGTTTGTTCTATGAAGTAATTCTTTTTTTTTTCGGTTTGTACTTCGATTGTATTCCAATTTGAATTTTGTCGGGGCACATTGCATACACTGACGCACGAACAAACGAGAAAAAAAATCATCCATTCGTGTGTGTGTGTATGTATAAAATTGTGTGCTCGGCTGATTGTATTTGTATGACATCACATGTAGTAGAATTTTTTTTTTCTCATTTTTCTACATGGTTTTTGCTTTGCAATGTATTTGTGTTTTCGAGAATACCGTACAAATCATATCAGAACGACATCTGCACAATATTCTTATTTGAGTGCAAAGTAGATTTGATTGAGTAAGATAGCAAATTGTGTGTTGAATTTATGTGTATTGAAGTGTGTATGTATCTATCGGCGCGCAGGTCGACAACATAAGAATTCGTGATTTTAGTGTCGGAAATGGCGACACAATTTCAAATCAAATAACCAAAACAGCAACCAAAAAAAAAACAAGAAAACAAATAAATTGATAAGGTATTCGCATCACATTTTTATTATTTATATTAATCATTCATTTCAATTGATTATGAATTAAAAATTTTTAAAATAAAATAATTCTTAAATTAGACAAATGCCAATGAATTGTTTTTTTGATTTAATTTAAATTTAAATTCGCGATAAATACAATACGTTAGAAAATTTAATCGGAATATTGCTGAATTTTCTCAAGATGACACCACTGTATAGATACTGTGAATATAATTTAAATGGCAATATTTAACGATAGACCAACCCGTTCGCATACATAAACGTACATTAATTATACGTCTCATGTATTTTTTTTTAACAATCCAATATGCATAACAACAACAATTATAGTTTATTCAAAATAGCTAACAATGAATGTAGCGAGAATTCAGCGTTGAAATTTCATTTGAATTGTTTTCAATTTAAAACCATTACGAAAAATTAAAAATATTGAAAACATTCTACTTGGAATTTCGAAGAATTTCGAAAATTTTTCGAAGAGCAAGTACTGATAATATTTGATTAAAAATCATATTCGATATTAATCCAAATATTGGCAATACTTATGGAATTCGACTCGCTACAAATTCTTGGCAAATGATGAGATTTTTGTTAAATTCATAAAAATACAACAAACTTTTCTTTCATAAATAATTTTATTTGCCATCTTTAGTAGAATAGTATATTTCAATTTAATCCTGAGAGAAAGAATCTCTGCTTTTACGATTAGATTTCACCAAAAAATTTCTCTCCCTGTATCACATTGATAAAATAATAATTGCTTGAAAGAAAGCAATCTTTGTACTTTTGATCTTAGACAACTACTAACGAACACAGACATCACATTCTTGAATTTGATTGTTTTTGTAAAAACCTATTTTAGCAAATATATATATATATTTGTATATAGTTTTTCATTTTGTCCTTCTTCAATCTATGCAACAATGGTAATTCATCACAATATTCGCAAATTGCAACACTGAATGACAATATTTCATATAAAATAACAACAAACGAATGCTCGTATTGTTTATTTTCGGCAATTGCATATGATATTCTATGTGTCAACGTTCTGCATATGTATAAATTCAAGAAATGCATAAATATTTGTGTGATATTTATAGTGTGGTGTCATCTAGGGTGTCATCTTTGGAAAATCAAGCAATATTTCGATAAATTTTGAATTATTAAGCACGTTATCGTTTGTAGCAAAATATTCTAGAAAAAAAATAGAAATCAATTTGATTTGCAAGTTTGTACATATTATTGAGGTATTTTGAATGGAAAAAAATGTTCATGAAAATCAATGCATTTGAAAGTTTAAATTTTGATATTTTTAACATAATTATGCCTGACCGAGGAAGCTTGGGTAATTACTTGTTTTTTTTTTTCTTTTATTTGTTTTTACTCAGCGATGCAATATGATGTCCATTATTCATTAAGCAGAGAAGATAAATTATGTCATCCCTTGATCCAATTACAATTGCATAGTAACATTTTATTTATTCATTTTTTTCATCATTTTTGCGGTTATCTGAAGCTAAAACGCAATTTTTAAAATTTAAATAAAGAATATAACAATCTGGAATGTTTCAAGTTGCCATTTAAGTTTGTTTTCATTTTTTTTAAAATGTGAATTAACATCAAGTATAGAAATATAGTAAGTACCTTTACTTCGTGAAATTTTTGGAAGAAGAAAAATATATTTATTTTAAATAAGAAACTAAATGAATTGAAAAAAGAAATGAGGCCAAACAAATTGGGATGTATTTTCTTACCAAAGTGGATGTAAATTTTGCTTTCAAATACTGTTCATTGAATCAAATTGAGATAAAAGAAATATATCGAATACCATATATTGCTGTATTTTCTCAAGATGTCACCACCATGTAAATACTATAAATGGCAGCACTAAACGACAATCCATACGCATACATAAACGTCTAAATACAAATATTCATGTATTTTTTAAACAATCCCATATGAACAACAACAACATCAATAACAACAACAACAACAAATATATTCTCAATACAAAATAGCCGAAGACGAATGATGCGAGCGTTTAGCGTTGACATTTCATTTTGAAGTGTTTTCATTTTAAAACAAAAACATCAGCATCAACCATGGATCATAAACTTACCTATGAAATTTATAAATATTCAAGCTATTCAACATCATATTTTCCCGAGTAAGTATTGAAAAAAAAAAAAAAATTTCTTATTAAACATATAAATCCATTGAAATTCCATTCCAAATAAATTATTTCCATCGAATGGGAAAAAAAATAAAATCAAATCAAACAAAAAAAAAAAAAAAACAGAAAATGTGTTAATTTATGATATGGCGGCACTTATATTCGTAGCAAATATATCAAATGAGGTGTTCATCACTTGGCGTATAATTGTAATTTGTTTGAACTTTTTTTTTTCCCTCTCTTTTGTTGATTTTACATTTCGCGTCCGAGAGTCGCAACTTTAGTCATTCTCCGCATTAAATTATTGTTTTTTTTTGTTTTTTTTTGTTCTTTTTTGTTTTTTTTGTTGTTTTTTTTTCTATTTTTTTTGTTTGTTTTTGTTTTATTTTTTTGTCTTTTTCGTGTGTTATAACGGTTCCCAAGCAGAAATTTGCGTAGATGTGAAATGTATTTTTGTACGAACGATATCAAACTGAAACGATAGACATAATGCATTTCGATTAGATAATATGCCGGGAGAAATGAAACGCACATTCAATGACACCGATTTCATTTTGATCGTCTGTATATTCCCTTTTTTATCGATGATATTTTTAGCCATTGCTCTACTGTGTATTATCTATAATAATTCGATTTTACTATATAATTCAACATGATATGTAGCAAATGCAAATGTTCTCTCTGTCTCTCTATCTTCTCTTTTTTTTTTTTATTTATTTAATTCTCACATTGCAACACATTCTATCTCACAATGCAAATTGAATTTTTTTTCTTTCTCTTTCTAATTTTTTGTTTTGTTTCGACGCGAATGCAAAAAACTAAAAAAAAAAAATAGAAACATTCGGGAGGATTGCCCAAAAAATCAGGTGTCACGATGGTCGTCAAGTACAAATACACCGCCGCAATTTCTTACATTGAAACTACAACGGCCGGCTATAGTGAAAAAAATTAAATTCGGTAAATATGAGAAGACGCACGTGTGCAATTTGCGAAAATTCAAAGTGGTTGGCGGTCTTGAAGAAAATCATATGATTCCATTGGTTGAAGGGTATGTGAATGATATTTATCTCATTATATAATATAGTATTTTTTTTTTTTTTTTTTTTTTAATTTCGTTTTATGATTATGACAATACAATTTTAAATTTGTATATTTGTGTATATGCAATTTATTAACCATTTTATTGTTGTTGTTCATCATTGCATGCAGTGAGCTGAAAAATGATAGCATTCCAGAGATATTTAATGTACGTCACAGAACAGATAGCGGTGAATTGTTACCGTTGATGTACATATCAGTGATACCATTACTATCTTGGGGTTCGAGCTTCAATTTTAGTATTTGGTAAGTGTTCAAGTTATTCGGTATATTTTTTTCGGTATTTTTTTACCGTTTGCCATATTCGTATTTCTTTTTTTTTCGATTTTTTTCAACAATATCATTAACTTAATGGACATCTTACGATTAATATCTGTTTTATCTATTCGAAAGGTACGTTGAAATTATTGGACAAGACGATCCGTTACTTGTTCGTAGCAGTTTGCGCCATTATAATAGGGTAAATTCAATTTTCATGTTAAATGAGACTTTCAATACCGACATAGTTCAAAGCAAAATTGTTGTTTTTTTTTTCTTTTGTTCTTGTAAGCAAATTTGTTTCATGGTTTTCATATGTTCACAGATACGTGAGGTTGAATTAGTACGGCTGTGTTTGAAGCATTTTCGACAGCAAGGATACGATAGCGCATTCAGAGCGCTACAAGAGCAAACTAACGTTACTTTGGAAGATCCAATGATGTCGGATTTACATACATCTCTTGTTGTTCAGGGTGATTTTCAAAAGGCTGAAAATTTTATTGAAAAAACTATTAACGGTAAATTGTTTTTTTTTTTTTTTTTTTTTGTTTCTTGAATTTTCCTTTTTCATTTTTTTTCCCATCAATTTATCTGTTTCTATACACCTATCTCTTTCTCTGATTCTTGAATATCTTTTGATTTTTTTTTCGCTTTTTCATTTCATTTGAATTTCTTTCGTTTTCTTAAATTTTCCACACTTTTTAAATTTGCTTAATTCCAACCAAAATGTATCATTAGTAGTAATTAATTGAAAACCTTATTCACTTTAATTTAACTGTACATTTTATGATTACAGATGGACTGATGGATAATTATTTATCAAATCAAGATTATAAAGCGACATGGGCATTACAAGAGACAGTAAATTCAGAAAAAAGACCAGGCATGCGAGGTGGCCATCAATTAATTATCGATTCAGCCAATTGTGTTATGTATTTGTTTGGCGGATGGGATGGATTTGTAGATTTAAGCGATTTATGGTGTTATAATATTAAGCGAAACAGTTGGACGTTAATTCATGATCGAGCAGAAAAGTATGGTGGTCCAACACCACGTTCATGCCATAAAATGGTATACGATCCATGCAATTCGCAAATATTCACATTGGGACGATATTTGGATAGCAATACAAGAACACATGAATATATAAAAGTAAATTAATAACATTTTTTTTTCTTTTTTTTTGCAATTCCAATTCAAAATTTTTACTCATAAAAATGTTTTTCTATTTTCTATTTCATTTGCTGCACATACAGAGCGATTTTTATTTATATGATACGAAAGCAAAAACGTGGACATTAATATGTGATGATACGAGCCAAGAAAATGGTCCAAATTTAATATTCGATCATCAAATGTGTATTGATATTGCAAAGCAAACGATTTATGTATTTGGTGGCCGAATTTTAACACCAAGAAATATCGATGTACCAAATGATCCAGCACCATTTTCTGGACTATTTTCATTTCACATCCCAACAAATACATGGCAACAAATTCTTGTTGATAGTTATCATCCAACCGCATCAAATCCAGAAGTGATGAGCATTAAATCACGTGTCACACACTGTATGCTGTTCCATCACGTGAGTTTTAGCTTCTATTTTTTTTGTTTTTTTTATTTTTTTTTTTTTTTTGTTTTTTGTTTTTTTTCATTGATTTTTTAGATTTCAATTTAATTTGAATTGGTTTTTAATCTTTTTATTGTGTTTAAATCATTTATAAAGCGTCATCGTAAGCTGTATATTTTTGGTGGTCAACGTAATAAAGAGTATGCAACTGAATTTATTTCATTTGATGTTGATACGCATAAATTATCCGTTATGAATACAGAAGATTTAAGATCGGATAAAAAGAATGTACCACAATCTGGATTTACACAACGTGCCACCATCGATTGTGATCGAGATGAAATTTATGTTTTATCAGTAAGTAAATCAATTAAAAATTTTCAAATAAATAACAAATTAAAAAAAAACAAACTCTAGAAAAATTTACAAATAAAAAACAAACATCAACAACAATAGTCGACAATTTCATTGCAGAGCCTAAGCAAAGAAAAAGAACGACGAGATTTGAATTTAAATTCATTTTGGATGTACTCATTACGGACAAATCAATGGTCATGCATTTATAAAAGTGAACATTCAAATGATCATTGCTATTCAAAAGTACAAAATGCATGCACTGAACCATGTCCCAGATATGCACATCAATTGGTATACGATTGGATAAATAAAGTTCATTATCTGTTTGGTGGTAATCCTGGACGAAATAAAACACCCGAACTTCGGCTTGACGATTTTTGGTTACTTTATTTAAAAAAGTATGTGTTTCTCTCTCTCTCTCTCTCTCTCTCTCTCTCTCTTTTTTTTTTTACTGAATTTGTAATCATTAAATTTCTTTTCCAACAACAAAACGATATTTTATCAAAACGAAATAATAATACAATTATATTCAACAGACCAAGCCGACAGCAAGTGTTGCGTCATTGTAAATATTTAATACGACGACTTGAATATGAAGAAATTGTTAAAACAAATTCAATACGAGCTGTTGGCTATTTACAAACAAGACTCTCTGAAATAATCAATCATAATGATCCAGAGCAATTGCAAGAATTTCATAAATTAGCATCATTATTATTTAAATGTGATGATTATATGGAAAGTGATGTACAAACAACAACCGCAAGTAGTAGCCGATCAAATAGTTCAGCAATGGAAATTGATTCAAAATCATTACAACAAATTAATTCATTATCAAGTGATTCAAATGAATCAATATATTCACGTGGAAATTTTGATACAAAAGAATGGAATCAACGAACCGAACGTTATCATAATTATACACCGCCACCGCCAACAATTTGCTGTTACGGTGCAAATACATTAAAAAAAGATGCCGAACTATTTACAAGCAAAAGTGATGAACAACAATATGAGGTGAAAAATCAGCGATGTTTGTTATACAACAAATTGATTGAATTAATGCCAGAGAATATGGTGCAACCAAGAGGAAATTTAAGTGACTTCGTTGATATTTAAACGAATTAATGTTTATTTCATTTGTAATTTTATTTTTTTTTTTCCTTTCAAAATGTTTTTTTCTTTTTTCTTGCTTTTGTTCTATACTTGCAAATAATTTTACTTTTATTTTTTTTAATTCATTCAAATCGATCCTGAACTGTGAATATTCATGTATTGCTTAATGTGAAACATAGTTTCAAAATTTTAAGTATTTGTTTGTATGTTTTTAAATATATATATATATATATATATATTGGAATAATATTATTTGGCGATTTTTTTTCTTTGTGACAAAACGGTATTTTATCGCGAATTACATACAATTAGAGAAATTTTTTTTTCGCCCTCTGAATACTCACAATTTTTTTTTTTTTTAAATTCGAAAATATAAACAAATTTTAGAACAAAAACAATTATATTGACAAGATATTCGAAACGTTATATCATATCAAAAAAAGAAAGAAACAAAAAAAAAATATTGCCATTTTAAATGATTAAGAGTTATACGTGAATCCGAATAAATAATATTAGATAATTAGTTATGTATTATGATTTTGTAAGTATTACCATGTGATGTGTATTAATAAATCGAAACAAATGTTTAGATAAAAAACAAAAATACTAAAAAAAAAAAAAACGATAGAATTAATGAAACAAAAAAATGCCATCATCTCATCATTAGCAATAAAATTCATTATTATCACCTCATTGTACAATGTACACCGAAAAAAAAACCAATCTAGTAAATAAACAACCAATCGAATAAAAATTATCGCCTACTTTGCTGTTTGCAAGGAACAGCTGTTTTATTTGACGCCGACTATCATAATTCACATTATTTGGCAATTGATTTACAATTGGAATGATCATATATCACATGGACGTTATCACGTGGATGCTATTTTTTGATCAACTATTATTATACGAAGATAAGCAAGATTTTGTAGTGCTTTTCGTCTTTTTCTCTTTCATGTCTTTGATTCTTTCGTCCTACCTCTCTCTCTCTCTCTCTCTCTCTCTTTCTATCTCTCTCTTTCTCTCTCTTTTTCTCTCTATCTCTCTCTCTCTATCTCCCTCTTTCTCTCTCTCGCCACCTCTGTCTTTTTATTTTCCACTGCCCCTGCGATCAAAACCATATGTACAACACAGAAACACAAATAGCTTTTGCAACCTGATGACTATGTGTGCGATTTAAAAAAATTATTCGCATGCAAACTGACACAAATTTATGATCGCGCAGTATTGATGATAAGTTCACAGAGAGAGAAGCAACGATATGACGATTGTGTGTAAAGTGACAAAATAAAATTCATTGTGCACAAGTATTAGCACAGTTACATGTTAATATCATTTACACACCATTGATACTGACCAATAGTAATTTTGTGAATTGTTGTAATTGTTGTCATCGTTGTAGTTTTTTGCTCTTTTTTTTGCTTTCATTTCAATTACTTAATTTGTGAGTGTTAAAAGTGCTGTGTGACATTCAAACATCACAAAATCAATATAAATAGTATATTAAACGTAATTAAAAGACGGTATGACATTATGTGTATTATACACTGTGTAAATATAGTCAAAATTCAGAATAATCAAGTTTTATTAGGAATGCGTTGGATATGGAAACATTTCAATGGAAATAACAAGTATCGGCTTTTTCGTATAATTCCCAACACAACCGTCATACTTTTTTTTTACGCAAAGTACAAAAAAACGAAAATAATTTTATTCACAAGAGCCGCATTCTAAAAATAGCAAAACGCACTCATTGTTTGCATTTACAGTAAAACGAACTTATTTCATCGGTTCAGTTTTCTGGCGTAAAAATTAAATTCTACTTTCTCCAACTCTGTTTCATCATTATTTTCTTGTCAATATTTGTTTTTTTTTCTCCTTTTTTTTGCTTTTTTTTACTTGTTTTTTTATTTAAACAAATGATTCCAAATTATATACACGCAATTGCGGTTCAAAGATCCGACACGATGACATTTTGATTTTTTTTTTTTTTGCAATAAATTTGCTATCGATACTTTTACGGACTTTTTCTTAAATTTATTTAGTCTGTTTTGCAAGGAATGAAGATTCTGTTTCGAAAGAATTTCAAATATTTTTTTTCTTTTTTCATGATAAATGCTTGAATATTTCATGTTGAAATTGTGAATTTATCAAGACATCAATCAATAGGAATTGTCCCGTTTTAATATTGAAATTAATCAATCATCAATACTACAGACATTTGATACTCATAATTGAATATCGTATGATAAAATTATTTATAAACTAACAGTAAGTCAATCAATTCAATTGAATCAAGTAAATGTTGTTTTGTTTTGTCAATACAATAATTGCATATTTTTCGCAATTCAAGCGAAAAATATTCAAGTGATCATTGGAATTTAAAAAAAAAAAAATCATTCAATAAAAAAACAGTTGAACATTGAACTCGATTTTACAATTTTGCTTTTCACAAATGCATCGATATTGATTTGAATTCAAAACAATTCGATAAATTCATATGAATATTGATTCAGACAAGTTTCAAATTGGAACTTCCAACATATAATTAATTTAAACATTATTTTTTTTTTTTGATTTATTATGGTTTGAATTGTAAGCAAAATACAGGATTTAAAATATAGAAAACGAGTGTTCCCAAACAAAAATTCTTGTTAAACTAGAATAAGCGGTTCAATATTTAAAATGTTTGGATTGATTATGATGAATACTACATTTTTCAGATTTGTCTGAAACAGATCAAACATTGAATCAAGAAAAAGGACAGTTGATATATATAGATCTATTTGTTTCGTGTATGTAGAGCTTGTTCCCATCAAAAAGTGTCCCAAAATGTAACTAAACACATACATTTATGCATTTTAAATCGATTTCCCAGAATATGTATGACAATGTGTGATTATACCATGAATTGCGTAATGATAACGATGATTTCCATTAAACTTGAGGATTTTCATTTTAAATTTTTCGCTTCAAGAGGTTTATTTTAACATTTTAGCTTATCTTAATGGTTTCATAATTTCAAAGTGCAAACACATTTAGGCGCTTAATCATATCAACCTCTTTTAATATTAATGATTCGTTATGTTTTGAATGATTTTGTTTTTGTTTCTATGCATGGATCCAAGCATTCGATGTTTTGCAGACGTTACATCGAGCTGTTATTAGCCAGCTAAATAATATTATCGAAATAACGTGGCAATTGTATTATTGGAATAATAAAAACGGGGTTGGTGACAAAAATTCCCTTTTTTTTTCTTTAAATTATTTATAAATGTTTGACTCTAAGTTGATTGCAATTATAAAAATGATTTTTACCAAAAATGAATTCTATGTGAAAAAGCGCACAAATTGAACGAACAAAATAATTAAAAACATGGAAACAAGATAGGAATTTCAGTAATTTTATTTTAAAATAGCAAAATATCAACCGAAAAAAAAAATGTTTAAAAATCGCGTGTTAATATTGATAAAGTCTTGAAATTTCAATGGGATTTGCCAACACAACATATGTACATGTGTGACTGATTCGGAATAATTTAAATTTTACTCATTGCAATGTTTAAACATGCATTTGTATTATATAAAGACATAATTTTGATTTTGATTTTAATTTTTATATTTTGGTTTGCAGAGTTGTGATGTGAATAGATTAAAATCTACTGTGACATCGTTTACGAGGGAAAAACGATTTAATTTCAGTGCAAAGTGGATGAATGCCAATCAGTCATTGAGTTAACATTTTAAGTGAAAAAAGAAACATCTTTTTCGCAATTTTTCTTTCATTTTCCCTGTTCGTGTATTAAACAAAATGTTAGAAAATTGGAAAAAAGTCTCGATATTGCTATGCATATTCGGATTTTTGCGTGAGATGCGACCATCAGAACCGTTTGCCGTTGAATTTTTCATCAATTATCGAAACATCAGCAATGATGAATTGACATCTTACTATTTTCCCTTGGGAACCTATTCCTATATGTTGCAGTTGGTTATCATGTTCTTAATTACCGACATAATGAGGTAAGCGTTCATTTTGATTATTGAAGCCGTTGTGTTGAATATAAATGTTGTGATTTCAAGATATTCACAGTTCCGATTTATTTACACAAATCATGAGAGTAATGTGTTTGTCTGAATTTCTATCCTTTTCTCTCTTTATTTTTCTCTCTCTTTCTCTTTCTTTCTCTCTCTCTCTCTCTCTCTCTCTCTCTCTCTCTCTCTCTCTCTCTCTCTGTCTTTCGCTCGTTAACTCATGTCTTTTTCACGAAAAATTAGATACAAGCCGATTATAGTGTTTTCTACATTTACTGGAATGCTACTGTTTGGCCTGATGTCATTTACAACAACCAAAGAGATCGTGAATATTATTCAAATTTCGTATGGAACGTTTATGGCATGCGAAATTGCCTACTATACATATATATATGCAAAAGTGAAACGCTCGAAATATCAATTAGTGACAGGACATACGCGATCTGCAATATTGGCTGGCCGATTTGTTGGTGCCGTATTCGCACAATTGGTTGTCTCATTTGAGCTGATGAATTACAAGGAATTAAACTACATTTCGTTTGGATGTAAGACAATTGTCCGATTTCTGTTTGTACGAAACCATTTCAGTTTGTTTATTTAATGTGTGTTTGTCATTGTCATTGTCGTTGCCATTTGTCGCCAACAATTCTAGCTTCGATTTCATTTATTTTTTTTTCTCTTTTTTTTTTCTCTCAATCTCTTCTCTCTCTCTCTCTCTCTCTCTCTCTCTCTCTCTCTCTTTCTCTCTTTCTCTCTCTTTCTCTTTTTTTGCATTTCATTCTTTTCCACATTTAGCTCAATGTATTTCGCTGATATTTGCTATTCTATTGCCATCGGTGAATGTGAGTTTGTATTTCTTTGCAAATTCAAATAGCAATACGAATGTAAATGTGAATGAAAATGTAAATGTTAATTGCCACGTAAGCCATGAGCATGGAAATGGTAATGCGGTTGAAAAGCATATGAAGAAAATGTCAACGAATAATGGTGGTTGTGATTTTAACACTACCAACACTACTACAACAATAAAAAATACCACCACCGAACAACAACCATCAAATTCCATACAAATTTCCAGTGACAATATTAAAATACCAACATTTTCACTATCGCATGCAGTTCAACGAATTGTCAACCACATACGAACATCATATTCGAACAAGACTGTCATTCAATGGAGCATTTTGTGGGCGATGTCAATGTGCGGATTTTTGCAAGTAAGATAGTCACACAAATTTTTCTCATTCACTTTTTCCCACGCTCTTGCATTGTCATCACATTCAATTTCATGATTTTTCTCTCTCTCTCTCTCTCTCTCTTCCTCTTTCTCTTTTTCTATCTTTTATGTTTGAAAATTAATTGTTTGCATCCCCAGATTCAGTCCTACATTCAGCCACTATGGAAAGAAATCGATCCGAATGAAACCGTTTTGTTCAATGGTGCGGTTGAAGCGTTAATCACCCTCTTGGGCGCCACAAGCGCATTTATAGCCGGTTTCTTAAACAGCAAACGCTTCAATCGATATGAAATTTGGATTTTAACACTATTGATGGTCGTTGAAGGTGGCCTTTTATTTTGGGCAGCATTAACATCATCTTTATGGTGTTGCTATGTTGCTTATGTAATTTTTGGAATGATTTATCACTTTATGATCACAGTCGCAAGGTATAAACTCATTTATTTATTTCAAATTTTTGTTAATGATTGTCAATTTCAATTTATTTTATTTTATTTTCAATTTGATTCGTTTTCATTTTAAAATTGTATAATTTTTTTTTTCTCTCGTTTTTTTCTTTCATTCCAGTGCAACCATTGCAAAGAATCTTGAAGAGGAATCATTTGCATTGATATTTGGCATAAATACTCTAATTGCATTAATTTTACAGTCAATTCTGACATTCGTTGTGATTACAAAATACAATTTACTATTACGTACACAATATCAAATTTATTCATATTTATTCTTTGCTATAGCATTGATATACGCTGGTGTGGGTATAACTCGAAGTTTTCGGCAATCGCAAAAAGAATATAATGTTGAGTGTTAGTTTTATTAGTGAAAATAACACATTTTCCATTTCGAAATATTGACAAGAAAAAATATTATAAGAAAATTATCAAGAGTGTGTGTGATGATATACATAGCACTCACATATCTATTGGATTGGATCAACATCAAATTGAGTAATCTCAATCAGTTTTGATTACTATGTAGGGCATCAGATATGCCATATCTAGCAAATAAGTACAAATCATTTTTATTTTTACTACATAAAGACATTTTGTAAAATATAGAAAAAGAGAAAAAAAGACAGAGAAAAAATGAATTGCAGAAAGAAGAAGAAGAAGAAGAAGAAGAAGAAGAAGGAAAAAAAACGCTTGAACTGAAATAAACAAAACAAAAACTAAAACAAATGTCGAGAAAAAAAAGCCGATTTTTTTTTTGTTTTTTTGTTTTCATTACTATTACCTTAACATGTCTGTGTCGATTGAAGCAAAGAATAAAGTAGAGCATCTAATGGTTTGTGCACAGATGAAGAAAACTGCTACCCTTTTCGATTGGAATTAATGGTGCCGTTATGTCGTAAAAGCATCAAATTTCTAAGATTTATGTATTTATGAGCTGGTAAGAATGGAACAAGACGAAAAAAAAAAACATATATATATATCGCACGCACACACCAACAAATATTATACTTTACAAAACAATCATGTGCTTTGGAACCATTGAGCCAACCGGCAAATCTGATAAAAATCCAAAACCAAACTGAATCAATTCTGGCAGCAATGCTTTTCGAAGCGAAAACAAAATTGAGCCATTTTCTTCCAATAAAAAAATTTCTTCGACAAATATTTTGACAAAACCGTAACGAAACGCGAAACAGACCAAAAGACGTACAGAGAATGAAACGGAAGAAGAAAAAGGAAAAAAAACTGCAATTTTGCAAAAAAAAAAAAAAAGAAAAAAAAAAGAAGCAAAAGCAAACAGACAGCACAAAAACTCTGTCTCTATTGGATTTATACAGTGACATTTTATTGATTGTTTTGTCGATTTCGAACGATGGTCGTCGCTTGTATTGTGATATCCTTTATCAAAATTAGATTTTTCTATAAGATTGGTTTCAGTGTGGACTGATTGTGAATATGTTTATTTCAACTTGAATGGATATGAAAATCTTGAGTTGTCCCTTTTGATAGTTTTCAAAATTTCAATATAAAATAGACATTTTAGACAGACTAATAACCTTGACCTCAAATCAAACCTTAGTGTTTGCTTAACAAAATGTGTCAAATAAAATCTATTAATGAAGATTAGTCGATAAGATATTGCACAAATGATGTGTCTGTAAAAATTGATACTATTACACATATCTATTTTATACGCATCGGAAAAATAAGAAAAATCGATTGGCTTGTTTTGTTGGCCAATGCATTGCGTTAAATAAATAATGTGATATTTACATATGAGCTTGCTTACAAATATGATTATATTAATCCCGTTCAAAAAACATTCTCTGATGCAAATTGGATGTTATGAGTTTGCACAGTAACCAAATAACCATGATATTAAACTTACTTTTCAAACTTAAAATGTAATTAATACACTGGCAAATAACAAAAAATAAGGATTACGTATCATTTTAACAAAAGTTTTCTATAAAACTTTTCCAAAACACTTTTCACATCGTTTATATCCACCAAAAGTATCATTACCAAGTATTGTCTATATCACGAAGTATTGACTATATCACGAGGGTTAATGCTGAGATAATATTAAGTAATTTTACAACTTGAATTAATTGTTAAATCGTTTCAAAATGACAACATGTTTTTCCTATTAGTGAGAATAATAATTGTAACAAGGAAAATGTAAATGATTTGAAATAATCGTTTATTTAAAAAATATTTTCAAAAAATGCATTTGCATGAACGTCAAGTATTCAACTAAATGTGCTTTGAAATATTCATAATGAATGTAGAATGAAGGCTACATGGAGATTGGGTTCTGTTAATGGCTATATTCATGTGAATAGTGTTTTTAGTCAAGCATTGGTTTTAGTTGGAATATATACAGTTTTTAGCCAATACGTATGGTACCATGCGACAGATGAATTAAATTTCATTAAATCCGATGGTCTTTCTCAGATGAAGTTGCATTTTCCGTTTTTTCGTCTGGTTTCTTTGTACAAAATGGAACATAATAATGACCAAAAATTCGAAAATTGTGAGAAATGTGGTTTGACAATACAAATATTCATTAAACCGATAATACAATTGGTTCATACATAAGCACTTCTATGCAGACTTTGCAAATGGACAATTCGAACAAAAAAAAATTGTTTTCTCAACTTATTATATGAAACGGATCCTGAACAAATTTCCAATCATTTGGGACCAGAGGTGGACCATGACTTAAATGCCTGGATGGACGGACAATTTGAAGTTCAATTGCCTGATTTACAATTTTGAGCGGAGGAAAAAAATTTATTTTATTTCAAACAGAACAAGTGAAAAAGAATTAAAACAATTCCTCGAAAGTTAAGACAAAATTCACCTCTATGTGTGTAAATTGGATCAATACATATTTTTTTTTTATCAATCAAGTATGCCAAATGGATATATCATGCAAATTAGAAAACCTTCACATTTTATTATTGGATGTTTTACAACTTAGTAACCGACCTTTTACGTCAGGTGGCACCACTTAATAATATGTTGTATTAAATTGTTGACAAATGAAATATTTAGGTTATGTTTTTTAAAAATTGTGGAATTAACATTATTCAAAAAAAAATTTTTATTTAAAAAAAAAATTTTTATTAAACAAAAATAATAAAAAAAAAAAAAAAAAAAATAAAAAAAAAAAAAAAATATTGTAAAAAAAATATAAAAAAAAAAAAAAAAAAAAAAAAAAAAAAAAAAATATATTTCATTTTATAGTTCTATTTGACAGCTCTCAAAATCAGTAGAAAAAATCACTTCATCGTGTTTACATATTTTTTTTTTTTTTTAATAATGGAAAATTTGTCAAATTTAAGAAAAAAACAGCATTTGCGGGAAGTTTTATTGAGCCACTTTTTTGCAAAGAAAACTGCCGCTGAAAGTCATCGTTTACTCGTAGAATTATACGGTGAACATGCTATATCAAATACACAGTGTAAGGAATGGTTTGCGCGTTTCAGATGTGGTGATTTTGATATCAGAGACAAAGAGCGCCCTGGTCAACCGAAAAAGTTTGAAGACAAAAAATTGGAAGAATTACTTGATCAAGATTCATGTCAAACGCAAGAAGAGCTCGCAAAAGCATTAAATGTAACACAACAAGCCATTTCAAAACGATTAAAAGCATTAGGATTCATTCAAAAGCAAGGACATTGGGTGCCACACGAATTGAATCCATAAATCACCAGAAAGATGGGAAAAAGTAGTGGCTAACGATGGACAATACTTTGAATAATGTATTATATCATTTTAATATTCAAATAAATGCCTATTTTGATGAGAAAAAAGCCGGTTTTTAAGTTGTACATCCAATATTAGTAGCAACCAACAATTTTGGTACCATAAAAATCTTCATCGAGATGAACATTTATGTCTCTAAATACTGTATCTTCTTTGTATGAAAACTTTTCGTGTTTCCGTATGGTTTATATCTACATTTATTACGTAAGCTAATGTTAAATACTGACCTATGAATATTTCAATTTTTTCAACAAAATTAATTTTCATTTTTCGAACTATTAAATGTCCCCCGTGTTTTGGCAAAACTAATGTATATTATTTTAAAAGGATTCAAATGATGATGATTGGTGGAATAAAAGTTTTCCGCAATTTCATATTCAGATCTCCCACGCAGTTCCCCACCCTTCAAAATGTGATAATCTCCTTAATAGAGCGAAAATATAAGGGAATAGGGGGCCGAACTAAACACTTTGCTGAACAATTCAAGCTCCTTTGATCTTAAACATGATATTTATTTTCCAAATTTCCCTACTTTGTCCTTATATTTCCCAAACTATGGTACATTTCTCAATTCTTTCTTCGGCAATATTGTAGCCCTCGAAAACTGAACAACTTAAATTGTTGCATATCAAGATCAACTAAAAATTGAATATGGCCACAATTTAAAGAAATATTTTCTCATCATGTCTTAAATGCATTAAATGTAAATCTTGGTGGAAAAAGGAAAAGAAATAAAACGAACATTACTAATTCGAATACCATTTTACAATCAATCAACAAAATGGAGGACAAAACAAAGTAAAAAAAAAAGCTTTTCTTGTTATATCGAGATAAATAATCAAATATTATGTGAATACTGAAAATATTCCCAAGTCAATTTAAAAGAAATGTGATAACATTTTCAAATGGGAATTCAATTTTATGGAATTATTCAAGAATTGTTAAATGTCATTTGGTCAAAGGTATACGTTTATTCACACATTTGTGAATGATTGTCACACAAAAATAAATTCAATTGATATCTTTACAAAGTATTCTCAAATGAATTACGAAGATAGAAACTTTAACTGTTTAAATCGACAATAAAGATAAAAATGATATAAAATTCGATCTGTATGAGAATTGAATTCATGTTCATAGAATTGATTGTGGTCATTTCGAAGGAGCAAAAAATTTTGAACATTTTATTTGAAAGTTTAGCAAAATGTGCACATTTTTACAAATGACTTTGCTTAACAAAATGTGTCAAATAAATCTATAAATTACATTTGAGGAAAAAATATAAAGCAAAAGGAACATTTGGCACAAATGATGTGTTTATTAAGATTATACTATCCATGTGTAAAGAACGGGCGCTGTTTTCCATTTGCTCTTTCCTTGTTGTTGAGTGGGCGCTTTGTCTTTTTGTCTTTTGTTGCACTGTCAAAATATGCCTCGTTCTTTATGCAAAATGGATGTTTTAAGTTTTTCGTACCAATAGCCAAAAACCAAAAAGAAATCTTTTTTATTATGAAAAAAAAAAAAAAAAAAAAAAACAACTTGAAATGTAATTAACACACTCAAACAACAGAAAATGATTGTGTCATATTTGGAAAAGTTTTCGTAACACTTTTCGGGCAAAAATCTTAATCACATGCCAAAATACCAAGATCGTCTATCACTAACATTGTGTTTGATATAGTAAAGTAATTTACGTCGAATGTGTTAAAAAGTTAATCACCATCAATGCATAGAAAGAGAAAAGAACAGAGAGATAGAGACAGAGAGAGAGAAAGGGAAGGAGGGAGAGAGCGAAAAAGGACATGCAATTTTGAGGTTTTATCACAATTAAAATGTGCGTTTCGAAAAACTTATCCGAGCCAACACACACATAGAGAAAGAGAAAGAGAGTGCGAGATTAAGAGAGAGGGAGATAGAGATTGAGAGAGATTGGGAGAGAGAGAGTGTGTGTGTGTTAACAGTTACAGTTCAGAAGCAGTTCACGTATATTCATTAAATTTTCAGGGTTTTCAAGGCATCAGTATGTAATTGTGTAGTGGCATTTCAAATATACATGCTATTTATCCACATATGAATACGTGCGTCATGTGTTAAATGAGACTGACATTTTTCTACCCAAGGGAAAACATACACAATTCTGGTAATCTCTCTCAATAACCGTGCATACCGTGATTAAAGTCATTGTTTCATTTCATTAAAATTTATGCTGGGAATTTATCACATCGTTTTGGGGATATATTGACGATATCAAATTTTCAAGAAAATGATGTTTGTATTTTGTAAAGCTCTTCGATATGACAAATTTGTCGAAGCAAAATAAATGCATTGTTCTCAATTTCAATGTATTTTATATTAACCTAAAGAATTGTACATTGACTGTTATCATTAGTTTTGCACAAAAGAATGTAACAATTATTATTTCAACAATTGTATTGTCCAATTTGTCAATATCATATATTGACAATTGTAATTTTAGTTAATCGCTCAATGATATCAAATAAACCATTGCTGTATTATGAAAAAAAAAAAAACAGTTTATTAACGTCAATTATTTTACATCATCACAAATAATAATCTGATACTAAATTTATGTAATTGAAATGAAAAAAAAAAAAAAATACATCAGCATTTTGATTGTGTTTATTCGTTACGAAACGGTGTCAAATGCATCATAAGAAAAGATCATTTAAAATAAATATTAACCTAGTAACTGTTCACAAGGGTAAAATCGATTTTTAAATTGGAACGTTATCAAAGCGGTGAACCATAATCACTTTGAATGTGTAACACTTGCAACATTCGCCCTATGATAATGTCAAAAATGAGCAACTTTCGTTGTTATTTTATTTTCTATTTTTTTTTTTTTTTTTTTTTTTTTAATTAAGGTCTTTCTCCTCACTTTTTATTAACCTATATTAACCATTTGGGTGCGATAAGTAGACAGGTGTTTATAATACGGATAAACGGTAATTTTGCTTGGTGCTAATCAATAAACAGACAAACAGAAAATGACTGCAACAAAGATACGCGGTACAATCTCATATTTCATCATGCTTGAATCGTATTTATTTTCACTTGCCATTGTTTCATTTTCATAAAGAATAATTATGTGCGCGTTGGCAATTGTGTCTGTATGTTGGTAAATATTTTGAAATCTCAAAATGCTGTCATATCCATAAAACGGTGAAAATAATTTGTCATTATTGCTGTCATTACCATTTCGGTGTGTGTGCCTTTGTGTGTGGCTTTGTGTATGTGTGTATGTGTGTATCTGTTTGTGTAACTAAATTTTTTGAATATTTTCCGTACAATTAATTGTGTCTTAGTATTCTTCCTGCATTATTCAAGTGGAAAATGCTTTCATTCACAAATAATCTTGATGGCTTCGATTGAATTTACATTTCGATGGTTATCACCAGAGTTGTCAACTAACTGTTCGCTCATAACGAACAGACGCAATTTTTTTTTCATTCAAAACCACTTGAAATTGTGGTTTTTATCGTTTCAAGTGAATAGGAGAACATTTTTTTTAAGCGAACGTGTGTTCGTCGGTTGCAAAAGACAATTTGCTGTGAAAATTTTATTTTTTTTTGTTTCCTTTCGCTTGAAACGGGTAAAACCAACATTTCAGATGGATTTGAAATAAAAAAGTGGCGTTCGTTCAGACAACAGTTCGTTGACAATTCTGGTTATCATATGAGTCATTAGTTCTGTCACCAAGCGGGTGAAAGGGAGGGCGGGGGCAGTAAATGAGATAAGGCAGTAATTGTTCATTTTGAGAATTCATTTTTCCTCATGCGCAAAAAAATCATGGAGGGCCCCACCCGAAGAAACATACCAAAATTTCAATAATTTTGTTTTTTAAAAAAAAGAAGCTTTTTCCAATCCAACGACATTTTCAAATTTTTCGAAAGGAGGGGATTTCCCGGAGAACCGGAAAAAGAGGGGGGGGGGTGTCAAGAAAACTCTATTTCAGAACCTATGCTATAAGTCAAAAAAATACAATTTGAAAAATAATCGATTCGTGATAAGATATTTCATTGATGTATTAATGTTTATTTCTTTTTTTTTTTTAAGCGGCATTCAATTTGCTCGAAATAATTTTATCGACTAAAATTTCATTCATTTAATCTCCTGTCATCAAATTATATGCCAAATATTAATAAACATTCGAGTTGATTGGATTATTTTGAGATAACATATGTTCAAATATTGAATTTTGCCTCCAATTTCCATATACATTATGGCCTTTTAAAAGCTTCCTTTAAGATGGCATCAAAATCAACATTATCTGCAAAAAAATAAGTAAAGAAATCGAGAATGAAAATTATGAAGAGAAAGAATAGATTACCATATTACCATATACGTTAATTTCCTCATCAGAAAAAATATCGCCATTCATGTTAAAATGAATGCCATTGGCAGCATGCTCGATAAGAATTCCAACTACTTTTGCATAATCTGAAAAATAAGTTTAAAATCAGTGAAAAATGTAAGTCTTTGAAAAGTTCAATTTGAATTACTAAATTGTGCAACTCTGTGTTTCCACTGTTCATTCCAAATAAGAGAATTGGCCGGAAACTCTGGAAAAAAAATAAAAAATAAAAAAATAAAAAGAAATTGCAAAATCAATCGTTTAATGGAAATTCTTCAAAACAATTCAATTACCTTCTTTAACAGATTGATGATGTAATATAATTTTATCTATATCTTCAACAGTAACACTAGCTCCATGTTCAATAAGAAATTCAACAACGGCAAAACGACCTTTTATGAAATTCAAATAGATTTATTTTCAAAGTGAGCTTTTTGTCTTCTTTTATAAATTACCTCGTATTGCAGCTTCATGAAGTGGTTTTATTTGTTCGACACTTTCGGCATTAACATTAGCTCCATAATCAATAAGAATTTGGAATACATTTACATTGCCTATAAATGAATATTAATCAATAGATATTTTATTTATGTTCGCCGTTATTCATTTCCTTGATTCGATTTTTCTTATAAAATCGAAGAAAAGAAATGAATATCGATAATTACACAAGCAAAATTAAAATCTCTATGGTTTTGCCGAGCAAAAATTTCCATATAAAAGTCGAATGCTTGAGAAAATTTGAAAGAATTTTACCTGTTTGTGCTGCATAATGAAGCGGTGTACGTTTATCTTTGTCTTCAGCAGTAACAATGGCTCCATAATCAATAAGAATTTTCACAATGCTTTTATTACCTAAAATGAAATTTATGCAACCAAAGATTTAAATAAAAATCCAAAATTCCTTGGATCAATTTATCAATATTGAAAATTCGTATATAATTACTTCTTCGAGCAGCCCAATGCATAGGTGTAATTTTATCTTTATCTTGAACGTTAACATTAGCTTGATGTTCGATAAGAATTTTGACAATATTCCCATTGCCTAAAATGTATGCACATTTTATTTTTTTTTTTTGTTTTTTTTGTTTTTTTTGGTTTTCAACGCTGTTAATGCAAAGATTTTACTTACGTTGTTTGATAGCCCTATGAAGTGGTGTTATTTTATCTATATTTTCAATATTTATATTAGCTCCATGTGCAATGAGAAATTCAACTATAACCGTATTGTCTAAATAAAAGAAAACATATGAAAATCTATGCATACTATGAACTTATCATTCTTGATGGAGTCGAAAATGTGGAAAATTACAAAAATTTACCAAATCCAATGATGCGATGGTTTAAATTTTACTTTTTTTTTTCTTCTCATTTATTCAATCAAAATTTAATAATCAAATTTTACCGTTTTTGGCTAATGCTTCATAAATTGGGCTTTCTTTAATATTATCTTCGGCATTAACATTCGCTCCATGTTCGATAAGAGCTTTTGCTATATCCACATTACCTAAAATGATGTGAAAAGCGCATGAAATCTATATGAAGTGAAATATGTCTCGAAAATTCGTAATTATAAATACCAATTTGAGCAGCAAAATGCAATGGCGTTTTTTTGTCTATATCTTCAGCATTGATATTGGCACCATATTCAATGAAAATGTTCACTAATTCCAAATTACCTAAACGAAAATCATTTTTTTTTTTTTTTGTTTCACTTAGAATCAATTTTTTTCCAACTTAAAACGAAACGAAAATGAAAATCCCAAAATGTACCATTCATACAAGCCAAATGCAATGGTGTCCGATAAAAAATCTCTTGGGCTGTAACATTTGCGCCATGTCTGATGAGGATTTTTCCAATATTCGCATGGCCTGAAATGAAATATATTCCAAATAAAGGGAATAATTCATATCATTTTAATAGATTACAATATCACCATGCAATGCAGCCACATGAAGTGGCGTATATTTATCAACATTTTCAGCAGAAATATTAACATTTGGTTGAATTAAAAGTTTGTTTATGTGTTCATTGCCTAAAAAAAAAAATTCAAGTAGAATATTTTCGTCGATTTCAATGGAAAAAAAAACAAACATGTCGGAGGTTATACCACGGCGAGCAGCCAAATGAAGTGGTGTATCTTTAAAATCATTTTCAGCAGAAATATTAGCACCACTTCTGATGAGATATTCTATTATGGTCGCACCATCAGATGATTCTTTGTAAATTAGCAATTCATATGGAAAATTTCATTTTGCAATTTATATTGTGAACATATTCATTTTAAAAAAAAATATCAAGTAATTACCAATATCAGTAGCCCAATGTAGAGGTGTATCCTTTATGATATTTTCGGCATTAACATTGGCTCCATGCTCAACGAGACTTTTTACTATTTTCAAATTACCTAATATGTATTGAAAACAAATACATTTCATAACACTCAAGAAGAATTGTCTTGAAGATGTGAATTATTACCATTTCGCGCAGCATAATGAAGTGGTGTATTTTTATCTATATCTTGAGCAGAAACATTATCACCATCTTCAATTAAATTTTTTACAAATTCCTCATTGTCTAGAATAAAGAAAATTTTTTTTTTTTTTTTTGCTCTAATTTGTTTTTTTTTTATTTTCTTCTTAAATGTTGGAAAGTGAAAAGTAGCACTTTGAATAATTGCTAATTATTTTGAATTGTTGATTCAAACGTTTAAAAATATGCAAAGAAAAAAAATTCAAAATAGGTTTACTATTTATGGTTGCGATATGAAGTGGTGAATATTTCTCAGGGTTTGCATCAGTTATCTCGTCATTTCCACTTGAAAAACGAAACAAATTGAAATGTTAGAATGAAAATTCAGTATTATTGATTATTCTTAATTTAATTGGAATGCAATGCTATATCAGAAAAATTTTGCAAACTTCAAATATTCAAATCCATTGAAATAATTTTCAGGTAATTCATCTCTATTGGTGAGATCTCACATCATGAAAATAATTATTGTGTTTATTTTAATTCTTCGAAAAAAAAAAAAAATATTTTGAATCACATAAGTTGAATTAAATTAGATTATTCTATACTCACAGAGTGGGAATACCAATCACAGATGCTGAATTTAATAGAATAATTGAAAAAATATGTAAATTAACAAACAAAAATGTTTAAAAAAAAGACCATTTGAATTTGATTTTATTTGTTTCGTTCATTTACCTATCAAAAAAACAATTGGAATAATAAAAATATAAATATTCGATGAAATATGGCACATTTTTTTTTGGTTATTTTGAACGGGATGCAAATGATAATTTTGTAAATATAAATTGATTGATTGAAAATTGGTCAAATTTTTTTTTTAGTGATTTATACTTGAATTAGAAATTTTTTTTTTTATTCCACAATACAAAATTACAATAAAATTTTGCAAACTATTTGTACGTAATACGATTCTCAACTAATCGAATGGATTTGATAAAGAAAAGATTTAAAAAGACTGATTGTTTTAATTAAACTTATTTAATATTCAAACATATTCATGGAATTTACAGAAACGTATACTAGCTATTCAAATCAAAGTCAATTCTGGCATTTATCCAAAAAAACCTGATTCAAGAACTTTTAACTACGACTAATTTCCAAATAATTTAATAATTAACGTTGGTTTTTTTAGATTGTTTACTTGTTCATAAAATAAAGGTATTATTTAATGAAAGACTTAACACCTATTTTTATATAATTTCACATCAACCTTGAGCATTCAATAAAAGAATAAATATGTATGAGATTACCAAAAACGTCATGAATATCGGCTAGTCGCATATCAACAACACAATATAGAAGAAATTGTTTTATCATTCAAATACGATTGATTTGAATATATTTCAGTTCAATTGTTATGTAAAATGGTCGTATAAAGTGACATATGGTCAAAACCAAAAAAAAAAAAACTCATTTACAGTAGGAATGGAAAATACAGCTAAACTAGAACTCTCTAATCGCTGTGTTTGCCCGGGTTTAATTTTCAAATTAACGCTGGTGTTTTAATATTTGATTAAAACATAAAAGAATTGTTTATTCAAAGAAACATTTTTTATGGACACATGAGAGACTTTTATATGCCTTGTACAAAAGAAGCATTACAAACAAAAAAAAAAAAAAAAAAAAAAATACATTGGAAATAATAAATGCCATAAAATATGATTGATGTGATGTCAATTTATGTAAATCTTGAGAAATGAGAGAGAAAAAAAAAGACGAAATTTAAAACAGAAATAAAAATCCAATTGCATTTTCCCTCCAAATAGAATAAATCAAATCAATAAGGCAAATTCAAAAACAATGAAATGAATAAATTAACGTTTTCACAATATGACAAATATGTTTTTCAATAGGAACATGTATTTTCTTCTGTATAAGTGAATATTAAATTATGTGACATTTTTATCGGCTCGGTTGTTTCAATACAATTTTCCATATTTTCTAATCCGAATGTGAAATGAAAGTAAAGACGCCTTTGTCATTTTCTTTTTGATCAAATTAAATGCTTTTTTTCTCTGTTTTCACATAGCAAAACTTTTGCAACATTATAAGCTTGCACACCGAAGATTTTCAATATGAAAATACTATGTTTAAGGTGGAAATACAAAAGAGCGATATTTTCCTGACAAAAAAAAAAAAAAAAAAAAACTTTTCATAAGCATCTCATACATTATAGAGAGGTCTTAGCTACTTTTAAATATATTAAAATGAATCTTTGAATATCTAATGTTTTCAAAATTATCTTGAAAATGAAATTTCGGTTGGCTTTGAAATGAAATTCATGCTGATCTGAGTTCAAAATTCATTTGAACGTTCACATTTTGACAATTCCATAACATAATGATAATAAAAATGCAAAGTTAATATTTAATAGTATCGATAGTACGAAAAAAAAACACACACAATGTCAATATGCCGAAATTAGCTTGAGGCTTATATTTTTGGCAAATGTGCAAAAAGCAACATTCGTGCTTGTCTTGTATGTGTTTGTGTTTTCTTTCTTTTTTTCATTTCATTTCATTCGATAGCTTAGCGGAAAAATGTAATTTATATGAATGAATTTCGGTCGTTCAATTATATTTAATGAAGATGAACAGTGCTTTTTGTTTTGCTTCATCATAAACTTGAAACTTTCAAACTAAAAATCTCATTTTCAAGTCTTTTTCGACTTTTGACATTGCCAAATTTTTTTTTTTTTTTTTTTTGGAATATTTATATTTGAACGTGAAAAGACAAATGAATTTATCTTATTAAACTAAGAAAAAGCACACTTGCAAACATGCCAAGTCCAATGTTAAATGATATACATATTGCAATGAAAATGGGGAAAAAAAAATCAAACAAATCAGCCAGTAATTTCAAAACACTAAACTATTTTCATTTAATTGAACGAAAAAGTAAAGAAAAATCAACTTTTTCAAAGCTTTTTACGAAAATAGAAAAGCGGAAGATGAAGAAAAAAAAAAAGAGTGTGAAAAAAATGACTTATTTAAGATGGACTTGATTTTGTAATCCAGTATGTAAATAGTTTTTGCGTGATGAATTGCCATGCGAAAAGTATGACATTGTGACTGTAATACGAAAAAGGTTGGAATTATGTTCATGTTCAAGGGTATTGAAGTGAATTTGTTTGATGTCAGATGATACAAATATACGTACAACATTTGTATGAGTATGTATTTCGTTTATCTTTTAATCCTTTCGTTTGAATGTTCAAGAATGCTTTTGTGATAGTTCGAACGTTATTTCTTTTCGCCTCGACAAAAATCTGTTTAAGCTCAATTTACTAGAAAACTTATGATGTTCCATGCGCTCAACTTTAAATCAATTGAAATAGTCGATATCGAATTTAGTTCACTACGACAATACCCGGTAACATGATAATGAGGATGTTAGCAGAAAGGCCATGATCTTGTACTTTCATTTGATTTATCGTGAACGCTTTGGTGGGATGTGTTGAAGCATAAAACAAAGAGATTAAATTGTTATTGTTTTCCATATGATTGCTATTTTTTTTTTTTTTTTTTTTTTTGTATATACGTAATGGATGTAGTGTCATAGGCATTCTGTCAATGTTTTCTCTGTTTTTTTTTTCCATTTCTCCCTCTATTTCTGGCTCCCGCTTTCTTCTTCTATACTGTTCATTTTCTTTCCTTTATCCTTCCGCAAATTTATCTTCTTTTTTTTCTGGAAATTCAATATCAATAAATAGCGTATCAAACTATGTTTGTCTAAGAGCTACTTAATATCAGTGCGTGGGGTTGAATTAGAAGCTAAGTGATAGAATTAAAAGAGAATAAAACAACGCGACTTTAACTTGACTTACATGCGATGATTCAGAGGGAAAAAAATTCAAGATCGAATATCGATTAGGTCAGGGTACGTTTGACTGTTGTCAATATACAGTTTTATTATAGTTTCATAGATAAATAAGTCATCGCTTTTTTGTTTTCTCTCTCTCTTGCTCTCTATCTCTCTCTCTCTCTTTCTCTCTCTTTGTTACTCTCTCTCTCTCTCTCTCTCACACTCTCTCTCTCTCCCGCTCTGGCTCACTCTCTCTTCATGCTCTCTCTCACTCTCTCTCTCTCACTCTCTCTCTCTCACTCTCTCTCACTCTCTCCCTCACTCTCTCTCTCTCTCTCACCTCGATCTCTCTCTCTCTCTCTCTCCCTCACTTTCGCTAAGACTATGTAATGTCATGATTGTTTATATTAGAGTTATGGAAATAGAACCAGATCAAGTTTCATTCTCCATTTTTTCTCTACTTCTTGCATTTTGAAAATTGAAAACATTGATGGGGGCAAACATGCTTCGAAATGCTTGTAAATGATTCCCTGAACCTTTAAACTATTTTATGTAGTAAATCATTTGATCAAATACACCGGTAAAAGTATGTACCCCTCAGTTTATTGGTGCAATGGATTCTCAAGTATATAACCTTTGAAAATTTCAATTTTTGTACGTTTTTAGTGATGTTGTGATATCGCGAACGCGAAATCCTTGGCATTTTATTATATTTTACAATGGCTTTCAGCGATATCAACTTTTCAAGATGCACATATGTTCGTTTTCTCTCTCTTTCTTCTTCTCCATTTTTTTTCCTCTATCCCTATCACCATTTCGTTCGATGCATCTATTGAAAATTGCTGTCGAGAGCAAGAAAGTTTTCAGTCAATAGAATTAATACCAAGTTTTTGCGCATTGCCATTAAATTGAATCGAAAGCAAGGGTAACAGGCAAAGTTATCTCCTTTTTTGTCTTTTTCTTTTTCTTTACGATATTTAAACGGTTTTCGATGCAAACTAATAAGTAGTTAAAAAAACATTTCATTGAAAATTCCATTTTGTCTTTTTCAATAATACGAATAATACAGATTGCAGATTGCAACGCACCTATCACACACGAAGTTTAATACGTGCTAGCATAATTTATGTTTCGAAAACTTATTGCATTTTTTTTTTACACTTTTTTTTATGAGTAGAAGGTGTTCTTAATGTGCATGCATCATAAAGAATATCTTGACTCATTTAATTTTTCTTTTTAAATTAACAATTAATCTCAATTATTCACAATTCATTCGAGGTTAATTTTAATATTCGAGCAATTGACGAAATCGGGTGACAGTAGAAGTGTGAGCACTCAATTTTCCAATTTATTTCAGTTGATTGAACAAGTTGCAGATCAATTTGAAACCGTTCTGTATATAGACATTTTGTTTTTAAAAAGCATTTTATAGAATTTCTGGTCAAATTGCAATGAAATAAATTCAATAGAAAATTGACTTTTCCTTTGGAATAAAATGTTTCATCGCAGTAAAACTTTTCCATGCTTTGGTAAAATCAAAAGCCATTCGAAAATACATTTACGATTTCAATGCATTTTTTTTTTCTCTCTCTCTCTCTCTATCGCAGTTTCTCTTTCTATTTACGTTTTTCTTTTCATATTCCGTTGCTTAAAGGCTAAAAAAAAAAAAAAATAAATAAAAATAAATTCAATATTGTTAAACTTCGTTTTGGACGAATTAAAGAGAAAATTAAGTTGTGTTTGCATTCAGAGGTGAACAATAACGGCATTTGAATGTTTTGATGGAGCACCAAATTTCATATTGATGTGACACACAAACATTATGCGAAATATGAAAAAGAAAAGTCAGACGTTGCAACCAAATTTAGTTAAACTGTGAATAGAAACGAAAAAAAAAAAACAACAACAACAACAACAACAACAACACGACAAGCATATAGGCCTGAGTATGATGAGTTTTCAAACATAATCAAAACACACCACACACACACACACACACACACACCACACACACACACACACACACACACACACACACACACACACACACACACACACACACACACACACACACACAAAACAACTTTGGAATATGAGTCAAGGGAATATAGTCGTTGCGGCAACACTTCAAACAAAGAAGTGCCATAAATATAATAAAAGACGGAATCAAGCCTGACATATTCGACTGATAGATGCTCGATGAATGAAAGAAGAATGAGCGATGTTCTAAAGATTCATGTTCATCAGAATGACGAATGAAGTTGTTGTCGTTGTCGACGACGACAACAATAACAGCAGCTAAAACGATGACGGCGACTACGGCAACAACAACAACAACAACAACAACAACAACAACAACAACAACAACAACAGCAACAGCAACAGCAGCATTGACAGCGTCAACGATTTTATGCACGTTACAGAATGCTCATTGATACTATAATGGCATGAAAAAAACACAACACGGAGCATTCTGAACGAAAGCAAAATTCTGAATCGAGGAGTTTCACATGCATCGTACACCAAATGGAAAATCAGTTTTCCGTTTACATTTGAAGCGATAGCAAGCGATTTCATCAAACACCAGAGCATTTTCTGACACGCGCGCGATTGTTCTCTCTACATCGAATCAAGAAAGAACTGAATTCTCAAGCTGAACTGAAATCAAAAAAGAAAAAAAAAAAAAAAAGAGAAGAAAAAGAGCAAAAAGAGAAGAAAAATAACACGAAAAAGGAAGAGTTCTCCGATACAACGAAGCATTATACGACAAAAAGCGAAAGATTTTCGCACCTCGAATTTAACTTATTTCTTTCGCCTATTTCGATTTGATTGTTGTTCATACGTTTCGTTTTTTTTTTTCTTTTCGTTTTTCGTTTTCGTTTTTTGGTTTGTTTATTTTCCTCAGCATCGTTTTGAACACACGGTTTTATTTCGGTTATATTGTAATTTTTCGAATTAGTGCGCTTCAATGCGGAGTGTTGAAAGTAAATCTTTGAATCATCAACCGCCAAAAATAACAGAAAATTCATCCAAAAATTACTGCTTCACTATATCAAACCGTGCGATAGAAATTATCAAGTGTGAACGAACAAAAGAAAAACATTACTAAATTAATATCACAAATCGGAATCGGTTGATTGTGTGTGTATGTGTGAGCGTGTGTCAGTGTTTGCTTTATTCATTTCATTGTAACTGATTTTTCATTTTTTTTTTTTTTTTTTTTTCTTTCTTTTTTTCATTTTTACATTTTCTCTTTTTTTCCGTTGACATTTTTATTATTACATTGGAAAAATGCAGTCAATATTTCGTCACAAAAGTAATATGATCATCACACCGAATCAAATGTGAACCAGAATAAATGCGAAACATCTAAAATTGTAATTTGTGTGCCTAAAGTGTGTAAAAAAATATTTGAAAGAAAATGAAATGGTTTCAATACCGAAATGCTCTGATCTAAACAAGAAAAACTCGACTATGGTTTGGCTAAAAAGAAAAAACAATTATTTTTTTCTTTTTTATAAAATGTCAGCGATGAAGTTAACAAGCATAAATGTATAACGAATTCATTCTGGTTTTGAGCTTTGCAAAAATTGAAAAAAAAAAAAGAAAAAAAATGTATGAAAATTGAAAATTTTGAGAAAAAAAAATAAAATTAAGAGAAACACAAAGAACCACAAATTTAAGAAAAAAAAAATAGTTAGAAGTGTTTTTGAATTGAAATTATTGATCAAACAAATCAATTTTAAATATATATACGGAAATAGAAATTAATTTTCTTGTTTGGTGTAAAAAAAAAAAACTAAAATCAAAATTTCAAAATCGAAAAACCGAGACAGTAAACTCTATCTCTGACATGTTGCCAGTGAATTGATGTGTCGGATCCTCACAACAATAAGTCCAGGTGATTGTTTTTTTCTTCTTCTTTTGTTTTGTTGCTTCTCATTCATCGCATTTAGTTTTTTTTTTTTATTCGGTTGTTATTGTTTTTATGTTTTTTTTCGCAAAGTCACATTGACAGAGAAATGGAACAGTGGATTTTGTGTTGGCATTTATCCGTGGTGCCGTGCCAAAAGTCATTTTACCACCATTCTCATTGTGACCTAAACTGAACAAATAAAAACCGTTTCTTCTGGATGCTGTTGGGCATAATGCACGCAATCGACCATTATCTACCACACCAAATCATAGTTGCTTTTGGTTTTTATTCGTCTTTTTACTCTTGTTCTTCATTTTCTACTATTTGCTTGTTTTTATCGTTTTTTTTTTTTTTACTTTTCATTTTGTTTACTTATGAACCCGTTATCAAAACAACCAATTGTGGTTCCAAACAAACACGGTCGAAATAATCAGTGAAAATTTTATTTCATTTTCACCAAAGTTGTCTTGCGTTCACCGTTGTTCTTGTTGTTGTTGTTGTCGTCGTAAATCTTTGTCATTTCTTTTTCACATTTTCGTTGTAAGTCTTTATGTGTTTCTTTTGCTACTGTCGAACGTAGCACCTGCTTTTTATATACATATTTATGCAAGATGAGTGGGGTGAGATGAGAATGTAAATACTTTAGCCGGTTTTGTGGATGATTAAGCATCGAATAAAAGTTTGAGAAGCCGTATTTGTTTCGTGATTAACACAAACGAAAGCTCATTATCAATGGGCTCACATTAAATCAAACAAAAGATATTATTTGTTTCGTATTTTAGATAATGCAAAAAATGGCAAGAATGGTAAAGGAGAGGGGGGGAGAGAGAGAGAGAGAGAGAGAGAGAGAGAGAGAGAAAGAAAGAGAGAGAGAAAAAACGAACTTGTTAACATACACACAAAAAACCCATGAATAATTTTCAATTTAATTGAAAAACCTGTTTACTTCAGTGAATTCTCAATTCCGCCGTTAATGCTTTTTGTCTTTTCTTTGCTCACGTTTTTTCCTGATCTTCTTTACTGTCACTTCCTCTCTCTCTCTCTCTCTCACTCTTTCTTTCTCTCTCTCTCTCTCTTTCTCTTATCTCTTTCTCTCTTTCTCTCTTTCTCTCTCTCTTTCTATGTCACACCTTTTTGGTTCTCTTTCTCTTTCACTCCCACCCAAAACATACGCTATAATACACGCATTTTTTTAATACCTTTTCCACTTATCCACATTGTCGTCACTTTGTTGACTTTTTTTTTTCCGGTTCGTCTTAACTTTTCTCTCACATGCCAAAACAAAAATAGAACGTGAATAAAATTAAGTGCTAATTCAATCACCTGATGTAAATGAATTTCATAAAACATACAAACTTTCCGGTCGAAGTGATAATACCGTATATTTTCCGTTGATGAACTGAACGAACACTGGAAAGAGACAAAAAAAAAAAACAATTCCAGATGCTCTACGGATGCGATGAAAAAGTGAAATAATTTAGAAAAAAAAAAAATCTAAGAAAAAATACAGAAAACCGTTAATAGCATCGAAGTGTTTTTATCATCAATAATAAAGGGCACCAACACTAAAATGTACGTAATTGAATACACAATCGCAAAAAAAAAGTGTTTCCATTCAAGAGAGCAGAAAAAAGCGTACCAAATTAGATTGAAACATTCTTAAAAATTTAATGCAAACAAAAAGAAGCAACGAAAAAATCAAGAGAAAAAAAAGAAGAAGAATAATCAAGTTTTTCAGATATATCACACAAGGGTATATATATCAAGTTTTCTCACAATTTAAATTGAATTGACTCGCCGTCAGTTTCATAATGAATATTTAAATTACAATGTATATATGCATTGTGCAAGATGATGTTGTCAAAAGTTTACTTTAATTAGAGTTAACCACTAGTCATTTGCATCACTTGGCATTTCATCATTCAACCGTTGACTGGACTTTTGAAATTGAGAGGTGAATGCATTGAGAGCAGTCAAAAAAAAAAAACAAAAAAAAAATTCAACAAACATATATAAGAAAAGGGTCGCTGAAGTTGAAAGACTTTGACTTGAACCCACAAGACACACAAACACTCACATACACACACACACACACAGAGAGAGAGAGAGAGAGAGAGAGAGAGAGAGAGAGAGAGAGAGAGAGAGAGAGAGAGAGAGAGAGAGAGAGAGAGAGAGACATACACACACAGACACATTCAATTGAATGCAGCAAACACTCATCAGCTAATTGAAAATCATTTACCCAATTCGGTTGTGAAATGCATGGATAGAATGCGAACTGAAATGTATTTTTGCAACATTGAATAATTGTATCGAGTTTTGTGAAGCGTTCAACTGAAAATAATAAGAATTAAAATTGATGTTTTTATTTCTCTCTCTCTCTCTCTCTCTCTCTCTCTCTCTCTCTCTCTCTCTCTCTCTCTCTCTCTCCTCTCTCTCTCTCTCTCTCTCTCTCTTCTTATGAAAATAATAACCAAACCGGATTATCGGATGAAAATAGTGAATTGAAAATCATTAAAATGAAAATAAAAGCTAAAAATTCGCCTGAAAAGTTTCATGTGATAAATAAAAGCAAACCGAATGGCCAATGCCTGCGACTATAGATTTGTTTGGTCATGCATTAAATATGCAACAGAAACAGATATATAGATATAGATATAAATATAAATACACCGGTTGGCCGAAACCTTGTAAAATGTTAATGCGAAAAGTGAATTTTATTGCAACAACTTTGAGTGGGAAATGACTGCTGAATCAAGACACACAATGTTATGCTTTTGGTATTGTTTAACATTGTCTCTCATTCTCTTGCTTTATTCATTGCTCCTGTTGCTTCTTTCCCCATTGTGATATCCCAGAGTAAACCAACAGAGGATCAGAAAACTTTTTGTCGCTATTTAATTGTAATTTTGCCTTAAACTGTGTGTCGTTGTTGTTCGCCTCCCTTCTCACATTTCCTTTTGTTTGTTTTCTTCTTTTTTTCTCATTTGTTTTTCCTTTTTTGGTTTTTTCTTTTGCTTGTTCAAATTTTTTCGCACTGTATATTTCTTTTGACTTTGGCCGGTGAGTGGATTTGACAGGAGACACACTATGTATCAATAAATGTTCAATTTTCGCACAAATTTTATGTGATCAATTTGGTTTGGTGTCAACGTTTAGTCAGTGAATGAGTGTCTTTCTATCTATCTCTCTCTCTCTCTCTCTCTCTCTCTCTTTCGCTCGCTTGCTTGCCAAAAAAATTTATTCCCGTCGCATATATTCAATACCCATTGGACTTAAGCTGTGATGCGAATAGAGAACGCACATGTTTATCGCTTGTTTTGTCAAGTCTGCTGCATTAGAAATGAGCGGCAGGCACATGTTTCTCTACAATCGGCATCTCTCTTTTTCAACAGTTGAAAAAGTGTCACACTTATAAAACAAAGTTGATGCTTACTTCACAAATGCAGACATAATTTAACGATTTTCCATTTATTTTCTAATTTAAACGAAGAACTTGCAGGAGAAAAAAACAAACTTGTGTATCGAAGTCTATAATAAATGTACGATAGATAAAGAGACAGATAGAGAGAGAGAAAGAGTCTGCAATAAAATCCAATTTTTCAATAAAGACAAGGAATAATTTGCCGACTATATTAAACTTAATAATAAACAACTGGATAGATTTACTTATCTTATGGGTAGTGCTTTGTGCACTTTTTTGCTTCTTTCACTTGCAATCTTTCTCTCTCTCTCTCTCTTTCTCTCTTGCTTGCTCCTTTGGATGAAAAGGTTTAACTCAACTTTATTCCTATTAAAAGAAAACTTCTGGCACATTTTGCGCACTTAAAAGTCAAAATGGACAGAAAATAAGAAGTCACCAAAGTGGCAAGATTTCGATTACGGATATTTGAATTATTTCAACTTGTTTCCATTTTTTTTTTTTTTAATATCATCTCTTCAGAGACACGGCACACTTAAATATTCATTGAGCGATGTCGCTTTAAAAACTGTTATTCAATCGACAACGGCTTGCAGTTGAGTGCATTAAATATGCTGTGAAAACATGAATACTCATCACAAATGTGGTTCAATGCACATGTTTATGTACTTTCATTTTATTTTTTATTTTTTTTTTTTCTGTCTTTTCTTTTATTTTTGTGATGTGGTGAACTTTATGGAAATGTTTTAAGAATAAAAGACTTTTACCATATAAAAAGTACAAATAAAATATACCTGAAACTATCAAAGATAAACATTAAAGTTGAGTTGCTTATGTTGGGAATTGATACGAAAAAAAAAAGAAATACAGCCAACACCACACACACACACATGGACTGACGTGAGTTTTGATGGTTTCGACATATTCAGACACATATTTTTTTTCTGCATTCACCACCCCGATGATGACTCGAAATTTTGTTGAGATATGCAAAGCACAGAGGAAAAAAGGAACATTCTAAACCAGGCTATTCTAAGGTTTGCCAGAAGCTTTATTGTTAACAGAAGGTACGACCTATGGGATGGATTCTGTTGCACACAAAAACCAATTCAAATTAATTATTCATGATTTCACACAATAATGCTAAGAGCACACCAACGTCTCTCTCTCTTTCTCTCTCTCTCTCTCTCTCTCTCTCTCTTTCTCTCCCTCTCTCTCTCTCTCTCTTTCTCTCTATCTCTCTCTTTCTCTCTCTCTCTCTCTCTCTCTCTATCTCTATCTCTCATTCTCTCTCTTTCTCTCTTTCTCTATCTCTCACTCTTTTTTTCTGTCTTTCTCTATATCTCTCACTCTCTTTCTGTAGATCGGGCTCAATAAAAAAGAAGAAAAAATTGCGAGCGCGGACAGTACAAAGCGAGACGTGAAAAAAAGTACGGAAAATATCGATTAAATCTCAAATGATACACAAAAATAGCATTTGAATGAAGCATAGAGAAAGCGAAAAAAAAAGAAAAATGAGAAAGAGACAAAATGGGGAAAAAGGAAAAGCGGGAGGAAAAGAGATGGAAAGATGGAGAAACCAATGCAAAACCATTTGAAAATTATCACGAGACAGACATGTCGACAGATGAAGATGGAGTGAAAAAGACTGAGAGAAGATGAAATTTTCAAAGCTCTGTACATTTTGTAAAAAAAATCTCTGTTTGTTCGGCGCGCCAATACATTTCTAAAAACTAATATAACAGTTTTTTTTTGTGCACCCTTCAAGGGTTCACCAATGCAGTACACCAAAGGAAAGAATTGTCATTGTTCCGCTCGATATTAACGCATACCTCGTTTTTTTTTTTTTTTTTGTTCAGCTGGTTTTTGCAATTTAATACATATCAAATATCCAATGATCAATAAAACATCATAATAAATGAAATCATGTTCTAGTGCATTTCTAAATATTATATACACTCTTTTGATTGAAAATTCATTTATCAAATTATTATTATTGTTGATGATTGTTCGTTTGTTGAAAAGAATTTCCCGATTTTTTTTCTCATATATGCAAAATGTAATTGGAAAATTCTGATTTACATTATTTTTCATTCGATTGCTCATACACATAAATGGTCAATGTCCATTTGTATATTTCATTATACTCTCATCAAAATATATAGAAAACAGTCTGCCCTTATGATGATGAAAATCGTTTTACATAATGTGAACAAAGCAAAAAAAAAATAAATAAATCAATCAAAAAATTCAAAGGCGAAAATTACCATACTTTATTCATCTGAACCATTCTATTTTTTTTTTCTTCCTTTTTAATTGAATTCCATTGTGCAATCAGTAATCAGCTTAAATAATGGAAAAAAAAAGAAACGCATTTATTAACGAAATGATGGCTTTTAACAAACTTATCAAAATCAATATTAACACAACATTTAGTGTTTTACATTTCCGCATCAGAAAGTGTGAAATTTGTTCAAATTTCTGTTAAAAGAAAGCTTATAACAAATTTGATAAATGTTATTTAATACAATGGCATTTTGAATTTTGATATTTTGATGCATAAGATTGTGCTAACAATCACATTATAAAAGCAGTTAGAAATAGCAAATATGCAAAACTGTTGATATCAAAAGCGATGCACATTAAATTAGTGTCATTAGAGCCGCATGCATTATATACATGGTTAGATATTATTTAATGAAAAATGTTTCGGATGGCAAAGAACATCACACGTTTTTCTTCAATTTAATTATGTGCACATTATTATTTCATTGACGAATGATTAAATTTGTGGAAAACAGAGATGTGTATGATGGCTATGGCTTTTTATGGACTTAAAGAACCCTTTTCGAACAACTGAATTACTAATAAACATTATGAGCTTCTCGTTTCAATTTCGGCGTTGTTGCCTCAAATTATGAGTGTGTTTTTTTCTTCTCTCTTTGTTCGTAAAAAAGGATCCGTGTGTATTATTCTCGTACATTTAAGCCACAACACGATTTCGCCAAACATTTCGACCAAAATAAAAATACACCTGTTATTAAACACGTATAAAAAGAAACGTAAAATTTTCAATTTAAAATTGAATGAATTTCGGCAGTTAGAATAAAGTGGGCAAGGGTAAGAGGGAACACAAAGTCCATCTGTGGGCATTTGGTGAAAGAAGGAAACAAGGGAAGAGAGAGAGAGAAAGGGAGAGGGAGAGAGAGAGGGGGGAGAGAAAGAGGGAGAGGGTGATGGAGAGGGAGAGAGAAAGAGGGAGAGAAAAAACAACTAAAAAAATCACATATCCAATTCTATGGTCGACAGTGTCTACTGGAAGATTACAATGGTCAAATAACTTTTGCGCAATAATTTTACCATGTATATACGTTTTAAAACTGACAATCCAAACTCAACTTCAGTGTATTTCATTTCATTTATTGATGTCGAAAAGTATGAGAGAGCAATGCATGAGCAAACAAAAATAATATGAAAAAAAAAAAAAAATCAACCACATGAGCAAACATTGGCAAAAAGGAAAAACGAAAAAGAAAACAACAATTTTAAAATGAAAAACAACATTTTGTGAGCGTTTTTCAAATATTATCTAAATATATGTTGACAAACTGTCATAACGATTGTGTTCAATGTGCGGACAAAATGTTTGGATATATATAAACTATTCGAAAAATTGATGTGCTCAGTTTTTTTTCTTTCTGATTCGTCCCATTTTCTGTCGCAATTTAATCTTTCATCAGAATGATTGTCAAGCAGTGTCACATCGTATCGTATCGTATTCACAACATTTTAGCTATTGAAATACCTCATGACTTGACTCTCACTTCATATCACCCTGAATAGCTTAAATATTTTATCGCATTGAAATAACAGCTTTGCGTGCTTTCATCTCTCTCTCTCTCTTTCCTTCACTGTCTTTCCTTCACTCTCTTTCCTTCTCTCTCTTTCCTTCTCTCTCTCTCTCTCTCTCTCTCTCTCTCTCTCTCTCTCTCTCTCTCTCTCTCTCTCTCTCTTTCTCTATGTGTGTGTGTGCGTGTTTATATGGTTGGTCTCGTACAATACAGTGACACTATATCCATATGAATTGTCACATTGCAATTTGTACGAAAGCATAACCAATAAAATATTTGCACAAGCAACAATTTTATGATTATGAATTTCTGGGATCCACTTTTCCGCATGCTTTATGTGTCATTGGACATTCATTGTTTTGACTATCTCATTCTTTCAATAGAATATCTCTCTAGTGTTTACGATTTATAGATACTTAGCACACCGAATCATAGACATTTCACATCATTTCCATAAAATGAAACGCAAAATTTATTGTTGCCATTCAATTTTAATAACAAACTGTTTCAATGTCACCTCCTTGATCGCGTTCACACTCACGCTCATGCTCACGCACTATCTCTCTCTCTCTCTCTCTCTCTCTCTCTCTCTCTCTCTCTCTCTCTCTCTCTCCCTCTACCTCTACCTCTACCTCTACCTCTACCTCTATCTCTACCTCTCTCTCACTCTCACTTTCTCTTTCTCCATCTCTCTCTTTCTCTCTCTCTCTCTCTCTCTCTCTCTCTCTCTCTCTCTCTCTCTCTCTCTCTCTACCTCTACCTCTACCTCTACCTCTACCTCTACCTCTATCTCTACCTCTCTCTCACTCTCACTTTCTCTCTCTCCATCTGTCTCTTTCTTTCTACCTACCTCTCGATCATAGTGTTTCTCTCTCGTGCCGTAAATGTCTAGTTTGGTTTAGTTGTTAGCAAAAAATCAACTAAACTATGAGTGTTCAACATCATTTGCAGCATTGTTAAAATCAAAGCATAAAATCATCAGTCATCAGGAGCGGGACTCCTGCCGGGAATCGTTCCTGCTTATAAGTATTAATATGAGAGATTTTGTATTTATTTGTAATGAATTGTGTGTGAATATATACTTGGGAGCGGCACCTGAAGTAGTGAACTACGTGCCTGTTAAATTGTGCGCTCGCTAAGCAGGCGCATTGACGCGCACAAGCTCGATATAATGCTCCTGTTAAAATGATATGCTGCGAGAAATGGGTTGTTCAAAATGACAATCTCTCAACAAAAAAAAAAAAAAAAAAACTATTTATTGTTGATTTGATAGTTGATTGAGGCATCATCAATACGTGCAACATAAAAGCAAAAACGAAAGAATAAAAGAACGAACAAATGGATGAACGAGCGAAAAAAAAACTATTAATGTTGGTAAATGCAAATAGAAAGCATTGATTCACATGTCTTATTCAAACGATAAACGATTCGAATACTATGAATGCTCGAATATTTAAAACGGAATTCAACATTTAACGACATTATGTTTATATCGAAACCTTGGTTTTCCATACTTTCGAATGAAACAAAAAAAAACATTTTATATTTTCATCTGAATGCTATGCTTCAGCATATCACTAGCTTAAGCAATCGGCAAATGAAATTGTAAAGTTAACCAAGACATTGCTATAATAGAGTGTTCAGTACCGTGTATTTAAACATTGTTTCCTTTTTATCTTGCTCTCTCCCTCTCTCTCTTCCACCCCTTTCTCTCTTCCACCCCTTTCTCTTTCACTCTCTCTCTCTCTCTCTCTCTCTCTCTCTCTCTCTCTCTCTCTCTCTCTCTCTCTCTCTCTCTCTCTCTCTCTCTCTCTCTCTCTCTCTCTCTCTCTCTCGAAAAGAATTTTGTTATGTTGGTAAATATATATGGGGAGTTAAAAAAAATTATTTTTCCACAACAAATTTAAAAAAATTTTTGGGAAATCTCTTACCCATACCCTCTAACTCTCACTTCTTCGTACATTCACACTCTCTCTCGCTCGCACTCTGAATATATAAATTTTATCACATTTCCTTCGAATCCCCAAACTGATAATTAAACGAAAACAATAAATGAAATAAAATGACAAATTTCAATTCGGTAAATTTCCGTTTTACACTTACTTTTCGCTTCCTCAATTCCATGGGCTCTATTTTCTCTCTTTGTTTATATTCTCCATTTTATCATTTCGTACATTTATCCTCTTTGCCATCGTCTTTACGGTTTTATCTTTCAATCCACATTGAAAATTGGCTTCGTGAGCTTTTGCAAAATGTAATTTGCTTACATTGATGCATAAAAGTGGTAAATTCATATTGCACATCATGCGAATAATGGGGTCAATAAAGAAATATATTATTTGTGCTCAACGGGCCTGACACGTATTTTCTGTATAGCAGCTATCATTTGATATAGCTCTATATGTATATAGAGAGACAGATACAGAGAAAGAGAATATAGATCTATTTCAATATGTTTGTTTATAAAAGCATGAAGAAAATTGAAATTTCAATGCAAATAAAATCGTAAATGAATCGGTCCCGTCTCGATCACAGACAACGCAAAACTCAAAACTCAAAACTAACAAATAACAATGTTATTTGAAAATGCACTTTGGCCCCGACAGCCGCAAGACAAAAACAGAACAGAACTGAAAGGATAGAGAGAGAGAGAGAGAGAGAGAGAGAGGAGAGAGAGAGAGAGAGAAAGAGAATGAAAAAATCAACGAACAAATTGTACAAAGATTGAAACACATAAAAAATTTAAAACACATACCAAACATTCGCTTTTCGTTATATTGTCATTTCTCTCATTCTCTCTCGCTGTCTCATTCTCTCTCGCTCTAGCTTACACTTTCGCTCTCCATCTTCTTCTCTCGCACTTTTCAATAAGATAAGAAAGAGCAAGCGAGTGAATATACTATAGTCACACCAAATTGTGATCGCAATATTAAAATGAATTCAATATGAGATTCATGATCTCGATGTAATTGATTCTATTCGAAAAGACAATAAAAGAAAAAATGCACAGAATCCTGTGATTTCCCCGGCGATAAGCATATTTCTATGAAATGAACGAATGAGAATAAAAAATGAGAGAAGGAAAAATCATGCGACAAATCGTAAAACTGAAAACCGGAAAACTGCTTTTTGACAAACACGTAAACTTCATATATATATAATATATAGTGATTCGACCACAAAAATCAACTAAAGACAATGCGGAGACATCATCAAGCAATTTAAATTTATTATCAATCATCAATTTTCAACATAAATTGTGTAAATTTTGTCCTTTTTTCCATTTTATACGGAAAAATTAAGTGTCAATGAATGAACATGATGGTGATCGCAAACGTGATAATTATATTAAAGCTATGTGTTTGACTGTACAACATACACAAGCAGATAATTTTACATAAATTTCAACAGCGCCAATATTCAACATTTAAATTGATTAAATCTTTTGTGCACAAACTATATTCTTTCATATAAAGTATATAGTTTTGAATTTTATTAGACAATGTTAAATATAATATTTGATTTTAAGAAATGTGGCAATTGCCAAATGAAGGCAAATTTAATTTGTATATATATGCGCCCCCCCCCCCACTTCCCCATCAAAATAATAACGAATAATAAATGGCATTGATTTGATCATATGTGCATAGTTCATTGATATAATTCTAACATTTGAAAACATGTTGGTTTGGTTTGATTCTATGTACATAAATGTAAGTCTTAAATAATCCAGACAGATTTTATGGAACATTGGCACCATCGATTTTATTTTGTTGATGCGCTGATCTTAATAAATATTCTAAATTGCAAACTTTGATTGAATTATTAATAAATTGCTGCTGTGGTGGTTTGAATTGAAATCAATTATGTATATGATTTGATGAAGAAATAAGAGATGGGAAATGCAAACGGATTTGAACGAATGAATAGAAATAGAGCTTTTAAATTACGCGATATGAATGAACAAAGGGTTTTGCAAATGTGGCTTACAAAATTCATGCAATCGTTTCCAAAAATCATTTACATTCAATTCAAACCGAAAACGGATTTGGCAACTAAAAAATAGAATTGAAATTTTGTCTTTACATAAAATAGCACAAAAACACACACGCACCATACAAATGGATATCAAATGTGGACTGAACTCATGATAATTTTGATAATGTATTTTCATTTCTGTGCACGTATTTCTATGTAGATTCATTTAAAAATACAATCATTTAGTTGGCATGCATGATAACAACAAAAACAACTAGAATAAATGGCAATTGAAATACCCGAGAGAGATGCCAAGATATCACATTTACACTAGCTGTCGTAATATCAAAATTCTCAAATGGTTTTCAACTTTGTCAACGACTTTCTATCAATAATTCAAATGATTTTACAGTCAAACCTAAGATTACCTTCAGCAAATGTGCATTTTTTTCTTCTCCGTTGTATTTTTTCTTTTTTTTTGCATTAAAATACATCGAACTTTATTACATTCAATTAAGGTTGATAAATATTTTCTATTTCATACAAATTTAAAAAAAAAAAACTGATGCGAACAAAGTTTGCCCGTTAAATTGTTCATTTTGCTAATGAAAACCCGGTAGTAAGATAACATTTTGCTCATATGGTTGTACTATACTCAAAATGATTTTTGGCAAAAGAATAAAAGAAAAAAAAAAACCACGAGCTTTAATATCGATAAAATTTACGGCAAGCCAAAAAGCGTTCATTAAATGGCCAATATTAACAATTTGATTGGTTGCGCAATGACTCAAAGGCACCAGTACTACCACCAATGCAAACATCAAGTTTCGCTTAATTGAATTATGAATAATAAATACTGAACATGCTGTGTTATTGCAGCTTCATTACATTTCATGCCAATTCAGTAAAAAGTTGCTTGATACGCGCACACGCACACGCACACGAACACTCATACCATGTATTTTCTTGATGTATTTGAAACAATTTAACACCGCTGTGTGCGGTCTTGTGTGTCTTGATTGATGTGCGAAAACTTGCGAAATTTGCATGAACGTGTTGGTAAATTATCGCTTAATACGCGAATACACGATACACATTTCGTACAATTCGTACGCAAAATGTGTGAAAACAAAATGTATACGTCCTCAATGATGTAGTCAATATTTGTTCGTTTTTCTTTTTTCCAGTTTTTCTTTTTCCTATAATTTTTTCCATAGGTTTTCGGAACAATTAATTGATGTATTTTGTGATATTTGGTTGTAAGCGGAAAAAAAAAAATTTTTTGTGCTGAATCAAAGTGTGAACATTATTTGATTTGTTTCGGTTAATCAAATTGATTTTTGGCATTTAGAAAGCATTCATCATTGATTGTTTCATAACATATACAAGAAATATACATATTTTGTTGAACCATTTATCTTGATGAAAAACTCTTTTCGTTATGAAAAAATGCAAAGAAACAATTTCCGAAGTCAAAATATTTTATGAGAAATGAAAATGCGAGGAAAAAAAAAAACAATCTTTGTGAAAACAAAAATATGAAATAACCCAGCAAGTGAATTGGGTACACTAGATGATTGGCCACATCAAAGTGGAATTTTTGAAATTTGATTGATTCCGATGATGAAATTGTTCAAGTCAATCAAATGCTATACAAATACAAACAGTTGAGTAATTTTTTTTTTTTTTTTTTTTTTTTTAAGAGGTTCGAGGTGATATACGTTTCGTCAATAAAAAAAAAACGCACTTCCTTTAAGGCTAAAACCAAACATAAACTCTCGATAAATTTGATCGTAAAAAAAATGTGTCTGTCTCTCTGTGTGTGTGACATTATTTATGACAAAACTCAAAAACCAAATCATTCGATGAAGGCCATTGTTTACATTAAGCCTCATGAAATACCGCTATCTATCGTCGATACTACGGTATTTTCGCGAAATTATTTTTCTCTTTTTTTCTTTCTTTCTTTCTTTCTTTCAAACAAACAACAATTTTGTATTCATCATCTATGTTGCGGGATTTTGGTCGTAACTCTTTTGCTCTTTTGTTTTGCCGTCAATAAATCAAAGGCTGGGAACGGACCAAATGTAATTTGAATTAAGTGAAAAAAAAAAATGTAACAGCAACGACAACGACGACGGCAACCAAGCAAATTTTTATACGAAGAGATGATTTTACTTAGCGCCTTTACATTGGTTTTATCGTTTATGTTTTTAGTACGTATAAAAAAAGCATTCTAGCGATATGTAAATTATTTTGCTGGAAACATACAACAAAAACACTAATACATACTCGTAAGCTGAGTGAATAATAATGAATTTATAACCCAATCATTCTTTTATCCAACGAAAAAAAAAAAAAATTGCGTAACAGCACGCATGTCTTTGAATCGTAGAATGCTAATAGCGATCAACCAGAAAAATGGAACGGGAGGAGACCAGAGAAATTTGGATGGTAGAGACAAAGAAAATCAAAAAAAAATAAAGAGAGAGAGAAAGAGAGAGAGAGAGAGAGAGAGAGAGAGAGAGAGAGAGAGAGAGAGAGTGAGCGAGAGAGAGAGAGTGAGAGAGAGAAAGAGAGAGAGAGAAAAAGAGACGAAGGAAAAAAAACACAACGATAAAAACAGAGCACCAACGACGGCACTAAAACGAACGGGAGAAAAAAATGAGAAAACAAATGTGCAACATGGTTCGCCGGTTGTCACAAAGACCAGAAAGGCTTTCAAATGTTTGATTTCGATACCCGCCCGACCAACTGCCTCGTTGTTTATCCGGTAATTTGTTTTTCGGCTCGTTGATTCGACACATAACAGCACTTCAGGCCGACAAAACAACAACAAAAATATGGCGGATTATTCCAAATCGGCATATACACTTGAAAGACGGCGCGCGCTCGTTCGCTCTCTTTCTCTCTCTCTCTCTCTCTCTCTCTTTCTCTCGCTCTCGCTCTTGCTCACTGCTTTTGCTTTGTATCGCGAAATGGTTCAATTATGCTCATGGGAAATCATGCCAACAAATAAGACATTCCTAACCACTTTTCATGAAGTTTTTGACAAAAGTTTTCAGTTCGCTATCCTTCAGTGATTTAGTTGTGAATTGGCTGGCTGCAGTCAGCAGAACAAAAGGAAGAAGGAGCAGAAAAAAACATAAAAATAAATAAAAATAACAGCCAAGTCAATACAAGTCAAACCAAAACTAATCAATTGGAATGTGAATGAGAATATTTTGAATTGTTGGCAATGCCAAATAGGAACTTTGACTGAATTCAAACGCAATCAATATTTTAGAGCAATTTTTTGACGGTCGAACACAAACGCCACTACTTTCATTCTTTCCGCTCGTGTAACATTTCATTCAATCATTCTCTCTCTCTTTCTCTCTCTCTCTCTCTCTCTCTCTTCCTCACGTTATTTCTCATTCTCTCATGGATGGCGGCTTTTGTTTTGGCTGATGTTTTTAATATCCGATGTGTCCATTTCAGTCCGGTTCTTTCATTATTTTTTTGTTCCCATGTCAGAATACTTAATTCCCATTTGTTTTAATTTCAATTTTAGGTTCAGTACACACAATCCGTTAAGTATACCATCTTTCGTTTAAATCGAATCGTTGTGTTCACGGTTATCAATGGTTTAGCATTTCTGATACATGCATGCATACATTTGTTTTTATTACCGTACATTTCGAATAATATTTCAACAATTTCCGCATGTAAATGTTCCTGTATATATACAGAGAAATGACGGTACTGAATGAATTCACAAGAATTCCCACTGCAAGAATTCACAATTCATGCATGTACATATATAGCAGAGCAAGAATTCTCGTTGTTTCCAATGGAAAAAAAAGGAGATATTGAGAGGGAGAAAATGGAAATGTGGGCACAAACAGGCGCAATGTTTCGATTTTCTATTTAGCATTGACAGCATCTAAATGAATGCCGTTGAAACAATAACAACGATGGGCAGCCCAATAATATGAACTGAAATGAAACTGTCGGCGGTATATCAACATATCTCTGGATGATGGGAAAAGAAAAAAAAAAAATGAAATTGAGCCAACTCAACTTGTTGTGTATTGTATGAGTGAGTGAGTGTGCATACGGAATGTGGTATTTGGATTTGTTGAATGGAAAAATGGTTAATGTGATGACGATTATACGGGCAACTTATTTTCGGGATGATTTTTCTCATTGCATGGACGTTATGATGTTTGCGTTGAAAAGCACAATTAACTGTGTTAGCATTGGATAAATAATATGTGAACATTACTTACTCGTCATATATCCATATTTCATGATGCCTTTTTTTTTGCTCTATTCTCCTTTTCTTACTGCACTCACCACATATATTTTCATGTGTATTCAGAAATATTACTTTTTCTCCTCCTTTCTCTCTGTGTTATCCATTACAATGCCAAACTTTTCATTTGTTTGTATTTTTCACAATTTTTCTTGCCCTGCCCTCTTTCTCATCTTCTTCATTTCCTTTTCGTTTCTTTTATTTGTTTTACTTTTCTTTCATTTTTTTCTCTTCATCATCTTCTTCTTCTTCTTCTCATTTTTTTGGTGTGTAAATATTTCTTTGCTGCGAACTTTTGCCATTTCAATGCAATAAATTATTCCTTTATTTATTTATGATTCATTCGCAAAACTGAATAAAGCTTTGGCGCAATGTAGAAACATGTAATCAAGTGTGAACAATACACAACAGACCGGCCGAATCTATTCACATGAAATGTGATGTTAGTCAATGTTTCTCAATCTACGGTACACATTGGGTAAGTTCTCGCTTACATTGAAAGAAAATGCGCGATGGATAGATGGGTGGCAGTGATGGTGAAAAAATAAAAAAAATAAAAAATAAAATGTATGAAACTGCAAAGCGGGACAGAGCGTGAAAGAAGAAGAACAGCAAAGAAACAAAATTGGCACTTGGAAATGAATGCATTTTGAATATGTATATTTGATTTCCTTTTTTTTTCCTTTACTTCGTTCATTCTGCCCTTCTCTCTCTCTCTCTCTCTCTCTCTCTCTCTCTCTCTCTCTCACTTTTCATTTCTTTTTTGTGCTTTCTTCTCACGAGATAGAGAGAGAGAGAGAGAGAGAGAGTGCTACGTTGAAATGTTGAGTTCCGGCAAACAAAGATGTATCTCGCGTTTTAGCTTGTTTGTTTAACATTTATTTTTTTTTTTTTTTTCGTTTGCGTTCTCCCTCCGTCTCGTTGCCTTTTGCTTTATCACTCTTTGTCTGAAGTCAGGTTTTTTGTTTCTTTTTTCTCTTTTGCTTTCCTTTACTTTACTTTGCACACTACAGTTGAATTTTTCCGCATTGTGACGAAAATATTTATGCTCCACTTTGATTTTGATCGGTTGAATGTAATAATTTATGAATAGCGAACAATCACATCTCGTTCTCTCTCTCTCTCTCTCTCTCTCTCTCTCTCTCTCTCTTTCATTCTCCGCAGAGAAATCCGGAGCATAACTGATGCACTTTTATTCATTTAGAAATGTTTGCAATAACTTGTTTCATCTTGCAGTGTTGTGTGTGTGTGTTTTTTTTGTTCTTCAACATCGCTGCAGTATGTGAGAGTGACTAAAGAGCCCATGTATATACACGAAATGTTGAAGTGTTTTTGTTTCGGAACGTAATTAATTTTCAGTTGAAACTCTTTCAAAAGCTCTTAAAATTTGGACTTGGAAAATTTGAAATTAAATTCAAGGCCTGAATTTGGTCATTTTTTGGTTTCCTTTGCGTGAATAAACATAAACTCTTTTAAAACATATTTATGGTGAGATTTTTTGAAAATATTTGCTTGCAGCTATGATACGTGATATTTGTCACTAAATAGATATTAATAATTGTATGCCTTTGCATTCTCGTCTCGTCACTCGATCTTACGTACCTCAAAAGAAGTTTTTTGTTTTATAATAACATACTTTGAATAATCCTCATTACAAGTGTACGCTGAAAGTTCATTTGAACCGGTGAATTGCAAAAACGACATTTCGTGCAGCTGCTTCATCACCCACACACATACACACTCACAAACACAAAAATGTTTCACTCTTTATTTTATTTTTCAAGCACGAAAATCGAGAAGCATCAACAAGAAAGAGCACTATGAAACACCGAAATGGAATAAGGGAATTGGGTGAGATGGCATGGAAGAAATAAATCGACCCATTCATTCACCATTTTGTTAGTTTTGTTGTGAAATTTCTCATTACAATATCAATAATACGTACAAAGTTTAACAGGAAAATCATTGAAAGAGGAAAATGAGAATTTGAGAGAGCAAAAGAGAGAGTGCAAAAGAGAGAGAAAGAGAGAGCGAGAGAGAGAAAGAGAAAGAGAGAGAGCGAGAGAGAAAAAGAGAAAGAGAAAAGAGAGAGAGAAAGAGAGAGAGAGAAAGAGAAAAGAGAAAGAGAGAGGAAAATGTTGTTGAAGAGAACGTTGAACGTTCTGTACGGTACCATCTCTATGCATGTTCGTCATAACATATTTTTAAATGCTAGCGCAGGGCACGACAAATGAAATAACCACTGAACAGTAAAAATTACTTGATTTCGGTGATGACTCTTGCATAATAATTTTTTTTTTTTTTGTTCCAATTTTCGTGCAGATTTGAACCGGAAATTGGAAATTGGTACACTTTGAGCATGATTGCTAAATTTACCACAGAACAATACACTGCTGTTCGATTTGACCACACCTCCTGCCCCCCTATTCATATATCAACAACATTCGCATGAAAATCTCATCAAAATATGATGCGCTTGTAGTTCGTATTTCTGATATGGGCCATGAAAATATATAACTCAATTAGGCATTGGAAAAAGCGCACAAATGTAAATTCATTTGTAATAGCAAATGAAAAATTGATATGAATGATTTGATAGGTTTTATTCGGAAATGTAATCAGTGAGACTGTGAGTCAATGTAACCTCGAGAGTGGCGAGAGAATTGTAAAAAGATAGAGAGAGAAAACAAAGAGAACAGGAAAGAGAGAGAGAGAGAGAGAGAGAGAGAGAGAGAGAGAGCCAAAAAGAGAGAGAACCAAAGAGAGAGAACCAAAGAGAGAGAGAGAGAAACAGAAACAGAAATCTCGGACAAATTACAGATTGGAATTTTGCCTGAAAATCGCTTCAAGGCAAAAACCTGAAAATTATGTAACTGCAATCATATTGATTACGTTCAATAGCAATTTAATGCAGCTAATGATTTATCATCTTAATTTACAACGACTTAATATTTCATCAGATTCCAGTTTGATTTTTATTTATTGGTGCATTTGTTACGAATAAAAACGAAAAGGTCGTCCATAGTTCGATGGAAAGAGATCGACTGAAGTTGATGGAGAGAGGTCGACCGTAAATCTTAGCATGATTTTGATTAACAATGCGCAACAGTTTGAAAATCTCAAGGAAAATACACTCAATATTGAATTGAGAAGATTTTTGAAATAGTATATGGAAGTATACTTGGAATAGAAACACATTTCGCATTTCGAATTTCACAATATCACAATTCAAATTGCCCGAAAATAGGAAAAACGTAGCACTTTGTAAGAAAATTTAATGAACTCATTCAGGAAATATTTGATGTTTATCCTGAACATGTATCAGTTGTTAAGTGGACCAATTCCCATAGCGATGACGTTAACGTGGGCGGGGCTCGAGGGATGGCTTGGGCGCGAGTTCCGACGTTTCATCGCTATGCCAATTCCACCTCACTCTCTTTTTCTCTCTTCGTCTTTCTCGGTATTTCTTTGTCCTTATTTCTTTCCCCTTTTTTAGATGTGTTGCTTTTTGGCAATCATTTGCTAGCAATAGATGGATAGATAGATAGATAAATAGAGAGAGAGAAAAATAAGTAGAGTGGACACAAGTAGAATACGAACTATTTTTGGCATAAACAAGAGGCTGTTTACAAAAGATTTACATTTTATGTTGGATCGGTGTCGTGTTGTGACCATCACATGCAGATAAATAAAATACAAACAGAGGATTTTGCTTGTATTCATAAGTTAACAAGAATAAGAACAAGCTATTCAATTTTGATACCACGTGTGTTTTGTGTGTGTGTGTGTGTGTATCGTTCAACACATTTTCGGTGGCAAACCCTTTTACATTCTGCACGGTGTGTGTGCGCCAGCTAAAGCACAGAGAATAGAGAAAGGAAATCAGATAGAGTAAGTGAGTGTGCGAAATGAGTTCGAACAAGGATGAGAAAAGCAACGAGAGAAAGTGTGGGAATAAAATAAGTGAGGTAACAATGTTGATAATGGTGGAACACACAACATATTTTTGGGCTCCTGAGGCATACGACAAATCGAAATTTATCTATCTCTTTGGAATAGATCTCCATTTCACACATTTGTGACAACAAAACTTGGGATATTTAATCGAATGATGGATATAAATGTGTACAGAAATATGGTTTGCTACAAATGATTTTGAATGTCCAATGGTGGTGTGAACATGTTCTATTGTCAGAACATAGATATCGTTAAAGCATTAGATGTGAATAACATAAAAAAGAATAAATAATAATATGTATTATATGTGTGTCATCGACCAAGTAGAAAGTTTCTCTAACAATTGACAACGATGCTTGTAATGAAGAAATTGTTCACAGTAGATTTGATGATCCCTCACAATAACAGGCTTTGAACTGTTCATTTTGACCGGAATAATGAATACTAAAATAAATCCCAACACTTGATTATGTATAAATATCTATATATAAATCACAAATTCGTTTATTTTTGCATAATGGTTTCATTAATCTGTATTCGGAGCACATTTCTTTCTCTTTCTCATTCTCTCTATCTTTCACTCTCTCTCTTTCTCACTCTCTTTCTCTCTCTCTCTCTCCATCTCATTTTCTCTCTTTCCCTTTCTTTCTTGCTCCCTCTAGCTCGCTCCATCTTTCCCTCTCTCCCCCTCTCCCTGTCTCCTCTCTCTCTCTATCCCTCCCCTGTCTTCCTCTCTATCTCTCTCTTCCTCACTTTCCCATCTATCCCTCTCTCATGATATGAACGATTGTGTATGGAATGAAATTGTTATCGCAGTTCTTCGGTCATTTGAATTTTATTTCTACAACAATTTTATTTCCATCTCTATATCTAAATTATGGATGTGAATATGACATGGAAGCAATATAAAGAAAGAAAGAAAGAATGAATGAGAAAAAAAACCTGCATTGATGATGTGTTACAGCCGCATTCATCAGGCCGGATTTTGAAGTATTCACAATCAATAAAAGCGTCACAAAAACGCTATGCATTCAATTTATTCCAAAATAGATGGATTATCGCCTTTTTCGTAAACAATCAGTATTGTTTAACTTATTCGGCCAACAAACACACTTGCACGCATTAACATTGTCCGTTGGTTGAGCAATTTAGCTGATCCAGCAAACTCAATAAAACACACATGTAAATGAATTCACCGTCTTTTTACATAGAGATAAATGCAACCAAAATAAAAGTATTGTCCACTACATTTGGACAATAATCGTATTATGCAGAGTCTTCTTGTTTTGGTCGCCATGAGTCAATAAAATACAAAAACCAACTACAGAGCGAACAAATGAAGAGATGAAAACAAGAAGAAACAAAAAAGAACGAAAAGAAGTCATTTTGCTAGCATTGCCATGGCCATTTCCAACCAGTGGAAATGAAATTAAATTAGTCAATACCAATCACTGGATCCTATTGTGTGCCATTTCAAAATACAGAACTAAAACGTTGACAAAATAACAGTGTCGGCCATTTACACACAAATAAAAATGCAAAAGGATTGAGCGTATTGTGTGACATGGATTTTGTATCGTATCATAACAACAACCACAACACAATAAAAAAAAAAGACTTTTTTCTACATTCGCATTTTGGCCCACTTATTGAACTTTTCTTCAACTAAGAGATTGCCATTTGGTGTCATTGCTTTTGTTTATTTTTGTTCGAAATTCATATGAAAGTGAGACAAAGAAATCGAAAGAAATTCAAATAAAAACATCGAATATTCGAGACTTTTCTTCTTTCTTTTAGTTTTTCATTTAACTTCATTGTAGTCTTCTTCTTTTTCTCCCTCTCTATTTCTCCTTCTCTTTCTCCTTCTCTCTCTCTCTCTCTCTCGCTCTCTCTCTCTCTCTCTCTCGCTCTCACTCTCTCGCTCCCTCTCTTTCTCTCGCTCTATTTGCCCTTCTCTTTTTCCTTCTCTTTCTCCCTCTCTCTTTCTCCCTTCCTCTTTCGCTCTGTCTCGTTCTTCCTTTCTCCCTTCCTCTTTCGCTCTGTCTCGTTCTTCCTTTCTCTTGCTCTCTTTTTCTCTCTCTCGCTCTCTTCCCCTCACTCTCTCCCAGTGGCGTAGCTACGGGGGGGGGTTTTCGGGTTCAAACCCCCCCCATGAAAAGAAAAAATCGAGAAAAAATGAACTTGATACACATATGAAAAACAATTTATTTTCACAACTTTTCATATTGATTTACAACACATTATTGCAATAATAAATTTATGAATTATATTCATTTTAATGTTTTTTATCATAGAAATTTTATATTTCCAATACAATCCTCAGTGTTGAAATCATTTTGTGTATTATTGTTGCGGCTGGAAAAAAGAAGAAAAATAAATGAGCGCTGGTATTTTTTTAATATCAAAAGGAAATATTTTCAGTTAGTTACATTTTATTAATTCCGTTCACGATATTGTTTTACTGCTCTGTCAGCAATGAAATTATAAGTTTTGACTGCGCCATAAACCAGAAGAATGATGAGCAACAATGGACAAAACAACACCACCATGACAATTGCCACATCGTTAAGGCCAACATTTTCATCCGGTTCTTGTGGATATATTGGATGTTGGGGAATCGTAACCTTATTTTGTTCGTTATTACTGACAGCATCATGGACTTCGTAGCCCATGTATGCGGCAATTAAATATTTACCACATTTTTTGAATCCCTGCTTGACAGCTTCTCTGAAAATGATCCAAAAGGCCATCTTTCGCAAAAAAAATATCTTTTTTCGTATATGATTCACAAAATATATGTTGAATGATGTTGTTTGTATTTCAGTCACAGTTCGACTGATTTATACCACTGAATACACTTTGATGAAATATTGCCCGAAATATTTTTCATTTGATTACTTTAAAAGATTTATTAGTTTTCGTATTTATCCAATAAACATAAAAAAATGACTATCGTCAAATGTTTTGTCTTCGTTTATTTAAATGAAGTATTTTTTTATATAATCACATCGAAATTATCATTTGTTTATTTATAATTATCAAGTGCTCTACTGAGCGATGTTTATACCAAAATTATGATTATATGAAGAGTTTTTTGATTTTTCAATTTCATTCTATATTGGTGTTTTAATATAGTGCAATTTTACAGTGCTCTGATTATTTAGACGATTCTTGTTTTTCGAACAAACTGCAGTTTTGCATTTCCCTATCCACACTACATGAACAGAAATATCTATCGTCAACTGTTGTGTCTACGTTTTAAGAATTATTTGCTTGTTATGCAAAATCAAATTTTATTTAATCATGATAATAATGCGCTGTTGAGCATTGTTCACATAAAAATCTTGATTACCAAAAAGAAGCTGATTTTTCAATCCTATTCTGTATATCGATCGTGGACGATGAATATTGTGAATATTTTATTCCAGTTCATTGAATCAGTATGCTAACTTCACTTAAATATAATTTTCATTGTTTATCAAAAAAAACTTCACAAAATATACCATATTAATTCAGAAATAGTTCTAAAGATGTCTTCTTCAAAAAGAAACGAGAAAGTAATTTATATAATAATTCATGTAATTTAAAAAGTTGATGTGAAAGATAATTTTCTTTATTCTAGTCGAAAATAACTTCATTTTTCACTAAGAAACAGAAGTCAAATGAAGAACAACCGACATCAATATCGCAAAGTGAAAACTTGAATGATCAACCATTAACTTCAATATCGCAAAGAGAAAATTTGAATGATCAACCATCAACATCAATATCGCAAAGTGAAAACTCCAAAGATCAAACTTCAAATTTGTCGATACAAATTGAACCGCAAGCATCTTCAATCCAAAGTAAAAATGTTGAAAAGCAATCATTAATTTCTAATGATATAGGTTATTTTATTGAAAAAAAGATTAGTGAAGATGAAAAATTCAAATTGTTGAAAAACCGATGGTATCCTCCTGAAAAATTCGTATTTCCCACTACAACGACACGGAATTTGAAATTTCAAACAAATTGGTTGACAGAATTTCAGTGGTTAAGTTATTCAGAAAAAGATGATGGTGCATATTGTATATTTTGTGTGTTTTTTAGCCCACTTGGTGTAGGAATAGGTGGGCAACAAACAAAGTCATTAGTCACATTGCCATTTCGAAAATGGAAACATGCAAAAGAAGCATTTCGAAACCACCAATCCCTAGAATATCATAAAAATTCTACAATATCTGCCCTTAATTTTATTGATGTTAAAGAGAAAAAAATGATAGATATAAGCCTTCAATTAGATAATATGAAGAAAGCGGAAATAGATATAAATCGAAAAATTTTAACATCGATAATCCAAACTATTATTTTTATTGGTAGACAAGAAATTGCCTGTCGAGGACATCGCGACTCAGGTCCTATTTCTCCGAAAACGCCGATTGAAAACGATGGAAACTTTAGATCTTTATTACGTTTTCGCATGGCCTCGGGTGATGACATTTTGACAAAACATTTACAAGAGAGTTCAAAATGGACATATACCAGCCCTCAAATACAGAACGAATTAATAGAAATTTGCGGTAATTTCATTCTTCAAAATATAATATCGAAAATTAAAAAGAGCGAAGCTTACAGCATATTGGCTGATGAGACTACAGATATTAGTGGTGTTGAGCAATTCTCACTTTGTGCTCGTTATATAGATCAAGTGAATGAAACTAAGATATTAAGAGAAGATTTTTTAAAATTTGTGCCTGTCAATAATTTAACAGGAGAGGGTCTTTCAAACACAATTAAAACAACAAGCGTAGAGTTGGGATTGAATTTGAAACACTTATCTGGGCAAGGTTATGATGGAGCTAGTGCAATGAGTGGTGAGTTCCAAGGATGTGCGGCAAGAATAATTACTGAATATCCGCAGGCTTTGTACGTTCACTGCATTAGCCACTCATTAAACTTGGCTATTTCAGATGCGTGTAAAATACCTGTAATTAGAAACACCATTGGAACCATAAATGAAATTATAAAATTTTTTAGATGTTCCGCTAAAAGGCAAGCTATTTTGAATAAAGCAATTGATGGAATAAACAGCGAAACAAAAAAGTCACGATTAAAAAAATATTGTGAAACGCGATGGATCGAGCGTTTGGATGCAATAATAACTTTCAAAGAATTTTTCATACCCATTTTCCATGCGTTAGAAGAAATTGAAACGATTCGTGACATTGAAGCATCTAAAAATGCTTTTATTTTCCAAAAAACTTTAAAAGATGCAAATTTTCTTGTTGGAATGGTAGTTGTTCAAGAAATTTTTTCTTTCACACACCCACTGTCTACTTCACTTCAAACAAAAAACATGGATCTTGCTTCAGCCATAGAAATGGCTACAAATTTGATTTCTTTACTCAAAAATATTCGAGAAACAGCTCAGGAAAAATTTCATGAATTATATATCATTATAGAAAACTTGGCACAAGAAATTGGGGAAGAGATAAAAGTGCCCAGAATTATAAAAAGACAAGTTCATCGTAATAATTATGAGCATTCTTCACCGGAAATTTATTATCGACAGTCTGTTTACATACCATTTATCGATCATTTCATTGCTCAGTTAGAACTAAGATTTTTGAAACATAAGAATATTTTATCTAAGATCGAACATTTCTTGCCATCTTCTATTGTTAATTTAAATGAAAACGAAATTTATATTATTGTTGATTTATTCTGTGAGCAGTGGCCAAATGTATTGCCTTCTTCTGACAATATTGCAAAGAAGGAGGCATTATTGTGGAAAGAAAAATGGATTTCATCAGACATTGAAAAACCGAGTAATTTCATTGATGCACTTAATCTCTGTAATGAAATATTTTTCCCGAATATTCACAAAATTGTGAAATTATGCGCGACTTTACCAGTTACCACTTGCACTGCGGAACGCAGTTTTTCATCTCTTAGAAGACTTAAGAGTTATTTAAGAAATACAATCGGTGAAAATAGACTAAATGGTTTAGCTATAATGAATATTCACAGAGAAATTGATATAGACATTGAAAATATTCTAGATAAGTTTGCTGAAAAGAACAGAAAAATTGCATTATAATCATATACATACTATATACACACATATATATAAAGATCAACAACATGTATGCATACAATAAACATAATACATTTATTCTATAAGAAACAGATATTTCATTTTGCCATGGTTTTCCAAAACCCCCCCCAAACCTAACCTCT